>CATNEN010000026.1:600000-905000 GCA_950097015.1 Macrostomum hystrix
GTCCATTCCTGTCCTTCGTGTGGAATCCCAGTCCATTCCTGTCCTTCGGGTGGAATCCCAGTCCATTCCTGTCCTTCGTGTGGAATCCCAGTCCATTCCTGTCCTCAGTGTGGGGTCCCTGTCCATTCCTGTCCTCAGTGTGGGGTCCCAGTCCATTCCTGTCCTCAGTGTGGGGTCCCAGTCCATTCCTGTCCTCAGTGGGGGTTCCCAGTCCATTCCTGTCCTCAGTGTGGGGTCCCAGTCCATCCCTGTCCTCAGTGTGGGGTCCCAGTCCATTCCTGTCCTCAGTGTGGGGTCCCTGTCCATCCCTGTCCTCAGTGTGGGGTCCCTGTCCATCCCTGTCCTCAGTGTGGGGTCCCTGTCCTCAGTGTGGGGTCCCTGTCCTCAGTGTGGGGTCCCTGTCCTCAGTGTGGGGTCCCAGTCCATTCCTGTCCTCAGTGTGGGGTCCCAGTCCATTCCTGTCCTCAGTGGGGGTTCCCAGTCCATTCCTGTCCTCAGTGGGGGTTCCCAGTCCATTCCTGTCCTCAGTGTGGGGTCCCTGTCCATCCCTGTCCTCAGTGTGGGGTCCCTGTCCTCAGTGTGGGGTCCCTGTCCTCAGTGTGGGGTCCCTGTCCTCAGTGTGGGGTCCCTGTCCTCAGTGTGGGGTCCCAGTCCATCCCTGTCCATAGTGTGGGGTCCCAGTCCATTCCTGTCCTCAGTGGGGGTTCCCAGTCCATTCCTGTCCTCAGTGGGGGTTCCCAGTCCATTCCTGTCCTCAGTGTGGGGTCCCTGTCCATCCCTGTCCTCAGTGTGGGGTCCCTGTCCTCAGTGTGGGGTCCCTGTCCTCAGTGTGGGGTCCCTGTCCTCAGTGTGGGGTCCCTGTCCATGCCTGTCCTCAGTGTGGGGTCCCTGTCCATTCCCGTCCTCAGTGTGTGGTCCCTGTCCATTCCTGTCCTCAGAGAAGATGAGGGGATGAGGGCGCCAGTGTCGGAAGCTGCCCTCAGCCATCACGTGACCTAGCTGCCGAAGCTCATTTATTTACTTGCTGATGGCTACGGTGTGCCAGTTGCTATCGAAGGTGTACAATCCGCTCCTAGTCTGCACCGCGCCGAAGCCCTCGTTGAAGATCATCGACAGACTGTGATCGATAGGCGACACTTTGAGCTGTAGGAACCTGTCCGCTGTGCCGAGGCGCGGTCCTCCTATTAGCAGCAGGGTTCGGTCTGCTGCGGCGGGTGCAGTCGGCGACGTCGACTTGGTCAGCTGCGTCAGGCGAACTTGCAGGCTCAATGAGAAGTTTGCGCTGCTCAGACTGCAAGTCGTCGATTTTTTTTACTACTAATTTTTCAGTAATGATTTTCGATCGTAAAATCTTTTCAACACTACTGCTAGATACCCGATTAGTGAAATGTTAGTAGTTCGTAGCGCATTTAGTAATAATAAAATAGAAAAAAAAATTATATCATGAAACGTAAAAAAAATTTCAACTTTGCTTTCAGCCGTTCTTTCACATTGGATTGGGTGGCGTGTAAGTAGTTGGTGTTTGCGCATAGTGAGGCTTTTTTACTAGCGGAGCAAATCCAGCGACAAGTTTCTTCTTACAATTCTGCTAAGCCTTGGCTTTTAAGAGGCTGCTTTAAACAATGCATTCAAACACAGTCTGTGAGCAGGTATTGCCATGGCTTCATTAAAAAAAGGTTCCCTCTATAGTTTTTGAGTCTTTGCTCACCTGAGAAATGTGTTTTTCTAAGCCAGCCTGAGTCTGTACGATTCTATAGGTATGAAAAAGCAAAAAAGTTGATCAGTGTCGGCTCTGTTTTAGAACTGAAAACTTGGCTTTGGATTCTGTTTGACTTTAGGGCGAGATTGGATTTCCACCCACCGGTTTCCATTTGACCCGAAGGGCTTCATTCAACTCAGACAAACAAATTTATATTGCCAATCTTAAATGTGAAAATATTTTGGGATTCCGATGGGAAATCCTTTAACAGAGGAAATCTCTTTGAAAAGTACATCGAAGGTTTATCTTCGATACATTTTTCACTTTTATTGAAAACAACCAATTTTCTTGTGGCCTATCACCTCTTTCTTGACTTCCAATTTATTCGGATTCCTTTAAGGGTTTTTGGGAATTCCCATTTGGGATTCCTTTTTTCGGGAATTCCAGTTTTGGGATTCCTTTTCGGTAATCCCCATTCGGGAGTCCTTTTCGGAATTCCCATTTGGGATTCCTTTTCGGGAATTCCAGTTTTGGGATTCCTTTTCGGGAATTCCCACTTGGTATTCCGATTCAGGAATTCCCACTTTAGATTCCGATTTGGGGATTCTCGTTTGGAATTCCAATTCAGGATTCCATTTTAGGATTCCGTTTCGGGAATTCCCTTTGTCATTAACTTTAGGCGTAAAGTCCGTCTTTTATTGATTGATGAAATTCTTCAGGAAAATGTATATTTTTCGCCCGATCGAATATTTTTATTTTGGAATTTGAGAAGTGGGATTATTATTTATCAAATCCATTCTATGCACGAGCCTCGCTTTGATTTTACATTTTTGCTTAACAATGGAGGACATTGGATATAACTCACTAAATATAGACTAACGAAGATTAAGGTAAAAACAAGAGAAACCTGAGGATTACTCCCAGATCCCTTAAACCCTTTACCGTTCGTTCTTATCTTTGTCAAATGACTCAACAACAAGAGCCATTAGGATGCAGATTAGCTCGGATGAGTAGGTGCAACCGGACTCCCGCGAAATCCCCCAAAACTGACCTGGCCAGCAGGCTGGGATCTTTGTAGAGCAGGAAGCTGCTACCAGAGAATTTGGCCGACCGAATCTGCCTCCGCGGCGTTGCTGCAGGATGGGCGCAAGATGGGTGGGTGCAGAAATGTATTCCAGACTGCTAGTACGTCATATCATAATCTCACCCGCTCAGCGATTTTATGCTCGAAATCTCACCTGTCAGCGGGTTTCTACTCAAAATCTCACCCCTCAGTGATCGAGTTTCTACTCAAAATCTCACCCCTCAGCGGGTTTCTACTCCAAATGTCACCCCACAAGTTTCAACTCACGGTCTAACCCCTTTTAAAGAACTGTTTTAAATGTCTAACTCTAATTTATTATATTGAAAGTCGATTTCATAGCTAAATAATATTGAATATATTACGAGCTGCTGAAATCCCAACTGAATTAAAAAGTGCATGGGTCGATTAACTCAATCATCATTCGAGCACTCATTTGAGTAGTTTTATTGGCCAAAATGAAATTAGGATGGTCTCTATAAAACTTGAAATGTGATGGATTCTGGCTATTGGGCTGGCCAAATACAAACCTAGAACATTTTTGGTCGTTTTAAACAAACACAACGTTCGATCAGCTTTAATTGAGCCCAGTAAAAAATAAATTTAGTTAATATAGAAAAAAACTAACTGTTTGATTTTCTCCAAGTTTATTTAGTATTTAATGGGTCTCAAAATGTTAAATACAATCGTTATCATCGGCTACTGGAACTTTTAGCAATGATCCACCCGTTACTGTTTGATTAAACTATTTTGAATCCGTTACAAATTTGTTACGATTTAAAGTCGTTAATTTTTCTTGTCTGAAAACGAAAAAAATTTGTAAAAGGTTTCATATGTTGTAATCAATTAAAATTAACATTTTCAAATAATATTTCTCTTTAAGTTAAGAAAATATAATTTAAACACACATGAATTCACCATATCGTAAAATGTAAATATATTAATGGATCATTAAAATAAACACCTTTAAACTAAAAAGTCGACAAAGTTGAAAATGCGTTAAAATCAACTTATCTTTTAAACTGCTAAATCGTAAAATTTAACGCAAAGTATAAAAATCACAGTTGCTCTCTAATATAGAGTACTATATTGGCGTATAGTATAAAAAATAATAATAATAATTGTTATTAAATAAAAACTAATTTTTTTTCATAAAAAATTTATACCTAATAATTAACAAAAAATATTACTAATTAATATTCCTGCTTTTATACCCCTCCCTTCTGTGGTACATAAATTTAAATTTTCTAATATTTTCTAAGATTTAGTTTTATTAGTTTTATTAAAATATAATTCTAAAATATATAATTGACTTCATATATACGAGTACTTATAATTTCGCAAAACCATCCCCGTCCCCTCGTCCTCACCAATCTCGCATCGCGGCCCTCTGAACCCCAGTCTGCAGCGGCAGGCGAATCGTCCGGAGCTGTCGCCGACAGGCGCGCACTCGCCGCCGTGTCCGCAGGCTCCGTCGACTGTCCAGCAGCTGCCGACGTCGCCGCCGGAGCCGCATTGTCGGACGTTACGGCCGGCGCCTCCGACCAGATCGATGGGAAACTCGACTCTGCCGAGCTCCCCTAAGGATAGCTTTAAGCGGGTAATTGAATGACCTTTGATTGAGCATATTTTGTCATCTTTTGCCTATTAGCACTTTTTGAAAAAATCAAGACAAGAAAGATCATAGAGTGACAAGAGTGATCAGAGAGTGACAAGAGTGATCAGAGGGTGACAAGAAAGACTAAAGAGTGACAAGAATGATCAGAAAGTGACAAGAAAGATCATAGAGTGACAAGAAAGATCATAGAGTGACAAGAGTGATCAGAGAGTGACAAGAATGATCAGAAAGTGACAAGAAAGACTAAAGAGTGACAAGAATGATCAGAAAGTGGCAAGAAAGATCATAGAGTGACAAGAATGATTTGAGAGTGACAAGAATGGTTTGAGAGTGACAAGAATGATTTGAGAGTGACAAGAAAGATCATAGAGTGACAAGAAAGATCATAGAGTGACAAGAAAGATCATAGAGTGACAAGAAAGATCCTAGAGTGACAAGAATGATTTGAGAGTGACAAGAATTATTTGAGAGTGACAAAAAAGATGAGTATAGAGTGACAAGAAGTGACAAGAAGTGACAAGAAGAAAGAAATAGCGTGGTCTACTTGTATAGTTGTATCAATCGTCTTTTAAATTTAATAACTAGTTCAAAGGAGTGGGTAAATTGACCCAATAAAATTATTCAAGCGCTACTAATATTTTAGATCAAAATAAAAATAAGCGCTAGCTAGTAGCTATGAGAACAGCGGACAGGCCGGCAGTCGAAAGACAATTCTGGCAGCACCAGGAAATTAGGCTTAATTGCATTAAACAAGCCTTGCCAATGCACAACCGCTCCACAGAAGTCATAAAGAGATAGAGAGAAGAGAAAGTCGAGATTAGAGGAATTTTGAGCAATATTGAAAGCGACAGGCAAGGCCCAGACTGTTGGGGATTTCAATGCGAATTGACAAACTTGAGAATACTTTATTTTCCCACACAGAGTTGGCTTCCTATAGTTGCGGTCTAACTAGCTTGTTTTAGAAAACCAAGTTTTCTATTCGATAGAAGAGGAGTCCGGCTCTGGCATCAACGGACGTCCTGAGTTCGTATCCGCGGGAGGCCATTTTCATTTTTTGGGTTCATTTTGGGACCGGAGCGATATGATAGCGGCATGGATAACAGAGTGACTGGGATAACAGAGTGACTGGAATAACAGAGTGACTGGGATAACAGAGTGACTGAAATAACATAGTGACTGGGATAACATAGTGACTGGGATAACAGAGTGACTGGGATAACAGAGTGACTAGAATAACATAGTGACTGGGATAACAGAGTGACTGGGATAACAGAGTGACTGGAATAATATAGTGACAAGGATAACAGAGTGACTGGGATAACATAGTGACTGGGATAACAGAGTGACTGGGATAACAGAGTGACTGGGATAACAGAGTGACTAGAATAACATAGTGACTGGGATAACAGAGTGACTGGGATAACAGAGTGACTGGAATAATATAGTGACAAGGATAACAGAGTGACTGGGATAACATAGTGACTGGGATAACAGAGTGACTGGGATAACAGAGTGACTGGGATAACATTGTGACAAGGATAACAGAGTGACTGGGATAACAGAGTGACTGGGATAACAGAGTGACTGGGATAACAGAGTGACTGGGATAATAGAGTGACTGGGATAACATAGTGACTGGGATAACAGAGTGACTGGGATAACAGAGTGACTGGAATATCAGAGTGACTGGGATAACAGAGTGACTGGAATAACAGAATGACTGGGATAACAGAGTGACTGGAATAACATAGTGACTGGGATAACAGAGTGGCTGGGATAACAGAGTGACTGGAATAATATAGTGACAAGGATAACAGAGTGACTGGGATAACATAGTGACTGGGATAACAGAGTGACTGGGATAACAGGGTGACTGGGATAACAGAGTGACTGGAATAATATAGTGACAAGGATAACAGAGTGACTGGGATAACATAGTGACTGGGATAACAGAGTGACTGTGATAACAGAGTGACTGGAATAATATAGTGACAAGGATAACAGAGTGACTGGGATAACATAGTGACTGGGATAACAGAGTGACTGGGATAACAGAGTGACTGGGATAACAGAGTGACTGGAATAATATAGTGACAAGGATAACAGAGTGACTGGGATAACATAGTGACTGGGATAACAGAGTGACTGGGATAACAGAGTGACTGGGATAACAGAGTGACTGGGATAACAGAGTGACTGGGATAACAGAGTGACTGGGATAACAGAGTGACTGGGATAACAGAGTGACTGGGATAACAGAGTGACTAGGATAAGAGAGTGCTTGCTGACTGACCCAGCAGCTCAGATCATTCTGAAATCCCAGCCACATTCCGCAGGGACACTGGGGATCATGGCCATATATAGGGGTGGAACGGGCGGTTTTTGAATTGCACGGATAGATGACTGACTGGTGCCGTGACTGGAGGCCCGCAGACCAATATCCGGTGTGTGCCACAGGCTCAATCAGCCAACCCCACCTGGAAAGTGCCTTCCCCGAGACTCCATAGGAATCTACCATCAGCCCAGCAGATCAGATCCCCAATCAGACATTAAACCAGTGCGCTAGAGAATGGAAATGGGAAAACTAGAAAAAAGCTACCACCGGTGAACAAGTCTGCCAATTCCAAGAACTGTATTGTTGGGATTTTCCTACTTTAAACTTCCTTGAATCGCATCATCGCTTCATTGGGATTTTTTTGACCTGTTCTGAATTTTTTAAAAAAGTCTAGACTGTCGGGAAATTTCACTATTCCCCGATCCCAGATCCCCGATCCCAGATCCCCGATCCCAGATCCCCGATCCCAGATCCCCGATCCCAGATCCCCGATCTCAGATCCCCGATCCCAGATCCCCGATCCCAGATCCCCGATCCCAGATCCCCGATCCCAGATCCCAGATCCCAGATCCCCGATCCCAGATCCCCGATCCCAGATCCCCGATCCCAGATCCCCGATCCCAGATCCCCGATCCCAGATCCCCGATCCCAGATCCCCGATCCCAGATCCCCGATCCCAGATCCCCGATCCCAGATCCCCGATCCCAGATCCCCGATCCCAGATCCCCGATCCCAGATCCCCGATCCCAGATCCCCGATCCCAGATCCCCGATCCCAGATCCTAGATCCCAGATCCCAGATCCCAGATCCCCGATCCCAGATCCCCGATCCCAGATCCCCGATCCCAGACTCACCGACTGCAGGCAGCCGACAAAGTTAGTGCGCACAGGCAGATGCTGAGACACCTCCTGGTACTGCGGGTGGCCGCCCAAGAATGTGTCCAGCTGAATATCCAGCTGCACCAGCGAACCCGGCGAATAGCCCTCTGCGGGCGCGCCCTCCTGGCCAACTACCCGAAGCCGACCTCGTCGGCCCATCCGGCTAAACTTGACCGTGGTCCAGCGATGCAGATCGATTTCTTGACGAGATCTGCGAGTGCAGTAGATTAATCACTTTCCTGGCTAAACTGGCCAGTCTGAAACTGAATCACCATCATTTGGCTGTCGGGTCGAGTCGTGACGGACCATCTCCTGACAGACTGACACTGACAGACCAACCACTGACAGACCATCCACTGACAGACCACCTCCTGACATTACCCCCTGACAGACCACCTCCTGACATATTACCCCCTGACAGACCACCTCCTGACATATTACCACCTGACAGACCACCTCCTGACATATTACCTCGTGACAGACCACCTCCTGACATATTACCTCGTGACAGACCACCTCCTGACATATTACCCCCTGACATATTACCTCCTGACAGACCACCTTCTGACATATTACCTCCTGACAGACCACCTCCTGACAGACCACCTCCTGACAGACCACCTCCTGACAGACCACCTCCTGACAGACCACCTCCTGACAGACCACCTCCTGACAGACCACCTCCTGACATATTACCCCCTGACAGACCACCTCCTGACATATTACCCCCTGACAGACCACCTCCTGACATTACACCCTCACAGACCACCTCCTGCAGAGCATCTCCTGACAGACCATCCCCTGACAGACCATCCCTTGACAGACCATCCCCTGATAGACCATCCCCTGACAGACCATCCCCTGACAGACCATCCCCTGACAGACCATCCCCTGACAGACCATCCCCTGACAGACCATCCCCTGACAGACCATCCCCTGACAGACCATCCCCTGACAGACCATCCCCTGACAGACCATCCCCTGACAAACCATCCCCTGACAGACCATCCCCTGACAGACCATCCCCTGACAGACCATCCCCTGACAGACCATCCCCTGACAGACCATCCCCTGACAGACCATCCCCTGACAAACCATCCCCTGACAGACCATCCCCTGACAGACCATCCCCTGACAGACCATCCCCTGACAGACCATCCCCTGACAGACCATCCCCTGACAGACCATCCCCTGACAGACCACCTCCTGACAGACCATCCCATGGCAGATAAAAGCGCACCTGATCACAGCCGGTCCACTGCCAAGGTCGAACGCCACCACAACTCGTCGCTGCTGCAGCCCCAGTGCCAGGAAGTCGCCCCTCGTGTCTCGGCTGTAGCCGGCGTACATCAGCAGGCCGGTTGGCGCGTCCGCCCTGAATGTGGCGACCAGCTCCGTGTCTGAGCGGGATGTTCGGCGCAGATGGCCGCGAAGGCGGGCGTGGGCGCTGCCGTCGAAGTAGGGCACGGTGATCGGGGCTGAATGAGGTGCGCGGACGGTCGGGTTGCTAACCGCATTTGGGACTTTGTGACAGGTTGACAATGTGACAGGTTGACAATGTGACAGGTTGACAATGTGACAGGTTGACAATGTGACAGGTTGACAATGTGACAGGTTGACAATGTGACAGGTTGACAATGTGACAGGTTGACAATGTGACAGGTTGACAATGTGACAGGTTGACAATGTGACAGGTTGACAATGTGACAGGTTGACAATGTGACAGGTTGACAATTTGACAGGTTGACAATGTGACAGGTTGACAATGTGACAGGTTTTCAATTTGACAGTGTGACATGTTGAATATGTGACAGACTCGAGTGATACGCTCGTAAGTGGATGGGGGTATCGATAGATGTCATAAAAATCCCGTTCTTCAATTTTAATATTTAAATAGTCAGTCTGCAAGTTTTTTTCCTGTTTGCTTTCGAGCTGTTGAAAGTAGATAAAAATAGATTAGATTATTTCCTATTTTTCTATAATATGATCTGGCATGAGCTAGAAATTCCTCATGCATTTTTTACTGTTTATTCCAATTTGAATTCAGTCACACCGGTTACCTTAATATTAATAGCAACATTTATTTCTACTTCTTCCCAAAGCGGGTGCACTTTAATTTACTCACTACTTAGCGGTGTTTCGCAGTATCTGCCGGTGGCATTTGAGCACAGGCAGACGTAGTCGCTGGGCGGCTTAGTCACTCGACACTCGCCGCCGTTCACACAGCCGTGGTTCCGGCACACCGCCATGGAGCAGTCATCTGAGGTGTGGTAGAGTAGACTGAGTAGAGTAGAATGGTTTGAGTAGACTGAGTAGAATAGAATGGTTTGAGTAGACTGAGTAGAGTAGAATGGTTTGAGTAGACTGAGTAGAGTAGAATGGTTTGAGTAGACTGAGTAGAATAGAATAGTTTGAGTAGACTGAGTAGAGTAGAATGGTTTGAGTAGACTGAGTGGAATAGAATGGTTTGAGTAGACTGAGTAGAGTAGAATGGTTTGAGTAGACTGAGTGGAATAGAATGGTTTGAGTAGACTGAGTAGAGTAGAATGGTTTGAGTAGACTGAGTGGAATAGAATGGTTTGAGTAGACTGAGTAGAGTAGAATGGTTTGAGTAGACTGAGTAGAATAGAATGGTTTGAGTAGACTGAGTGGAATAGAATAGTTTGAGTAGACTGAGTAGAGTAGAATGGTTTGAGTAGACTGAGTAGAATAAAATGGTTTGAGTAGACTGAGTAGAATAGAATGGTTTGAGTAGACTGAGTAGAATAGAATGGTTTGAGTAGACTGAGTAGAATAGAATGGTTTGAGTAGACTGAGTAGAGTAGTATGGTTTGATTAGACTGAGTAGAATAGAATGGTTTGAGTAGACTGAGTAGAATAGAATGGTTTGAGTAGACTGAGTGGAATAGAATAGTTTGAGTAGACTGAGTAGAGTAGAATGGTTTGAGTAGACTGAGTAGAATAGAATGGTTTGAGTAGATCTACTCAAGTTCTCGTAGATAGAGTAGAGTATCATGTATTGTCCTGGTGTTACATAACTGTCTCTAACCCTCAAAGGCCCTCCTTTGTATAATTTAGAAAAGAATCAATTAGTTGTAATCTAATCTACTAAGTTTAATCGCAACTATACAAAAACCGGATGTCAATATGTGTGTATCAGCAGCATGACAAAGCTAATAGCACAAAAATGATGTCCTGTTGTAATTGTCCTTTTTCCTGTTTTCTTGGCAGCCAAATAGTGTTCAAAACTGTTTTTTAAAAGGCTGTCTATGTTCGCTAACTCACAGACGTTTAGTCCGTGAACAGCGTCGCCAAAGAACGGGTTCTGGCGCGGATCCAATAGGCGTCTATTAAGCGTCACGTTGCCTAGGCAACCAACAAAGCCAGCGTCCGAGTCTGTCTGGCTGGCAAGCTGGCCGGGGGGCACGCTACGCGGGAAGCCGGCAATAAACAGACGGCTGTCCAGCTGGAACCTGCTGCCCGTGTCGCGGAGCTGCGGGTTACGGGATGATTAGCCGATAGAGTGAGACTTAGGGAGATAAGCGGAGTGCGGTAGTGTTGAGTTGGATATGGTGCTCCTTGTTTCAGAGGGGTTACAAGGCGGAGTGAGGTGGGTGCAAGGGTGGAGTGAGGTGGGTGCAAAGGCGGAGTGAGGTGGGTGCAAGGGCGAAGTGAGTCGGTTGCCAGGCGGAGTGAGGTGGGTGCTTGATTTACTGTGGTGGTTGGAGGGCGTATTGAGGTAATTCATGGCAGATGTTCAGATAATAAGCTGGGTGTTCAGAGATTGGCGTGACATGGTCAGAAGTGCCACTGAATAACTTTGACTACAATACATAAAAAACAATTAATCCTAAATTACAGTGTCAATTTTTTTCACTCTTATCTGACTCACAGCCTCTCCAGCGTTAAGGCCGCTCTCCGAGTGCCGGCTGCCGTTGACCATGATCCAGACCAGGCCGGGACTCCGGTGGAAGGCGACCGTGTGCCAGGCGTTGATGCTGAGCGACTGAGGGTGAGTCAACACTCGCATTCCGTCGCCGCTGTTGTATCTGCGGTTTTAGTTCAGCCTAGTATGAATAGACTACAAATTCGTATGTTTCTAATTGTTGTACAATTTAGCCTGTCGCACCGTGTAACCACCTCGCGCCATGAAATTCCCTCACCTCTTGACCATATAGATTTTCTATTTATAGCCACCAATCAGAGCCCAATCCTGTACAAAAAAGAAGCAGCTTCAAAAAAATGTTCACCAACCTGAATTGAGGTCGCTTCTCCCACAGTACTAGCGCTAGGAACTGCTCTCCGAAGGTCTTCTTGCCGGCTGCGTACACCAGCACACCATTGTGCAGCTTTGGAAGCACCTCCAGGCTGACCGTCAGGCTGACTTGCTGGTAGTCGGCCAGCTCGAATATCAGGTAGCCATTGCCGAGGAATTCCGGGAAGCGAAAGCTGCGCTCTGGTGTAGAGTGGAGGAGGTTGGGTTTTAAAAGATCTATTTATAGCCTCAGTTTAACCCGCCTACCCTGCGCAACGGTATGTACATGATTTCTATTTATAGAAACGATTCCCTACCCCCAGGCAACCTCACGCCCCAGCCCCAATGGGCACCATCACGCGCCGGATGTACATTCATTCTAATTATTGTTTTTTTTCAGTCTGCCGTCTGCAATCAGTACAAACTGTAATTTTTTTCTCAAAAAAACCCTCTTAATATTCTAGTTCATTGATTGCTGGCGGGCGGGTGTACTACAACCATTGTGCTGTAATAGGAAGCAGACCCTCTTTAACCTGGCTTCCGGAGCTCCTTTGCTGTAGGGAGGGAAACGGAGCTTCCTTGGTGCCAAGTTGGTTTTAGACGGAGATGGACAGGTTGGACTATAGTCTACTTGTGTAAACGCACAGGAGCATTGTAGAAAGAGAAATGGAGTAGTGGGGCGTGGGAAAGAAGGAGAGCAGGTTAATAGAGAAAGGCGATTTCCCCTTCTGGCTCAGCGTCAATCATCAGGTGAAGGGAATTAGAAGAGAAGTGTGAGATCGTTTTAATGAGACGACAGAGCCGGCAAGGCATGCATAGACTTGACGCTTAGTTGGCAAGTCTGCTGCTGGAAGTAGGAACCGAGCATTGACAGCTACTGTGCGAATTTTATTTTATGAACTTCTGCCAGAATTCTAGTGCTGAATGTTGCGTGCTGCCGGATTCAGGTCCACTGTTTCTGTCGGTCTGATTGGTCCTCTGCTCGGGGGGAGCAGTTAACTCTAGCTTCCGATGGGGCATTTTATAGGTCTCGGGCATCTATAGGGCAGCAGATGGTGATGACCCACTGTTCAAATAATCTAGAGATGGTGATGACCCACTGCTCAAATAATCTAGAGATAGAGATGACCCACTGCTCAAATAATCTAGAGATAGAGATGACCCACTGCTCAAATAATCTAGAGATGGTGATGACCCACTGCTCAAATAATCTAGAGATGGTGATGACCCACTGCTCAAATAATCTAGAGATGGTGATGACCCACTGCTCAAATAATCTAGAGATGGTGATGACCCACTGCTCAAATAATCTAGAGATGGTGATGACCCACTGCTCAAATAATCTAGAGATGGTGATGACCCACTGCTCAAATAATCTAGAGATGGTGATGACCCACTGCTCAAATAATCTAGGGATAGTGATGACCCACTGCTCAAATAATCTAGAGATGGTGATGACCCACTGCTCAAATAATCTAGAGATAGTGATGACTGACAGCTCAAATAATCTAGTCAATCTCATAGCTAGTACATTAATTGTCACTAAGCAAGTCAGTAAATTTCATGATAGCACAATCCCAGTTTGTCAATTGCCAACGATTAGAGAAGTGGGCAAAATAAACACCAGTCATTGATGGTTGAACTGCTGTACAATTATAGTCCACAATGACTGATGTTGCCGCTTGTTATTTGAGTTAGCTGCGTAAATTGTAACTTTTGCCTATAGAAGAGGCTGGATAGGCGATGAAGCTGGTGCTGCAACTGAGTTGGGGTGGCGCTGGGAGATTATACACCAAAACTCACTCACTAAGACACATAGGGGGTGATATACAGAGTTTTGAGGTGGCAGCCGGACAGTCTTCAGAAACAACGTTAATCTCAATCGGACGTTAATATGGTGTGTAAATTTTGCGTGATCGGCTCGGGTGGGTGGGTCGGTGGGCAGTCGGTGAAGGATGCGGGACTAATTTTTGAGTAGGTGATGGAAGAGCTGCCTCATTCTATGCGCATGAGGAACTCATGCAGCCATTGTGGCGGATGATGACGAATAGAGAAGCTCTGGTGTGCCTAATTTGTTGACACGCCGGTGTGAAATGGCGCTGCTGCTGCTGCTGCTGTTTCTGGAGCCAGACGATTAGCCATCAGTGTGTCGCCTCTCTCGTATTTTTACAGAATTATTCAATTCCAGTCAGTCACTTAATGAGCCAGGCCCAGTAGTCAGGAGAGCCACTTCACAATGATACGCGCGATGGCCTGAGCACACATTTTTATTGCCATTGTGCCACTCCGCCGAGACTATTCTTCTACTGCCCCTGCCGGATGTGAATCCGCCTCAGCGACTCAGCTGGCCGACTGGCGCACGCAAAGTATAGATAGATAGATAGATAGATAGATAGATAGATAGATAGATAGATAGATAGATAGATAGATAGATAGATAGATAGATAGATAGATAGATAGATAGATAGATAGATAGATAGATAGATAGATAGATAGATAGATAGATAGATAGATAGATAGATAGATAGATAGATAGATAGATAGATAGATAGATAGATAGATAGATAGATAGATAGATAGATAGATAGATAGATAGATAGATAGATAGATAGATAGATAGATAGATAGATAGATAGATAGATAGATAGATAGATAGATAGATAGATAGATAGATAGATAAATAGATGAACACGCTTTATAATCGTTTCAGTGTGCCTGTAATCCCAACAAGTTCCGTTTTAATCCGTTGCATTCAGTGAACCCGAGTGTTCTGAACCGAATGCTTTGTAATTTTGCTAATCTGAAAATCCTCAGCTAAGCAGAGTCGGCGCTTCAATGAGTTAATGCGATTCCTCGAAGGAATCTTGACAAAGGCGTATAGTCGAAGGGCAAATTTTCAAGGAATTTTGAGCTATTTTTACATATGTGGCCTCTGGCGTGTCATTGGGTGGGACGTCACAGCACAAGATTACTGAAAAGTTTATAAAAGTGTGATTCTCCTATTATCTCCAGGTTACAGTCTGGAGTACAGCCCATTTCGAGTTACCATTGAAATTATTAACTGGGTCGCCGATTCCCTGAAAATCATTCAATGGGTCGTCGATTCCCTGAAAATCATTCAATGGGTCGTCGATTCCCTGAAAATCATTCAGTGGGTCGTCGATTCCCTGAAAATCATTCAATGGGTCGTCGATTCCCTCAACATCATTCAGTGGGTCGTCGATTCTCTGAAAATCATTCAGTGGGTCGTCGATTCTCTGAAAATCATTCAATGGGTCGTCGATTCCCTGAAAATCATTCAATGGGTCGTCGATTCCCTGAAAATCATTCAATGGGTCGTCGATTCCCTCAACATCATTCAGTGGGTCGTCGATTCCCTCAACATCATTCAGTGGGTCGTCGATTCTCTGAAAATCATTCAATGGGTCGTCGATTCCCTGAAAATCATTCAATGGGTCGTCGATTCCCTGAAAATCATTCAATGGGTCGTCGATTCCCTCAACATCATTCAGTGGGTCGTCGATTCCCTCAACATCATTCAGTGGGTCGCCGATTCCCTGAAAATCATTCAGTAGGTCGTCGATTCTCTGAAAATCATTCAGTGGGTCGTCGATTCCTTGAAAATCATTCAGTGGGTCGTCGATTCCTTGAAAATCATTCAATGGGTCGTCGATTCCCTCAACATCATTAAGTGGGTCGTCGATTCCCTGAAAATCATTCAATGGGTCGTCGATTCCCTGAAAATCATTCAATGGGTCGTCGATTCCCTGAAAATCATTCAGTGGGTCGTCGATTCCCTGAAAATCATTCAATGGGTCGTCGATTCTCTGAAAATCATTCAGTGGGTCGTCGATTCTCTGAAAATCATTCAGTGGGTCGTCGATTCTCTGAAAATCATTCTTGAAATTGTCCCAACCTAGCAGCGATTTATCAGTTCAAGCTAGCAACAAGACATTTTTCTTGAGTTCGTGTTTCTCTGCTATTATTTGGACAATGCTCCAAAAGTTTTATCCCATGGCAGCTGCACCCCTATCGTATCGTTGCCGCTAAGCCTGGAGACAAGCCTAGCATTGATCAACAATTCACCGACCCATGCAGAGAAGTGTAGTCAGACAATCTTTACCTGTGTCAGCACAACTGGCCCAAATGAAATGCAAAATTCATTACATGCATGCCATTGTTTCCCCAGCGCGACACAAAGGGTATTGCCGCAGGGCAAGCGCTGACATATATCGCTAGATCAGAGAGATACGAATGTAATAAAAAGGTAATAATGATAGGTAACATGGCTAGCAACAATTTAGGCATGGCTGAGCGCACGGTGTTTGTGTTTCTATATCCTCACTCTATGAGTATGTTGCAATGCTTGCAGCAGAGTATGGTGACATGAGAGCTTGTTTTTTTCATTAGCGAACTTTTTTGAAATCTACGACCTACTTTTAACGGCTTTTAGGGCTCTGTTAAATATTTTCGCCTGTAATTTGCTGTTAGGCAATTTTTCAAACTGTGTTTATTCTTTTACCTATCCTACACTTAAAAAGTAGTAAAATATATTGCACATTAAATTTAGATTAATTTTTTACCTCTAAGAAACTATATAAACTTATTTAACTCTCAATTCTCTAATATAAAATACCACAGCGGAATAAGTAAGAAACGCAGCATTGTTTTATCTAAATGACGTGATCATCCGCTCCGAACTTTTTAATCTATCCTTCCACCGTCCTCTGATTGGTCCGGCTTTCACCCTCTGGCTTCGTTCTCTTACCCTCCGCAGCCCACCCGCCCTTCTTATCTAATCGTGCCGCAAACCCCTGATATTTTTAATCTATCCTTCCACCGTCCTCTGATTGGTCCGGCTTTCACCCTCTGGCCTTGTTCTCTTACCCTCCGCAGCCCACCCCACCCCTCTTATCTAATCGTGCCGTAAACCCCAGATTTTTTGCATGTCAGCCTGTTGGTATATTGAGATTTGACTGTGTAACCATTGAAATTTGCGACTGAAAAGTCTTTTTTTAAATGCTTACCGGTCTCACAGTGCATTCCACTGTAGCCAAGCGGACACATGCAGGCCAGGCGGCCCAGGCCCAGCTGGTCCGCGGAGCCAGCCGTTCCGCCCGTCCCAGAGGATGTCAGGAAGGTGTCGCAGTGGCCGCCGTTTCTGCAGGCCGGACCTTCCGTCTCGCAGCGTCGGACCACTTCTGCTGAGCGTGACAGGCCCGGCTCATCGTAGGGCACCACCTGGCGTGTGCTGCGGTGTCGCGGAGGCTGAGACAGCTGCGGTGGAGCCGGCGTCGACGGTGGGTGGTTTCGAGGGTCTTCGATGCTAACGTCGAAGTCCATTGTAATGCCCGGCTTGTCGACTGATGCTGATGGATGAAAATTCAATTTAGATGATCTTAGGATTATTGACAGACTTCAAAGCAACTGCCATACTTCAAATCTATCCACTTCAAATTCTATCCACTTCTAAATCTATCCACTTCTAAATCTATCCACTTCTAAATCTATCCACTTCAAATTCTATCCACTTCAAATTCTATCCACTTCAAATTCTATCCACTTCTAAATCTATCCACTTCAAAATCTATCCACTTCTAAATCTATCCACTTCTAAATCTATCCACTTCTAAATCTATCCACTTCAAAATCTATCCACTTCAAAATCTATCCACTTCTAAATCTATCCACTTCAAAATCTATCCACTTCAAAATCTATGCACTTCAAAATCAAAATCTATCCACTTCAAATTCTATCCACTTCAAAATCTATCCACTTCAAAATCAAAATCTATCCACTTCAAAATCTATCCACTTCAAAATCTATCCACTTCAAAATCTATGCACTTCAAAATCTATCCACTTCAAATTCTATCCACTTCAAAATCTATCCACTTCTAAATCTATCCACTTCAAATTCTATCCACTTCAAATTCTATCCACTTCTAAATCTATCCACTTCTAAATCTATCCACTTCTAAATCTATCGACTTCTGAATCTATCCACTTCTAAATCTATCCACTTCTAAATCTATCCACTTCTAAATCTATCCACTTCTAAATCTATCCACTTCTAAATCTATCCACTTCAAATTCTATCCACTTCAAAATCTATGCACTTCAAAATCTATCCACTTCAAATTCTATCCACTTCAAAATCTATCCACTTCTAAATCTATCCACTTCAAATTCTATCCACTTCAAATTCTATCCACTTCAAAATCTATCCACTTCAAATTCTATCCTTTTCTAAATCGTCCCACTCTCACGGAAAAGTGCACGCGAAAAAAAGTGATATTAAAGCCCATTATCTTATACATTGTAGTCTCTGTGGACTAAAGTCCCCAGTCTAGCCTCCAACAACACCCAAACACTGGAGCGTCCCTCCGGCTACTCCTATAACTCCTAGAACTCCGTCATTATCGGCCGTTTAATCACATCAAAGTAAGGTCCGATATTTCGGAAATGCCAATAGGTGATTAAGGATGTGGAATGAATTTCTTAACACCTTATCGCCCAAGTTAATTCACCAAGGAGCTGGGACTCGACTTCAGCAGAATTCCCAAAAGACGGGAATTTTTATTTAACAAAAAGGAAGAGAAAGAGAGTGGAACGGAAGACTAAATCCCAGTGGTTGTTATGCTCTACGCATGCAGTATAGAAAATTGTAAATTTATATAAACCCATCCTACTGCATTGAGCGCTTGAGAATTGGCTATGACACTGCGTCTTCCCCTTTCTGCTCAGGGACTCAGGGGGCTCAGGGCGTGAAGGTCGACTTGGTTTCCAGACTCACACCCACACAGAGTTGCAGCTGCAGCCCTTCTTTTGAAATCCCCGTTGAGCAGGGCTTCATAGGATACAAAATACTGCATATTTCCCCCTATTTCCATGTAATCAAATTGGGAATTCCGCGAAGCTTATAGGTGAGAATTTTTTGCCGAAAATATGATTGCATTTTTTTAGTTAGTCAGACTTGCAAATTAGCAATTTATAATCAACTAGACCTCAGGGTCAGGGCAATAAAAATATTTTCACTGTGCTTTGCTTAACCATTTTTAGCATTCCAGAAATCACACCTGTTTCTTTGACAATGAAACCTTTTCTGTGTAATGATTGCGTGAAAAAATTCATACTTTGACTTTCATGCAATGCGTAAGAATACGAGTAGTTCTTTAGATAAAATTACGCTTGGCTTGAGTGACTCTGGACTGGCACTAGAGTGATTCTGGTATGGCACTAGTGTGACTCTGATATGGCACTAGAGTGACTCTGGATTGACACTAGAGTGACTCTGGATTGACACTAGAGTGACTCTGGATTGACACTAGAGTGACTCTGGATTGACACTAGAGTGACTCTGGATTGACACTAGAGTGACTCTGGATTGACACTAGAGTGACTCTGGATTGACACTAGAGTGACTCTGGATTGACACTAGAGTGACTCTGGATTGACACTAGAGTGACTCTGGATTGACACTAGTGTGACTCTGTATTGACACTATCTGAGTGACTCTGGTATGGCACTATAGTGACTCTGGTATGGCACTAGAGTGACTCTTGATTGACATTAGAGTGACTCTGGTATGGCACTAGAGTGACTCTGGATTGACACTAGAGTGACTCTGGATTGACACTAGTGTGACTCTGTATTGACACTATCTGAGTGACTCTGGTATGGCACTATAGTGACTCTGGATTGACACTAGAGTGACTCTGGATTGACACTAGAGTGACTCTGGATTAACACTTTACTCTGAAATGATCATGAAATGAAACTTTTGCTCACGCAGTTCGGCAGCCTCCAATTGCAGCAACAACAACGGAGCCTTCACCAGAACGATGGTCAGCAGAAGCCACATTTTGATCGACCTTGTCTTTCCAAAATTTTACTCTTTTTCTGTTGTCCGGCTTTGTATTTGTGCGAGGATTTCATGTGCAGCGTCGGGACACCAGCTATAAATGAAGAAGCGATGAAGGATAAGATGCGGAGCTATTGGCCAGACTTGCCTGCTCTGCCCTGCCAGGCCAGTCTAAACCAATGGTTTGCTTCTGTTCCCAGAATATTTTTTCCTCGGCTAGTGAGAATCTCAATTTCAGCATTGCCGGCTAAGTACCAAGTAAATCCCAGGCTAGTGCCTGTCGAAATCCATCCACTAATCCGAGCTGTAGAATTTTTCTTTTTTTCAGTTAGCGCTGGTTGAAATAAAAAACATTCAGTGTTTCTAGCAGTGCTTCCGTTCCTTCCTCAGTTAATTAAAATTTTCTGCCGATTTTTTCTGCCACACTCTACTTGTAAGTAACAATGTGAGGGCGTTAGTGGTCCGACTCTTGCGCTATAGAGAGACAATTTATGAGGGAACTTACACGATGAGCAAATCTAGAGCAGACGTACACACACCTGTATGAGTCTTACTGCGTTGTACTTCATTATATTTTCGCTTATTTATCATGAAGCACAAAAGCCAGCCAATAGTTATCTCGTGAAAACCAGCCTTCAATAAATTTTTCCAAGAAACGAAGTGTCCCGTCCTTCTTCGTCTAGTGGTCCTTGATAAAATCGCGTTTAAACTTTCGATAAGAATAACATTGGTGCTGTTTGCCATTAATATCGGGCTTCATAGTTGAGAGTTTACTGTATAATCAGACAGGTTTAACCGGCACATAATAAGGGAGGGATATTAGGATTGTAAAACTAGCCTTTAGGTAGGCACGAAGCCCATGAGAGCCAGCCTAAGCTGAATGCAGATTTATATTTGAAAGTTTGGCGCCGACACGCACCCCAACACGTTGCACGATGCACATCGAGAATATACGTAGCGTACACAGACGATACCTTACAAGATAATAAACGTAGCATCACGAAGACAGGAAAAACTGAAAAATTTCTGGACAGAAAAAATTTATTAGCTCTCATTTCTCATATCTAGGATGCTTCAGGTAGCGGAAAACTGAAAACCTCTTTCGTCTCGACCTTGGCGGGGCACTGATAACGTAGAACAAAAAGTTAGGGGTAGCATCTCGTGTTTTCTATTAATAGAACTGACGTAACCGATATAACCAAGGGAACTGTTAACGTAGTACAGAAAGTTAGGGGTAGCATCTCGTGTTTTCTATTAATAGAACTGACGTAACTGACTTCATACTAAACACGAATTAGCACCGCGCCTCAGTGCGGCCTTGCCAGGCCTTAAAACTTTATCAGCATGTTACCCATCAGAATGTGCCTGCATCATCTCCGTCTTCTGTGGTCACCTAGCTTTATCTAGACGGACTGCTGGACCTTCAAGGGCTACAACAGGTGGAATTAGGCCTCTATGGACACCCTGACGTGAATTTCTCCAATTTCACTGATCAAGCATAAACATTCGGCGCATCACAACCACAGGACACCATCGCCTAGTCTGTCAACCAATCAGTCACCACCCAACGCTGTTAGCGTTCGGGCGCTGCCAAACAATTTCAGGTATAAAAACGGGCGGCAAAATGGCTTCGTAGTCCTACTGCAGTTAAAAGGTATAGTGTAGATTACACTTAGCTGCAAAACTGTCGAAGCTAAGAGACTAGACTAGCAACTCACCTTACTGTTAAAAATTTGAAAATTCGAAATTCCGAGCGGAAAGAAGTCTTTGCACAGTACATAAAATGACAATTTCTTATCAGATAAAAGACGCAATGACGAATGGTCTTCTAAATCGCCAGCAAAAAATGTGTGAACTTGTTACGGCGGCACGTGTAGGTGTGTCCTTCACCGAATGCTCACAAAGCCGTCGTGCTTTTGAAAACTTAGCTCCCATCGCTTATCTTATCGCGCGAATTTTAGCACATTGGAGTCCGCCTCCAACAGCACTGCTATCTTACCTTTCAAAGCGAAACAGTTTTTGTCCATTGTTTAAATCGTTACACAAAACTACGAGTAATATTTCAATTTTGCCTACCAACGCAAGCAAGCAGATGCCGAATGGACAAATGGTTGTCGTTAGTTACGCAAATTGTAAGGGGTATAACAGCCCACGCCCCTTGGCAAGCCCTCACTAACGCTGTTCGTCAACTCAACCAATGAAAAAGCATTATCGATTCGCCTAAAATTCTGCTTGTGCGTAATAAGCTCTCGCAGTAAATACTCGTATAGCCAAGATTAACCGAGGCAGTTCTGCAAAAGCAAAGCCATGCTAGTCAAACCTCTGCTATCGCTGTGCCTGCTCTCGGCTGTTCTGTTAACAGTTGGTGGATCGCCGAGTTCGAGATTGACCTCAAACCAGCGTCAGTTGCTGCTGGTGTCTCTAGATGGCTTCCGTCACGACTACCTCACCCGGTATGCCAACCAGTCGAAATTTCTACGTCGCATGGCCAGCGAGGGAGTCTTTGTGCGCTCCATGCAAACCGAGTTTGTGACAAAGACCTTTCCGAATCACTGGGTCATTGTGACCGGGTTGCATCAGGTCAGATTGTTAGCTTGTTGTTTGTTCGTTTGTTTGTTGACTCTTCTCCCTTTATTTTTTTTAGTTTGTTTATACGCTATTTAGTTTAGATTTACTAGTTTATCTTAGCTAGTACACGTCCAGCAATTCCGTCCATTCCTTTTAGTTCGTTAGTTACTTAATTTAATTTCATTGCTTCTTTATTCGTTTTGCTTGTTTGATTGTTTGTTTGATTGTTTGTTAGTTTTTTTGCTTGCCTGTATGTTTGTTTGTTTGTTTGTTGTTTGTTTGTTCGTTCGTTCGATCGTTCGTTCGTTCGTTCGTTTGCTGGCTTTTTCGATTGTAGCGAACAAGTTGCTTGCTAGTCTGTTCACTAGTTTATTTTTCTCCTCACCGTCGCCAAAACCATGCAGGAGAGCAACGGCATTGTGAGCAACGGCATGTATGACCCAGTGTTCAACGCCACCTTCAACATGCGCACCCAGGAGGAGCGCTGGTGGAACGACTCGCTGCCCATCTGGGTGACGGCCAAGCGGCAAGGTCTGAAGACTGCCACCTTCTTCTGGCCGGGCAGCGAGGTCGAATTCGGCGGCACACGCCCGGATCATTACTTCGCCTACGACGGCAGCATCACGTACGAATTCCGCATCGACACTGTCGTACAGTGGCTAGCCGAGGAGCGCATCGACCTCTGCACTTTGTACTTCGACGAGCCGGATGCATCCGGCCACAGTCAGGGCCCTGATTCAATCCAGGTGGCCAACGTCATCGATCGGTTGGACCACCTCCTCGAGCTGCTGGTCTACCGGTTGGAGAGGGCCGGGGTGAAGGACCGAGTGGACATTGTCATCACGTCCGATCACGGTTAGCTTTGAGCTCATACGTTAACTAGCATCCGTTTTTATTTCCGATAGCTGGTCTTAGTAGTTTCATACTAGACACATCTAGCCGAATTGCTAAACAGCCAAGTCGGTTGCCTATCGCTAGCAATTTTCGAATAAACTGCCCCGCTATTAAATTTGATTTAATAGTTCACCTGCTCAATTATTGTGCACTGTAGCAAAAATTATATATTTCAGCAACTTTCTAAAGTAAACAATTCAGCTTCACAGTTAGTGTAAAATCTGCAGTTCGGCTTAATACTAGCTAGTTTTAGGTGCTAATTATGTGTACAATATTTTGAGCTTTTTTTAATAGCCTAACTTTGCTTAATTTGCTACTTTGTTTTTTTATGAACAGTTTCATTCCAAACTGTTTTAAGATTTTAACTTCCCATAGATCACAAGTTCCCGTAGAATATACCTTCCCGTAGATAACAACTTCCCGTAGATTACACATTGCAGTAGAATATTAGTTCCCGTAGAATATACCTTTCCGTAGATAACAACTTCCCGTAGATTACACCTTCCCGTAGATTACACCTTCCCGTAGATTACACCTTCCCGTAGATTACACCTTCCCGTAGATTACAACTTCCCGTAGATAACAACTTCCCGTAGATTACACATTGCAGTAGAATATTAGTTCCCGTAGAATATACCTTTCCGTAGATAACAACTTCCCGTAGATTACACCTTCCCGTAGATTACACCTTCCCGTAGATTACACCTTCCCGTAGATTACACCTTCCCGTAGATTACAACTTCCCGTAGATTACAACTTCCCGTAGATTACACCTTCTCGTAGATTACACCTTCCCGTAGATTACAACTTCCCGTAGATTACACCATTCCGTAGATTATTACTTCCTGTACTTCCCGTAGATCACACCTTCCCCTTGCAATGGGATCCCGTCAACACCGTCCGCAGGCATGACGGAGCTGAATAGCAGCAAGTTGATTCACTTCAACGATCAGCTGGATCCGTTCGTCAGTCGCTACATGGACAGCGGGCCGCTGCTGAGCATGTTCGCCAAGCCAGGCATGTTGGACCAGCTGGTGCAGTTCCTGCAGAATGAGACCAACTCCAGACAGCTGCCAATTCGGGTGTTCACCAAGGATTCTTTGCCAGCCTCCTATCGCTACTCCACGCATCGTCGTGTCCCGGACGTGCTCGTGATGCCCGATCCTGGCTACGTGGTGTTCCGCCGATCGAGCAGTCTCATCAAGGGCAATCACGGATTTGACAACACCTACGACGAAATGAAGGTGCCGTTGATTGCGTTCGGGCCCAGCTTTCGTCGGGGCGTTGTCATTAACGGCTTTCGACAGGTGAGTATCTGAATAACCTCTTCTGATGCCAAGTTGATCGAGACTCAAAAGCACAGCAAAGATTCCTCGTCTGGGGGGTGAGTGGCGGAGCAGTCTAACGCGTCTGCCTGTCACTCCAAGGTCCCTGAGCTCGATTCCGCGGTGAGGCCAAATTCATTTAGGGCGCAGCCGGGGAGAAAAGTCCCTGACGACAAGCCCCTGACGATAAGCCCCTAACGGCAAGCCCCTGACGGCAAGCCCCTGACGGCAAGCCCCTGACGGCAAGCCCCTGACGACAAGCCCCTGACGGCAAGCCCCTGACGACAAGCCCCTGACGGCAAGCCCCTGACGGCAAGCCCCTGACGGCAAGCCCCTGACGGCAAGCCCCTGACGGCAAGCCCCTGACGACAAGCCCCTGACGGCAAGCCCCTGACGGCAAGCCCCTGACGGCAAGCCCCTGACGGCAAGCCCCTGACGACAAGCCCCTGACGGCAAGCCCCTGACGACAAGCCCCTGACGGCAAGCCCCTGACGACAAGCCCCCTATCGTGCTTGTCGTTACGCCCTTTAGGGTCAACCTCCAAGGCACAGTGAAAGTGTACACTGGCTGGCAATGAGAGAGTCAGGGCAGATGTACCTAAGTGAGTGCGTGCCTGTGTACAGTATCTGCGTGCTCAGGAGTCAGCGCAAGTGTGCAGAATCGCCTCCTTACTGGCTGCGGGTCTAGTGTCACGCCTGTCGAACATTTTCATTCCTGTACACATTTTCATTCCTGTACACACCTGTTCACCCCTGTCACCCCTGTCACTCCTATTACACCTGTCATAGGGCTACAACACGGCTCCGTTAATTTCTAAAGTACATGTATCATATTCCAAAGCTTTAATTAAGGAAAAGTCATGTTGCTCATAAATTTATGGCAACAATTTTTACTCAAATTTTTAAATCCCTTGAATCGAAAGTTTTCCTAAATTTCCCTAAATCGAAACATACACTATTAAACAAGCCTGCTAGATAGACGCACAATGGTTCAAATTCTAAAAAAATATAAAAAACGACTTCGTGATAAGGTAAGACAATTTTTGTTTGCCAGTCTAACATAAACTTAGCAAAAAGCATATTCCCAAACAATGATTTATTACAGGTTGACATTTCCCTCAGTCACATACGATGCGCGGGGACAAATTACAAACTCCTTGTTCCTTTCAGTTCTGAAATGTTAGTGCACAATGCGACACATCAAGTGGTCACGTTTAAGACTGGTCATAGAAACCGTCGTTCCTTGTTTTTCAAAGTCATGATCATTTTATCATCGATTAATAATATAGATTTTAGCACGATTATTATTAGGTATGTTATTATGATCGGTCATAGATATGGTTACTTTTGTTTTCGGTCATAGATATGGTTACTTTTGTTATCGGTCATAGATATGGTTACTTTTGTTTTCGGTCATAGATACGGTTACTTTTCTTATCGGTCATAGATATGGTTACTTTTGTTATCGGTCATAGATATGATTACTTTTGTTATCGGTCATAGATACGGTTACTTTTGTTATCGGTCATAGATATGGTTACTTTTGTTTTCGGTCATAGATATGGTTACTTTTCTTATCGGTCATAGATATGGTTACTTTTCTTATCGGTCATAGATATGGTTACTTTTCTTATCGGTCATAGATACGGTTACTTTTGTTATCGGTCATAGATATGGTTACTTTTGTTTTCGGTCATAGATATGGTTACTTTTGTTATCGGTCATAGATACGGTTACTTTTGTTATCGGTCATAGATACGGTTACTTTTGTTATCGGTCATAGATATGGTTACTTTTCTTATCGGTCATAGATACGGTTACTTTTGTTATCGGTCATAGATACGGTTACTTTTGTTATCGGTCATAGATATGTTTACTTTTGTAATCGGTCATAGATATGGCTTTATACTACAAATCGTCAATGAAACGATTACTTCATGATGCGTAATAAAAAGGGGCGAGTGGGTCAGCGGCTAGCGTCGCTGCCTCGCACTCCAATGGACGCTAGTTGAATCCCCTTCAAGTCACGATTAATTTCGGGACTTGTTGGTGGGTTTGGACAGTAGCGACCGGCGGAGGTGCACCATATTTCGGCAATCAAAGCTTGAAATAATAGCTTCGCTCCTACCGATCTGTGTGCCTGTTCTGCGTTGTGTGAGTTGTGTGCGTTGGTGCTGGGGCGTGAGGCCTTGCGGGGGGGTGGCTGGGGGGCGGGTGTACACCGCCGCGCGCTTTCTGGACTTCCGTCAGCGCGATTGGATAAGTGTAGACTCATCACCCACCCCCCCTGAGGACTGATTTCTTATCAGCCTTCCGCCCCGGCTTGGTCTGCTATGTGCGTGTGGGGCTGGGGTGGGGGGCACTATTCTGCCTATTCTGCCTATAGAATATAGCCTATGCTGCCTATTCTGGGTGCCTCCTGCCCTCCCCAGCTGGTCTGTGCTGCTGTGTGTGGTGCCTGCTCAGGGGAGGCGGCGCGATGGGCGCTAAGCGCCTAGTTCGCCGGTCTGGGGGCGTGCCGCTCCGTCGCTTGTGCGACAAGTGCCCCGGGCCCCCCTGCAAATAGATAGAGATAGATGCGAAATAAATACCGTTATTTAGTGGTCATAGAAACTTTCATTGTATGATAGGTTGCCAGTACGGTCATTTTTCCTGTCATAGACATTATAAAAATCAGCGGGTACTATTCATGTTTGTCACTGCCTTGGTCACTCAAATGACAGATCATAAAAACGGTCATTCAGTACTAGCTGCGACCTCACTATTCTATTGAATAGTCGCACTGTACTTCTACTAATAGTGCAATTTTCAAGTGTCCTCACTGACTTCATTGAAAATATATATAATTTTAGTCCTGTCACTCATAGCCTGTCAATGCAAAAAAATCCTTTTTGAAAAAAATAGTTTTTGATATAACTACAAAACTTGCATTAGCTTCATTTCCTGCAATAATTGATCATCGTCAAATGGCCGGTCATGCCATGATCTGTCATAGGGTGGAAAAATTTATTATCGATAACACATATTGTCACTTTTATGATCAGTCAAAGATATGGTCACTTTTATGGAGGTCATAGGTGCGGTCACGTCATCTCATAAGAGCCTATTCTATGATCGGTCATACAAGGCAATTCTATGATCGGTCATAACAGCCAATTCTATGATCGGTCATAACAGCCAATTCTATGATCGGTCATAAGAGCCAATTCTATGATCGGTCATAACAGCCAATTCTATGATGGTCATAAGAGCCAATTCTATGATCGGTCATAAGAACCAATTCCATGATCGGTCATAACAGCCAATTCTATGATGGTCATAAGAGCCAATTCTATGATCGGTCATAACAGCCAATTCTATGATCGGACATAAGAGCCAATTCTATGATCGGTCATAAGAACCAATTCCATGATCGGTCATAAGAGCCAATTCTATGATGGTCATAAGAGCCAATTCTATGATCGGTCATAAGAACCAATTCCATGATCGGTCATAACAGCCGATTCTATGATGGTCAAGGGTCACTAAAACCTACAAGCGTCACTAAAATCATCTCGCTGAAACCTCAGGTGGACATCTACGGCCTGATGTGCCACCTGCTGAAGATCCAGCCACAACCCAACAATGGCAGCAGTCTTCTCTTTGACGCCATGCTGCAGACAGACTACGCGTCAACCGATTCGCCGATGACCACAACGCCTGGAACTGCTTCGGCTGCGCCGGTGGCTGCGCTCTACATGGTGGCCACATTGGCGATGGCTTCAGTCTGGGTCAGAGGTTGAGAATCGATCGTTTGATTCACTTATTGATGCAGGAAATGGCCGAATATCGACCTGCACACTTTTGCTGACACAGAATTATTTAACTGATGGACGTCTTCTTTAAGTTATTCGTATTTTGTTATTATTTTTAGTCTGAAAGTAGACTGCTGCTTTATTGGTTTACAGATTGATAGATTGACATATTGATAGGTTCACATTTTGATATGCAGACTTATTGAGAGGTTGAAATATTGTAGATTGACAGATTGATATGCTAACAGATTGATAGATTGACAGTATTAGTGGATTAAAATGTTGATTGGTTGACATATTTCTCGATCGACAGATTTATTGATTAACAAATTGATCGATTGACAGAATGATCGATTGACAGATTGATCGATTGACAGATTGATCGATTGACAGATTGATCGATTGACAGATTGATCGATTGACAGATTGATCGATTGATAGATTGATCGATTGACAGATTGATCGATTGACAGATTGATCGATTGACAGATTGATCGATTGATAGATTGATCGATTGACAGATTGATCGATTGACAGATTGATCGATTGACAGATTGATCGATTGACAGATTGATCGATTGACAGAAAGTAATGAAATGTTTCATTCAATAACCGCGAGAAAACAATATTGATCCAACGATATTTTATGTACAAAATCAAAGAAACCTAATTTATATTTTTTATTTTAAATGTTTAAAAGTTCGATCTTTTCTATGACCTACTCCTGTTGATAAAGTGTACCTCCGTTGTACCTAGCCTTATCTGCAAATTTTATCGAATCCGCATGCACCTAAGATACGCTCGCACTACTCGCATGAGTAGCCAGCACGAAATGTTTTAGAATATATTTACGAGCTAAGTTCACTAAAACTTTTTTAATGTCTACGAGCTATAAAATATAATTGATTTCGTCCTTATCGCTAGAAAGTCACAAAAATAGAAATTTTGAAAGAGACAAGCTGGTTGAATAAGTCTTCTGCCCTTATATTTTTCGCAACATTTGAAGTATAAGTCTGGTTGCGAATAAGAGAAAGCAAGATCGTTGCTTCTCAATCCTTGAATAAAGGAACAGAATGGATTGCTAGACTATTCCTCGACGAAAGGAACAGCATGGATTGCTAGACTATTCCTCGACGAAAGGAACAGCATGGATTGCTAGTCTATTACTCGGCGAAAGTAACGGAATAGGTTGCTAGTCTATCACTCGATGAAAGTAACAGAATGGGTTGCTAGTCTATCACTCGGTGAAAGTAACGGAATGGGTTGCTAGTCTATCACTCGGTGAAAGTAACAGAATGGGTTGCTAGTCTATCACTCGGTGAAAGTAACGGAATGGGTTGCTAGTCTATCACTCGATGAAAGTAACGGAATGGGTTGCTAGTCTATCACTCGGTGAAAGTAACGGAATAGGTTGCTAGTCTATCACTCGGTGAAAGTAACGGAATGGGTTGCTAGTTTATCACTCGGTGAAAGTAACGGAATGGGTTGCTAGTCTATCACTCGGTGAAAGTAACGGAATGGGTTGCTAGTCTATCACTCGGTGAAAGTAACGGAATGGGTTGCTAGTCTATCACTCGGTGAAAGTAACGGAATGGGTTGCTAGTCTATCACTCGGTGAAAGTAACGGAATGGGTTGCTAGTCTATCACTCGGTGAAAGTAACGGAATGGGTTGCTAGTCTATCACTCGGTGAAAGTAACGGAATGGGTTGCTAGTCTATCACTCGGTGAAAGTAACGGAATGGGTTGCTAGTCTATCACTCGGTGAAAGTAACGGAATGGGTTGCTAGTCTATCACTCGGTGAAAGTAACGGAATGGGTTGCTAGTCTATCACTCGGTGAAAGTAACGGAATGGGTTGCTAGTTTATCACTCGGTGAAAGTAACGGAATGGGTTGCTAGTCTATCACTCGGTGAAAGTAACGGAATGGGTTGCTAGTCTATCACTCGGTGAAAGTAACGGAATGGGTTGCTAGTCTATCACTCGATGAAAGTAACGGAATGGGTTGCTAGTCTATCACTCGGTGAAAGTAACGGAATGGGTTGCTAGTCTATCACTCGGTGAAAGTAACGGCATGGGTTGCTAGTCTATCACTCGGTGAAAGTAACGGAATGGGTTGCTAGTCTATCACTCGGTGAAAGTAACGGAATGGGTTGCTAGTCTATCACTCGATGAAAGTAACGGAATGGGTTGCTAGTCTATCACTCGGTGAAAGTAACGGAATGGGTTGCTAGTCTATCATTCGGTGAATGTAACGGAATGGGTTGCTAGTCTATCACTCGATGAAAGTAACGGAATGGGTTGCTAGTCTATCACTCGGTGAAAGTAACGGAATGGGTTGCTAGTCTATCACTCGGTGAAAGTAACGGAATGGGTTGCTAGTCTATCACTCAATGAAAGTAACGGAATAGGTTGCTAGTCTATCACTCGGTGAAAGTAATGGAATAGGTTGCTAGTCTATCACTCGGTGAAAGTAACGGAATAGGTTGCTAGTCTATCACTCGGTGAAAGTAACGGAATGGGTTGCTAGTCTATCACTCGATGAAAGTAACGGAATAGGTTGCTAGTCTATCACTCGGTGAAAGTAACGGAATAGGTTGCTAGTCTATCACTCCACGAACCAGTTCTTGAAACGAGAAGTCTCTCATTTCACTAAAACAAATCTGTTATCTCAAATCGGTTTTAACAGGTAGAAAACTAATTTAAAACTATAGCCAAGCCTTTAGAACATGGCAAATGCTTGGCAAAAAGCAAAATGCTTAGAGTAATAGATAGGAGGGTGTTGTACTGGTTTAAACTTGAGGGCACAGTAGTATACTGGTAGGTTAGAGATGCGTTGGGTTGTGCTTTTGTCTTCTCTCGCTGGTCATAGGTGCATTGTTGGCACTTTCTAAAGACAGCAAACACAGTCTCTCCCTCTATCTATCGGTCTGACAGTCTAAACCCTCATTAAAAGCTACCACGAGCTATTTAATTAAAGTTTTGGCTCCAAGACAACCATTCTAAAACTGATTGCTAAAGACTAAAGAAAAGCATTTTTAGCATCGCTTCAACAATTAGGGCGATCGGAAATAACTTTTTTGATAGGAAAAAATCTGCTATTAGAAAGCTATGGCTGCCTTGGATGCGCTGGGCAAGCCGAAATATCCGGCTGGACGGCGACACACTAGAAATCGGTGAATGCGCGTGAATATTACTGTTAGTAGCTTAGCTTGTAGTGAACAAAAACATAATATATTGTGAAGGTAGAATTTTTAGTTTTTTTTTATTAAAATTTATAAATACCCTAACCATCAACTAGAACACCTAAAAGACTGCCATAATCCTGCAATATCTACCAGAATTATGTGACATTTACCAGAATCCTGTAATATCTAGAATAAACCTGTAATATCTACAGCAATCCTCTTATGTCTAAAATTATGTCCTGTTATGTTAATATCTAACAAATATCTGTGATATCTACAATAATCCTGCAATATCTACAATATTCTTGTAACATCTACAATAATCTTGTAACATCTACAATAATCTTGTAAAATCTACAATATTATTGTAACATCTACAATAATCTTGTAACATCTACAATATTCTTGTAACATCTATATTAATCTTGTAATATCTACAATAATCTTGTAACATCTACAATAATCTTGTAACATCTACAATAATCTTGTAACATCTACAATAATCCTGTAATATCTACAGCAATCCTGTAATATCTACTACAATAATCCTGTAATATCTACAGCAATCCTGTAATATCTACAATAATCCTGTAATATCTAAAATAATCCTGTAATATTAATAATCCTGGCGATAATCTTGTAAAATTGACAATAATCTTGTAATCGCCAGCACCAGCTACGGCTCGATGCACAACTGGCTCCACTCCGAGCTATCCGGTCACAATCTATCCGGCTATCAGGACTCAGAGAGTCACCTAGTTGCCATGGCAACCGATCGCCGGCCGCCGGGTCCGGGCGCAAGATTTCTACTGGCCTCACAGCGCGGCTGCCAGACGGTGCCGGAGGAGGCGCCGGAAGTGACGTCATCAACAGCCGCCGGGCTGCAACGCCTGACCAGCCCAGGCGCCGTCATGCCCGACTATCCGCTGTATCGCGAGCTGCGCGACTGCATGACAGAGCGAGATCGCAACCGTCACGGCGTCAACTATCGAGAGGAAGATCTGATTGAAGATCAGCAGAGAACGGCCCGGCTGCCAAAGCTGCCAGTTGTGGCTTCGCCGAGACCGCACGATCAGGTTTGCTCTGATTGGCTGATAGCCGATTAAAAATGCCACCCCACCTCCTCAACCCATCTACGAAGTATGCTTTTATTCGCTGATAGCTTTCATTCCATTAGTTTCTAAGCTTAAAGTTCTACAGCTTAGATGATAGCGTTTTGGCCTCAAGAGCCTTTTCTCTGAATGAGCACTAGAGAATAAGTATAAAATAGAGAGAAAGTAATATTCTTATTGATTCCTGTGTACATTGCCATGTACGTAGCTAAGTCTGACTGGATCCTCCATGTGTCAGTCGCATGCAGAGGCTGACAACCTTTCTCCCTAAATCACAAGCCTAAAAGCTGTTGAATTCGCTTTCCTAAGACGATAGGGAGCGCTAAAGTTGGGACATTGGACGTTGGGACTTTGGACGTTGGGACTTTGGACGTTGGGACTTTGGACGTTGGGACTTTGGAAGTTGGGACTTTGGACGTTGTAATGGTTGGCTGAATGTTTCACCATCCAGTTTTTTGCTGTTGCTGTTTGCTGCAACATTGTGGTAGAGACGATGGTTAAGAACATTGTAGATCGTTCCAGAATTGCTAATAGCTTCTGAGTTTGAAGTCGTCATCGAGATTGAAGAAGCACGTTGCGAAGTCGAACTCAATGAAAAATGTGGCGAAGTTATGGAGCGGTTGGTGTCCTTCAGGGGCTCTAAGCATCTCGTGTTCCTTGCTGCTGTGTTGTATTGTGTGCCTGCATTGGTTGGGCCGAGCATAGATCTGACTGTAATATATAAAATATGTCCGAGGACGTTGACATCGTCTTGAAATCGGAGATTGCTATTGGCGCGCCATACGGAGCGGACACTCATGCAGGGACGGACGTGCTTCCAGTTGTTAGAGCCCTGGTTCTGGTGAGCTACTTTTATATTAAAATGGCCAACGTAAGTGATAGATTACATGGGTATTCGGATGTAAATTCTATATAGATTTCTAACCTATGCTACATTCTAAAAGGATTTAGAATTTTAGTCCAACGAAAGTCAAACTAAGAAGAAACGAGAGCCAACGACATGAAATGGCGTGAGCTGTAGTATGAGGAGGCAATTTTAGCTGAGGTGGCTTGGGAACGTCGTCATGACGAATCAATAAGCGCAATTAGAGAATCAACATAAGAGAAGTGAGTGCTGAGGCCGATGTGCGTGGGAACGAGAGAGGGATCACGCAGTCCTAGCGTGCGGGAAACGATTCAGTCATTTTTAACTCGCAAGTACTACAATTTAGAGTTAAGGTCGAATTCCAAGGTCAAATTCTTCTTCCAGTCATGGTGCCGTGGCCTGTTTCTCGCGCCCTTGCGAACTTGGGACTTTACTCCGTCACAATATGTTTTACTTTTACGTACTTTTAAACTTCCATCGCAATCAATAACTGTGCATTAACAGTGTTTTCCGTTAGACTGCCTATGGTACCACCTACCTATGAGAAAAGGCACGCAGTTGACACGTGATGCACTGTACGTTTATTATATCTCTCTATCCATTCCGGAGCCTTCCTCTCTCATTGGACTGAAGCCCAGCCCCTTCATGGCCGGTGCATTTTGTTTAAATAGACACAAGCAGATTTGACAGAGCCTCACTGCTCCGGATCCGCAGAATCCGCCGCTGCATCTGCAGTTCGGTCCGAGATCAACGGGCTACGATGACGCGCACAAGGCCTACCTGAAGCAAACCCGCGGCTCGATCACTGACCGGTGAGCGGCGGCGTTATTGTTTATTTTAATGCGCAATCGCTCTACTGTCAGTAGGCGAAATGCAAACATGCATCCTTTTTTGCTGTTGCAATTCGCTATCTGACGCGGGTGCAAGGATGCGAGAGCTGTTTTATTGCGGTGACTGCCGAGGGTTCTGTTTTGTTCGGCAGGAGCCCTGATTACCTCTATTTTCCTCCGAGGGTCCGGCAAGTCTAAGCGGCTCTGCGGCTGCTGCGAGAAGCCGAGGCCCTGTCGGGGCTGGGCCGCGCCGCCCCGCCCGTTTGCCCCGACGGGCGGCTGGCGGGCGCCGCGGGCGGCCGGCCGTCGCCGCTCTTTGGCGAGCGCCGGCTACTGCAGGCCGGAGCTTCCTCTGAGCGGCGGCGGTCCAGGCCGTCCGCGGCGCCCGCGAGCCGCCCGTCGGGCTCCTGTTGGCGGCGGTGGCGCGGCCCGGCCCCGGCGAGCGCGGCCTCCCGACTCCGCAGGGCCCGCCAGCTTTGTGCCGGCCCCGGGGGACAAGGCTCGGCGCCGCTCTATCTCAGCTTTCGCGGACTTGCACCCGCTCCTGTATCATTATTCCCAACCCGCAGGCTGCAGCCGAGGCTGCGAAATGGAAAGGGCGGCTCCACCTGGCGACACCTGAAATTCCCGATGCAGCCAGACGGTCAGAGGACTCAGTTTTTGGATGGTGAGGTTTTGAAACTAGTCTGTATCTACTTTAGTCCCATTTCAAATCCCTACATCTGATCCCATTTCTTCCAAATCTCTACATCTGATCCCACTTCTTCATAATCTCTACATCTGATCCCATTTCTTCCCAATCTGTGCATCTGATCCCACTTCTTCCTAATCGGCATCTTTATTTGACACCTTTTCTCTCAGTCCCATCTCCAACAGTCCTAAATATCAATCCAACAGGCCAGGTATCTCTGGCCGACGCCTACAAGCGCCAGCTTGCCCAGCAACCTGAGCTGCTTGAACAGCATCGGCAGCAGCAGCAGCGAGTGGCCAACGCCGCTTCTGAGAGGTTCGCGCGGCAGGTGTACGGTAAGTAGCCCCAGATTCCAGATGGGATATCAGAGATGGGATGGCGGAGATAGGATGGCGGGGAAAGGGTATTGGAGATGGGGTGTGGGGTGGGGGAGATGGGCTGGCGAGATGGGGCGGCGGAGATGGGTTGGCGGTGATGGGGTATCAGAGATGGGGTGGCGGAGATGGGGTGGCGGAGGTGGGTGCTTTATATAGTCAATCAGCTGCATGCATTCTGAGCCAAATATGTCACCAAAATTTCTCTCAGCCAATGAAGCAGCCGAGACTGCCAATCGAGTCAGGCAATACGACACATCTCTCCTTATATTTTGAGCCGATGTGCCGACTTTAGCGGGTAAAAATAAACGCTTATCGCAATGAACAATGCATTTAGTCAGGCTTTCTATTTAAGCCTAGCAAAGCTTATGTCATAAGCCCCACTGTACATAAATTCAATCTTATTTCTCTTCTAACACTGAGTCAATAATTATTGCTATCTTACGCAGGTCGTTATTTCTTAAAAGGTTCTATCAAGTTTCTTATATTTCGTCGATCTAAGTGACTCCCTCCCAATTTCGCAGACATCAACAGGCGCCCTACAGCCAAGCGTGGCATGGAGTACAACAACTGGCTTGTGATGCGCTAAGGACCATTGTTAACGTAAATTAATAAATTTGCCAGACAGAAGGACTAGCTTATAGGACTGCTTATCTGGCTTAACCAAATATGTAGTTAACTTATACTTTTACTAACTCGTACTTTAATTTTCCAAAGATTTAACAGATTTATTTGTTTTATCCAATGGGCCAACTAAAATTCAGCTAATTTAATTTGCTTTAACAAAGTTTCTTGGCATTCTTTAAAACATATATGCCTATGTTTTTGTTGTATTTTGTCAGATATTAAGTGTGATAAAAATAAATAAAATTATTTTTTCTGAACTTTTTTAACAACAACCGAAACGATAAATATAAGTTTCTATATTTTTAAAATGACGTCATTTCCATTGTAAAAGTGCTTTTTGGAACGGAAAGACGAAATCACTTTTTAAACAGATTTGGTTCTCTTCGGGTTAAAATCATTTCTAAGACTGTCGTTAAAATCTACATTTGTGTGTATTTAAAGTATGCTTTCAAAAGAATAATAAATTGAATGAGCAGTTAAAATTAGAAAACCAAATTCACTTAGAAGTTATTATTAAAACTATATCATTTATCTTGAGGAAGTAATTTAAAAATAAAATAAATTAAAGTATTATAGACAAACGAAATACATTGGCTGTTAAATCACGTTAGAATCATGGAATAATAAATATATTGTTAAAAAATATGCACATGCATAAAAATAAAAAGTTTCTAAAGTTCATAACAATAATAATAATAATGTAAACATGTTTCGATTCGACAGTTAAAAACCAAAGCTAAACACTTAGTATATTTAGCTTAGTACGAGTATTTAGTAAACACTATAAACACTTATCAGCAAAGTACATTTAGAAGAACTGAACTTTAAGGTTTAATTTTCCAGCTTTGTTTGCTCGTAACGAAAACCGGTTGCTACTCGTAATTTCAATGAATTCGGGGCAGACCGCATGGCATCATCGGATGATTGTCGCCAGCTGATAAAACTGTCAGAGCGTCCAAGGTCACCGTTCTGCAATTTCCACAGTTTTCATTGGCTGACTGTCTGCTGACTGACTGAGCGAATAGAGGTAGATATAAAAAGCTTATAGGAATTATACCTAGCCCAGTTAAGCCAGGTTGTACAGCCAGTGGTACAGCCAGGTGTACAGCCAGGTGTACAGCCAGGTGTACAGCCAGGTGTACAGTCAGGTGTACAGCCAGTGGTACAGCCACAGCAATTGCGCGGCGCTTCCAAAGCCTGTGTCAGCTGTTCAGTCCATGGACTGGGGAGGCTGCCTGCCTACTCCCTTGTGCTAAGATTCGAACTTCCGACCTCTTAGTCTGCAGTAGTCCGTTGCTCTAAACACTGCACACTTGTGACTGAGCTGACACTTTCCACTAAATGGGGTAATTATGGCAAAATACTAATTGCAAGGCTACAATCTCTTGTAGCCTTGTGGTTCGAGCATCGGATCACGACTTGAAGGTCGGGGGTTCGATTCCTGACTCCACTGGAACAATTTGTGTACTTAAGCAAGACACTTAACTCTTCATTCCTACAGTTCACCCAGCTGTTAAACTGGTACCACCATTAGCTGGGGTGCTTGAGGGTGGGTGTGGCGTCCCCCCAGTCCATGGACTTAAAAGATGTACGCAGCTTCAGATGTGCCGCGCAATAGCTGCGGCTGTGCTGTCGGCTGCACATCTGTCCCAATTGGGGCAGGTGTAATCAATATATACAACACAATAAATATAAGGCTAAACTTTCTTTTCTCACCTGGCTTCCGTTTCCATGGCAACGCCTCCAATCACAGCCGGCGCCGCCGACGTCGGCGCATCCTCCCACGCGGTGGACAGTCGGAAATCCCTCGGCAGCCCGGGACAGCCTCGCTGTCCGAGTCGGCGGCATTCGGCCAGCTGGCGTCGCAGCTGCTCCGGGCCTGCCAGAGCGCCGGCGAACATGATGCGGCCCTGCCGGTAGATCAGGGCGTCTCCCGCCCGCAGGTTGTGCCGCACCAGCAGAGCCGGATAGGTGCAGTCCGTGGTGGTGGCCGCTGCGCCGAGGTCATAGGCCAGCATGCGGAATGGGTCACGTGACGCGGCGGGGCAGGGCGCCGCGGTGCCGCGCCGTCGGTCCCGATTGGCCGAAGCGTACTGCCGCAGCAGTGAAACTGCGCGTCGGCCAGCCTCGGTGGCTGCATCGGCGTCCGGGTTCGTTACCATGACAACCAACAGCTGGTCTGGATTTCGTCGACCCTGCGCCTCAACGAAAGCGTCAATCTCCAGATCCGTCACGCCGGGGACCTTGGGAAGCGGTTGTTGAGGAATTGTGGACATCGATTCCAATTCTGTTAACAGATGGGAGCGCGAGATGCTCACCTGAAGTCCACATCCGCACCTGTTCAAGCTAGCAAATGCGGCAATCCCGGAAGCCGTAGACATCAGCAGATGCCGGGCCGTAACCGGGCAGGCCGCGAGTTCCAAGGCCTCCATAAGCGACGCCGCCACCGCGCTGACTGCCATCGGGCCAGAAGGTGGCGCCGATTGTCGAAGCCCGGCAACGGTTGTTGGCGGTGCCGATGGCAGGCGCGGCGGCGGCTGCGCTGAACGACGCCCAGCGGTCTCGCGACGACGCGGCGCCGTCGCCGGAGCTGCCGACTGCACCGGCCTCGGCGTTGTCGACTGGATTGGCGTCGGCGTCAGCGGCGGCTGCTGCTGCTGCTGCGGCAGAGCCAAAACGAGCCGCTGCCTGTACGCCTCCAGCCAGGAGTCGCAGATGCCCCGAATGCGGACCCGCATCTCCTCGAGGTCAGGGTCACGCACTGTCAGATCGCCGCCAATCGATCCGAGAGCCGACGATCCAGAGGCTTCTGTGGCGCCGGACTTGGCCGAGTCCTGGAAGCGACGATAGGCAGTAAAGATGCCAGGGTACAATCTAAACTTAACCCTCCGCCTCACTTCCCCCTCACTCTGTGATGTATATCAGCAAGCTGCCGTCCTTACCCTCACTCTGTGATGCACATTAGCGATCCGCCACCCTCACCCCTCACTCTGGGATGTACATTAGCAAGCTGCCGCCCTTACCCCTCACTCTGGGATGTACATTAGCAAGCTGCCGCCCTTTCCCCTCACTCTGGGATGTACATTAGCAAGCTGCCGCCCTTTCCCCTCACTCTGGGATGTACATTAGCAAGCTGCCGCCCTTTCCCCTCACTCTGGGATGTACATTTGCAAGCCGCCGATTTTCCCCTCACTCTAGGAGTCTAGGGTGTACATACATTAAACTAATTTACACACTAAGCTGTTATCTACTTACCGGAGGTCGCCTAGCCTGCTGATACTGTTGCTGCTGCTGCTGCAACTGCTGCTGCTGCTGTTGCTGCTTTCGCATCTGTTTTGCCTTGGCAACCAACCGTTTGGCTGTTTCAGATTTCCAGGGGATCGTCTCTCGGTCGCCGTCAAGTTTTAGTGAATCGCTTAGTCCAATCTAGTGTGCGTGAATTTTTTGTGAAATTGCAAAGGCTCATTGTGATAAACTACTGAAGTATAAGCTAGTTTTAACAATCCGAATTCAAAGAATGTGACAGATATGACTTCCAAACAGGAAACATGCACATTGACGCTTGTAAAATAGTTAAACTAGTCCCCACTTCCGCTCGTGAATCACATACGACTACTGTGACTACTTAGTGAACTGAAAAAAAAATACAATTCCTAACTCCAAACATCTCAAAACTTTTAGGATCCAATATTTTCAGAAGCTCAACTAAAACTGCCCTCAAATTTCCTTTTAATTTTACTCCTGGATCTCCATCTATCCCTCAATTCTCAGATCCCTAAATTCGCACGTCTATGAATTTTCAAATCCTGAATTCTCAGATCCCTGAATTCTCTGATCCTGAATTCTCAGGTCCTGAATTCTCTGATCCTGAATTCTCTGATCTTGAATTCTCAGATCCTGAATTCTCAGATCCCTGAATTCTCAGATCTCTGAATTCTCTGATCCTGAATTCTCTGATCCCTAACTTCCTAAAACCCGAAATTCTCAAATCATCAACTTCAAAGTTTTCTAACTTCCGAGATCCCGAAATTTTCATGCCACAAGCTTCATAGACCCCAATTTAAACAAAGTCAATTTAAACAAAGTCAATTTAAACAAAGTCAATTTAAACAAAGTCCGTAGACACGGAAAAAGGCTTTGAAGATGACGGTCAGTTCACTCGCATCAGGAAATTACTCTCGGACCAGTCCGAAAGTGCAGCGATAGGGGCAAGTAAAACGCGAATGTAGCACAACAGTTACTTTAACATTGCGACTTACAAACTGATGTGAGAACCTTGGGACCACTAGCACCTGGCAACAACCTTGATTAGACAGAGAAGCAATTTATATTTACTGGCACGTAGGTTGAAAATATCGCGGCGAGAAACAAATAAAATGTTAAATATAACACATATTTGAGTGATCTACGTTCTAATTTGCGCCAAAGTCATCATGCATGTTAAAACAAAAAAGTATTTCGTTTAGTTTTAAATTTTCGTTTAATAAAAATAAATCGAACTAATCGTTTTTCTTGTTTTCCTAACTGTTAACATATATTTTGTTTTACTTCACTCTTCGGCGCGAATTGAAATGCAAAGTTATAATTTTAATGCCTCACCAGCAGGTTGCCATGGCGATCAGTGCAGCGCTGCCGGACGCTGGCCTCCCGCTCAGTGCTGAAGCTGGCGGCGAGTTGAACTGAGCGACCTTCCGCCTGGAAGGTGAAGATCATATCGGCACGGCCGGCGCAGACAAAGGTGAGGCAAGCATTTAGGCGCACCTGCAGATTGATTGGCAGCTTGGCGCGCGGATCCGAAGGCCAGGTGAATCGCTTCTGTACTCGGCCGGTTATCGGGTCCTGCGGATGTGCGAATTATTCTAAATCTGTGAGGCTTCTGTAGGTTATAACAGCCCGAATTTCAAATCTAATCCCCCAGTTCCCTGTTTAACGATACCAAATCCCTCATCGAAAGAGAGAATTAACAGATTTTGAATCTGAAATCCCACATTCTAGTTCTGAATTTTCGGATTCCTCATCCGAAATTTTAAAATACCAGATTCCAAATACCAGATTCCAAATACTAGATTCCAAATACCAGATTCCAAATACTAGATTCCAAATCCCAGATTCCAAATACTAGATTCCAAATCCCAGATTCCAAATCCCAGATTCCAAATCCCAGATTCCAAATCCCAGATTCCAAATCCCAGATTACAAATCCCAGATTCCAAATCCCAGATTCCAAATCCCAGATTCCAAATCCCAGATTCCAAATCCCAGATTCCAAATCCCAGATTCCAAATCCCAGATTCCAAATCCCAGATTCCAAATCCCAGATTCCAAATCCCAGATTCCAAATCCCAGATTCCAAATCCCAGATTCCAAATCCCAGATTCCAAATCCCAGATTCCAAATCCCAGATTCCAAATCCCAGATTCCAAATCCCAGATTCCAAATCCCAGATTCCAAATCCCAGATTCCAAATCCCAGATTCCAAATCCCATGCTCCCTGACCTGCAGCTGCGCCACTGCCTGTGTGCAGGTGAACATGGACTCGGTGGCATCAACTGAGCGCACAAAGCCACAGGCGGAGGCGTTGAAGGCGGCCAGCAGGTGGACGCCCTGTCTCTCGACAGAATCGTTCAATGCCAGCACGCAGCCAGACCAGCCGCAGGCGAGCAGAGCCGGACAGCCGGACGGGTAGAGAACAACGGCGCCACCATCGGGTAGGCGGCACTGGACCAGTCGGCCACCGCCGAGGCTCTGATAGCGAGCAGGTAGCCTGACCATCAACAGGTGGTGCAGCGCCGCTTCGTCGGCTGAAATCGCCGCTGCCGCCGCTGCCGCGGCAGCTAACGCGGCCGCTTGGTGAGCAGCAGCTTTGCCAGACGCTGCCGGCTGCGGCGTCGGCGCGAGCAGCGGCTGCAGGACCGCCTCGCGCATCGCGTCCCAGTCCGTCTTGAAGCGTCGCCGAAGTAAGCGCGCCTCCTCCTCTGTCAGCAGAGGAGTTGAAAAGGAGGCGGCGCCGGCGGAGGCGGCTGCTTCAACTAGGCGGTCAACGAAGGCGCGTCTGGCGCCAACGTCGGGTGGCGCCACCGGCCGCGGAAGCAGGGTGTCCGGGTCCACCAGCTCGGCCGGTTGCAGGCGTCGAGGACGAGGCGGACGGTAGGATGGCGCCCCGGCTGCGTAGAACTGTAACTCAAGCTGCTGCTGCTGAGACGAGCGCTGGTCGGCCGTTCGAGCTCTGAAGTTGTTAAAAAATTGTATTGTCTGGTCAAGACAGATCACAGCACTGACACATCATTTGGTGACAGTAAAAACCAGCCAGCGAGGAGGAAATTCTGCCAATTCCGCTGACAAGCTAAGGTTAGTAAAAACCGAAATCAACACGCTCCCTCACCCGGTTGAGTGTCCAGCCAGCCGCAGTTTAACTAGCGCGCTCTGCAGTTTATCCTCGATAAGCCGCTGATTGAAGTTCTGGAGCCAGCCGTTCTTTAGCGACTCCTTGGAGGTCAGGGAGAAGGACAGCGTGTCGGTGGGGTGGGCGTGCTCGGCGGTCTTCGGCGGATTGCCAGCCGCCGCGTGCTCCGGGCCCTCCGCAATGACCTGCTCGTGGAGGGGTCCGCCGCGAGATCGAGCGGACTTTTTCCCTGCGGCTGCTGCGGAGGCGGCCGGTGTTGACGCGGCAGCAGAGGAAGCGGCCCCGGCAGCCGTCCCAGATGGCGCAACTCCGACAATGCGCGCCGTGCGTCGCTCCCCTGACACGGCGTCGCCAGAAGCTGAGGCCGTTCTGGACGCGCCGCCGGCGATGCGAGTTCTTGAGCCGTCGCGCATCAGCAGGCTGTCATTCTCGGCGCGCTGGGCGGCGCGTCGAGCCTCACGATCGGCGTCCTCGGCCTGACGGCGGCGGCTCTCCTCCAGACAGGCCGGCGTCTGCCACTGCCGGTGCTCCTGATGTGAGATTCACATCACATTCACTTGAGGTTTTTCGAAAATGCGCAAATTACTCTACTCATAGTAGGTCTCGTTGGAAGTTTAGATTTTTTGTTGCAACAAGCTTTCGAATCCAACTGGCCTACATTAATTTTGAGATGGAATGCTTCATGCAGGAAGACATCCGACTTCGACGCACTGAGCACTGCAGTGCCACTGAATTGTCAAAGAAAACTAGAAATTAATGATAATGGTATTCTCCAGGCTGAGTTGCCCAAGAATATCCATGAGGGACTCACCTGATTCAATTTCCTAGGTCAGTATTGTCCACATGGGATCCCCAAATGTATTCCGAATCTGGGATTCCCTCATTTAGGATTCCCCAAGTTGGGATTTCCCCAGTTGGGATTCCCAATCTAGTATTCCCAAGCGAGATTCCCCACCTGCTTGCAGTCGGATGTGAGCTGGGTCCAGGCCTCGCACAGGCGCAGCTCCATGTAGCGCGGCAGTTGAGCAAACTGGCGACGATTGGCGCGGGCGCCTGCACCGACAGCCGGCGCCAGACTGTCGAGCGCGTCGCCTAGCCGTCCCAGCAGGCCGGTGCTCTCTAGTCGCCACGCGTTGTAAACCCGCCGCTGTTCGTCCCAGTCCTCAACGACCGCGGGCAGGATTTCACCGACGGCCGACTCGTCCAGCTTCGCCGGTTCCGACATCTGCAGAGCGCCGCTAACTGGCACGGGAGAGACAATGTCGGGATCGGCGACTGAACTGGCCAGCGAAGCCGATGAGACCAGACGCTGCTGTTGCTGTTGTTGAATGCTGCCAATGCGGGCCATTGGGGGCAGCTCGTCTGGCGATTTCTTAGTCCGGCGCTGGCCAGCGCGCGGATGTCGCTGCTGAAAGAAAAGGAAGCTGCAGTCCGGCCGCTGGTGCCGCTTCGCCGATTGGCGCTGCTGACGGCTGCTGCCGACGCCGCTGATGCCGCTAACCGCGCTCTTTCTGGCGACTGCGTGCATGCTGCTTCTCGCCAGCTGTCTCTTCTGTCCTTAAGGCCAAGGTTAGCTGCCTCTCTGATTCTTGCTTGCAGATTGCTGCAAAGAAATATTATTTAATTATTTAATTCATATTTGAAAAAATAGCAAAATAACCTCAGAATTTCCGAGTAGATATGTGTACTTTGTAAAGAAAGAAAAATATACTAAGCCTTCTTGCCTTAGACATCTGTAACAAAAACTTTCCTTAGAGATGAGATGAAACTTTGCGTTTTAAAGTTACAGTATAATGAAATTTTTGCCTAGCTCCAAAAGAAAAATGATTACTGCTTTCGACGAATAAATATACAAGACAATGTATATATATTTTAATTATTAACAATTTACCTTTACAACTTTACAGTTGTAAAAGACTTTTACAGCTAGATAAGCAAATAGAAGAACAGTAAAAAAACTGAAAAGTTACATATTTTATGTAAAAAATCTATAAAACTGACTGTTTACTGTCTAAAAACGTAGAACATATGTCCTAAAAAATTACCTAATAAAAATAGCAATCGCGAATCACATTTAAAATCCAATTTTCCTATTAGACAAAGAAAGTCCAAAATAATATTAAATTATATTCAAATTTGCAATTTATAATAATCTATTGACTTTTATAGATTTTATTGATATTTTCTATTCAAGCAGCTCTTAGATCTTCTCTCAATATCATATATTAGTATCATCGTAAAAATGCGCAACCACCTCGTATTTTAAAAACGCGTAGCATACTTTTTAATGTTGCGACTAGCAACAACTGTGATACGACATGTCTACATTATTTCGGTGCACAGTAAATGTATATCAGTTCCAACGACTATGCTTAAATAACTTCCAGAGCATTTTTAGTGGGTCTGATGTAGAAAATTTGCTTTACTGTGAAACAATTTTACTTTTAAAGTAATAAGGTTTCCTTGAAATCATAGTTTCCGATTTCTTTGTGTTGCAAATTTTATCTCTGGTTGCGCGCGAATCATTATTGGCAAAATGTTTTCAGACATAATAATATCTATGTAGGTATTCCGTTGTTTTATTTTCAATAATTTAATTCTGATAAAAACTTTGTGATAAAGGAATAAAATAAATAAATAAATAAATAAATTATGTGAGTTAATCTCCATTCTCAAGAATAAAATAGAATACTAGCGGTGCCTTTTAAATGTAACTGTATTAGTGTGGTTCAGCCTTCTATACGACTGAAGCCTCAGTAAAAATCTGTCTGGTCGGCATGTTTAAAGTAGCAAATCATTTGACACTAAACGGAAATCGGATTCGTTTTGTATTACATTTTTAGTTAAAATTTTCTATTTGTTTCTAAAAACAATTCTGTCGATGTGTCAAGCACGAACGTATCATTCAGAAGCTTTGTGCTATACTAAATAAATAGCAATGATGCCTCTAGTATTTTATTGCATATTTAATTACCATTTTTTGGAGTGCAATTTAACTTAAATTTACCCGCTTAAAATTTCAGAACACTTTTTATCAATGCATGCGCAGTTCTTAACTTCAAATTGTAAGTAACAACAGCCGATCAATCGATTTTCATATATACCTATTTTATATGCATTGTTGGTACTTGTATAGTTTAGGCAGAGAGGTTGTAGCCTGTGGTTAGGGCGTCGGACTCACGACTTGAAGGTCGGGGGTTCGATTCCCGACTCCACTGAAACAATTTTTGTTCTTTAGCTAGACACTTAACTTAACTCTGCATTGCTTCAGTTCACCCAGCTGTTAAATGGGCATTAACTGGGATAATTGGGATAGTTTCAGTTCACCAGCATTAGCTGGGATAATTGAAGGTGGGTGTGGCGTCCCCCCCAGTCAATGGACTGAACAGCTGTACGCAGCTTTCAGATGTGCCGCGCAATAGCTGCGCCTGTGCTGTAGGCTGCACATCTGGCTCGATTGGGACAGGTGTAATAAATTATTATTATTATTATTATTATTATTATTATTATTATTAATATTTATTATAATAGTTTAACATTATTACAGTGTTACAAAATTAGTTTTCTATATTTCTATACCTTGTAACTTTACTGTCACCTATTCTCAACAATGATCTCTAGACGAAGCTCAAAGGACTCACAACGAAGCGACTTCTTCTTTGAACCGGCACCAGCCGCATCAACCGTGTTTGGCGATAAGACGCGCGAATTTCTCGGCAGTCTGCGCTACTTTCGAGTTTTCATCGGCTTGTGGAATATCTTCATTATTCTACTCATGCTGACCATGTTTAGTAGCTAGGTGCACATCTTTTTGTGACTAATTTTGTGCAATTCAGTAGAACAAAAATTATGCTAAATATCAGTCCGACTAATTATGGCAATTGTACTAACTTGATGTTTGAACTGTTCGTAATTTTAGCTTTGCTATTTTGTCAACCCATGTTTTGATCACATATTATTGATTATTTTATTCCTATTACGATTGTAACATCGTTTTTCCCGTTCAAGTATCTAAGAGCTGAAACCTTCGTCACTGCTCTGATAAAATAAGTTAAATTTTTAACATTAAACTAAATAGCTCTTAGCTAACGAAAGAAGTTGAATAAAAGAGAATAACAATAAATTAGAACTGCACAATGTACTAAATTACACAAAAAAGAACACAAAAAACCTTAATTATTCAAACTGGTCATTAAAGCCTAACAAGCAAAGTCATCAAATGGGTCATTGCAAACCCACACATCAGGTCATTGAATGGGTCATTACAAACCCACACATCAGGCCATTGAATTGGTCATTACAAACCCACACATCAGGCCATTGAATTGGTCATTACAAACCCACACATCAGGCCATTGAATTGGTCATTACAAACCCACACATCAGGCCATTGAATTGGTCATTACAAACCCACACATCAGGCCATTGAATTGGTCATTACAAACCCACACATCAGGTCATTGAATGGGTCATTACAAACCCACACATCAGGTCATTGAATGGGTCATTACAAACCCACACATCAGGCCATTGAATTGGTCATTACAAACCCACACATCAGGCCATTGAATTGGTCATTACAAACCCACACATCAGGTCATTGAATGGGTCATTACAAACCCACACATCAGGCCATTGAATGGGTCATTACATACCCACACATCAGGTCATTGAATGGGTCATTACAAACCCACACATCAGGCCATTGAATGGGTCATTACATACCCACACATCCGGTCATTTAATGGGTCATTACAAACCCACACATCAGGCCATTGAATGGGTCATTACATACCCACACATCAGGCCATTGAATGGGTCATTACAAACCCACACATCAGGCCATTGAATGGGTCATTACATACCCACACATCAGGCCATTGAATGGGTCATTACAAACCCACACATCAGGTCATTGAATGGGTCATTACAAACCCACACATCCGGTCATTGAATTGGTCGTTACAAACCCACACATCAGGCCATTGAATGGGTCATTACAAACCCACACATCAGGCCATTGAATGGGTCATTACAAACCCACACATCAGGCCATTGAATGGGTCATTACAAACCCACACATCAGGTCATTGGATGGGTCATTACAAACCCACACATCCGGTCATTTAATGGGTCATTACAAACCCACACATCAGGCCATTGAATGGGTCATTACATACCCACACATCAGGCCATTGAATTGGTCATTACAAACCCACACATCAGGTCATTGAATGGGTCAATACAAACCCACACATCCGGTCATTGAATTGGTCGTTACAAACCCACACATCAGGTCATTGAATAGGTCATTACAAACCCACACATCAGGTCATTGAATGGGTCATTACAAACCCACACATCAGGTCATTGAATGGGTCATTACAAACCCACACATCAGGTCATTGAATTGGTCATTACATACCCACACATCAGGTCATTGAATGAGTCATTACAAACCCACACATCAGGTCATTGAATTGGTCATTACAAACCCACACATAAGGTCATCAAATGGGTCATTACAAATCCATATATCAGGTCATCACTCATCAGATGGGTCATTACAAACCCACAAGGTCTTTCATTTTGGTAGCTACGGCACCAATATTTTCTTTTATTTCATTGATCAGAGCTAGAGCTGTTTGTTTTACAGAGTTCACAATGCTAGCAAAGCTAAGTTAATTAAAACTCCCAATTCACATGTCCATAATTTCTCCCACTGGGTCAGCACTCCCAATATTCCCGTGTCCGACTCTATAGGCCAGTAGGCATGGCCCCTCCGCTCGGCGCCCTCTCGTTGTTGCCCTCTGATTGGCTGATTGCCATGGCCGGCCGGGATGAGGTGGTCGCTGTCGGTCTGGAAAAGCCTTGAAATTTCGCCGCATTCAAGCCAGGGGTCGTTTTCCCTTATTACTCCCGCCAGAAGCAGAAAAACACAAGATTAAATAAAGACAGATCAGTCAGTCAGATTCGCTGCAAGAACTCAAGGTGAGTTAAGAATCTTTTTTTTAACCTATGCATGATGCAATTCACGAATGAGTGAATCTTTTTATTCAGTTCCTTTTCGCACCTGATCCCTCCCAATTTCTGCCTCATAATTAGGCTTCACAATTTGTCATTGCAAGAGACTTAAAAGTTGCGTCATTTTTCTTTGGTTCAATTTGATTCTTTCAGTTTGTCTAACTAATTACACGTGTTAAGGATTTGTGAAAACAGCAGCAGCAGCAGCAGCAGCAGCAGCAGCAGCAGCAGCAGCAGCAGCAGCAGCAGCAGCAAGACAATTATCAGAGTAAAGAAATGTTCTAATTAAAGGCAATATAAAATATCAGACACCGGCTGTGTTTGTCATAAGATTAGTAAATAGTAAATATTCCTATCAGTACAGTATTGCCGGGTTCTTATATTAATAAATAAGAAGTCGATGTGACAGTCGCATTGTTAGTTAGCACAGTTGGATGCAAACTAGGCCAATCATTTTCAACTACACGCATTCATAGTATAAAGGTCCGGATGCTTGAGAAAAGAATAGAAGATTTTGGTTGGCGGCTCTCTACAATGTGCTAATAACTCGGGTTGTAAATTAGCCAAATAATTTCGCACCTCGGGGCGCTAAGAAATGTGCGAAAAAAGCAGAAGAAAAAGAAAGAGGAGGCTCGGCTTTCAAGGTGCGAAATATGTGCTAAATATCTAGACGGCAAAAGGAGAGAAAAGAAAGTGGAAAAATATCCCACCCCTGGGTGTTTTCCTCTGCAACCGACCTGCGATCCTCTCATGGGAGCGGAACTAAACAAAGGTGACGTGATTTATAACGCAGAAAAAACTAAAGGGGCGGCTTTCCGCCTATTCCCTATTGATTCAATGAATTTTTACGAATAAAAGTTACCTTCGATGTGTCGGCTTCATATTATATGGCCCTTGGTGCATGCGAAATCCCACGGGATTCTAAGTTTAGCAGATTCATCTATCCATCTATCTATCTATCTATCTATCTATCTATCTATCTATCTATCTATCTATCTATCTATCTATCTATCTATCCATCTATCTATCTATCTATCTATCTATCTATCTATCTATCTATCTATCTATCTATCCATCTATCTATCCATCTATCTATCTATCTATCCATCCATCTATCTATCTATCTATCTATCTATTTATCTATCTATCTATCTATCCATCTATCTATCTATCATAATTTCTTTCTTTCTCTGCATCATCAACTGCACAGATTACGCAAGCATCACTACTTCACTTGATTTATGACTGCTGAATCTAGTGAACAAATCAATTTGCCGCAGTTTGAAAGTTTTATGTCTGGAAAGTAAAGTGTTCACGGATATTTGGCAGGGCGTAATTCTTAAATAGGAAATCAACAAAAAACGCGGTTCCTGACGAAAGCGATTTTGAATAAATAAATTCAACACCATACGCTGAATCTGTTACGGGCCAATCAATCATAAATCATAGTGATTATACAGGAAATATTGAAGTTCTATATAGTGAAGTGTTCAATAAGTGTTCTTTCCTGTTTTCAAAAACCCCCTTTCGCTTCAAATTAAATTGTGCATTCAGAAAATTCAACTAATTAGCGATGATTTCGTTTGCCCAGGTGTGGCGCTGCCCAAGCGCCACTATGCAATAACTCAATATTCTCTGTAGATTGTGCTGAACACAGATATCACAATTTATTTTCTTTTTTTCCACATTCCAATGGGGGGCTAGAATCTGTTCAGAATTGGCGAGCGCTTACCCCCGTCATCCCTTACAGAATGTCAGGCGGGCGTGATCCAACTGACTATATGTATTGACATTGGCATGCCTGGCAGATGTGTGTATATAAGGCTGTGTTTATCAGACACTGCTGCTGCTGCTGCTGCTGCTGCTGCTGCTGCTTTTTGTGGATCTAAGATTTTCGAAATCCGCATCTACGCACGGGCATACAAATAGTGTTTATTGTTCATTCACCAATCAAGTGGCGCAGGCTTCACATCTGTTTGTGCAACCCTCCCATCAAACAGATGTACAACTGTATAAACAGGTAGCGCAGGTGGGTGACTCCAGTTATTTTTGTAAGTGTTTGTGTGCGCGGGTCCAAGTGCTCGTGGGGATTTATTGAATGAATGACATATCTGCTGCCTCACTGACACTGACAAGTTGTGTTTCTACTATTTAGAAAGCCATGGCTGTTCTGAAGATCTGTAAAATACTCCCTCTATCTGTCTTGTGCATGAAGATTGTTAAAGGATTCTGGTGGGATATGTGACTTATAGAATAGCTCTACCTTTTGGGACTTTGTAAATGAGGGGATAGTTCAGGATAGTGGATTGCCGGGAATCGTGTGGTTTGGTGGACTTTAGGCATAATGGAATTTTAGGAAGAATGGGATTTGGGAAGATTGCGATTTTTGGAAGAATAGGATTTTGACAGGAAAGGGATTTCTGGAAGAATGGGATTTTGAGAAGAATGGGGTTTTTGGAAGAATGGGATTTTGAGAAGAATGGGGTTCTTGGAAGAATGGGATTTTTGTAAGAATGGGATTTTGAGAAGAATGTGATTTCGGAAAGAATGAGATTTTGGGAAGAATGGGACTTTGAGAAGAATAAGATTTTGAGAAGAAAGGGGTTTTTTGAAGAATTGGATGTTGAGAAGAATGGGATGTTTAGAAGAATGGGATGTTTAGAAGAATGGGATGTTGAGAAGAATGGGATGTTGAGAAGATTGGGATTTCGCGAAGAATGTGAGTTTAGGAAGAATTAGATGTTGCGAAGAATGAGATTTTGAGAAAAATAAGATTATCAAGAGAATGGTACGAGTATTTTGGGAAGGATGGGAATTTGTGAATAATGGGACTTTTAGGAATAATTTGAATTTGGAGATTCCCAAAACTTTGAATATCTGGAGTAATTTGAATTTGAGAATAATGGGATTTATTTTTTTTCCAAAACAATGCAAAAAACTATAGTTTCAGAATCTTAGTGCAGAGTGTCGGCTTTCAAATTTGGAAGGCCCAGCTTCTGTTGCTATGGCATCGCAGTTGTCGACTCTTGCCATACTCAACACCATTGCCTCGGGGGGGAGAAATTTGGTGCATCGCATTATTGAATAATTAAAGTGTGATTTAATAAAATAAATTATCGGGTGCACCAGGTGCTAAAATTCCAGCATGCGCCTTACAAAAGGTGTCAAATCTAAACAATCCCAAAGTCCCTAAGGTGTCAATTATATTCACATAGGTAAAAGCTAATTAACAGATGTCTTATCTCCGGGTCTCCTTCGCCCTTCGGGGACCAAGTCTGGTCCATTGTGCAATAGGCGACCTTTGTTCCTCGCCCGGCGCCACGGTTACAACAAACACTCGGCCTGACTGGGCGATTCCGGGAGCCAAGATATCGCATATCGGCTCTGGCGCCTGCTCTGGTTTATGCATGTCTGTTTTGTTTCTGTATGGAAACCCGGACGGAACCAGTGAAGCACTGACTTCGTGGTGAAGCTCGGTTGCTAAGGGCGTTCATTGTCAGGACGATTTGTTCTTTTTCCTAGAGTGCCCAAAGAATGCCCAGATATGGAAAAGACTATTTTTAAAGACTAAAAATATAAAATTTGTTATTTTCGAACTGCACCTGATTACTAGAAGCTCAGTTGGTTTAGCAAGTCATTTTTCTCCCTGTCTATCGATTTTCAATTTATAATATTCTGCTTTTCATTCTTTTGCATTTTTGCAACTCTCAGATTTTGCCTTCCCACTGTCTCCCCAGCTTCATCTTTCCATTCGTCTCTCCCTTCATCCCTCCTCTCCCTTCATCCCTCCTCTCCCTCCATCCCTCCTCTCCCTCCATCCCTCCTCTCCCTTCATCCCTCCTCTCCCTTAATCTCTCCCTTCCTCTCTTGCCCTTCAGCTCTGCCTTCCTATATCGCTTCATCACTTCCTCTATCCACCCCATCATCTCTCCCTTCATTTCTCACTTAATCTGTCTCTTCACCTCTCCCTTTATCCCTCCTCTCCCTTCATCTCTACCTGGCTCTCTCCCTTAATATCTTTCTTCCCCTCTCTCCTTTAATATTTCCCTTCGTCTCAAGCTTGTTTCCATCTGGCTTCATTTGGAATTATTGATACATAAATGTTTAATAGTTGAATAGTTATTATTAATATATATCTTACTGTTCCATTGTGGCACTACACTTAGTCATAATGAGCGGGTGAGCGAAAAAAGGCGAGCTGTACCTATTGATTAAAGCATTCTAACTCAGCTAAGTATAATCTTGCTCATGGATGCATACGGTGTAACACTCGTCTTTTGATAGACTAAGCATGGGGCAGTCTCTCTCCGCGTCTCTCCGTCCCACCCTTTAACCCTCAGTATCGAACGGTGTCAGATTTCTGCAGCCAAATCCTTTGTCTCCCCTTATGCATCTTCCCTGCTGCCTCATCCTATATAGTCCAGCTTGCATGGCCCTGAAGATTATTTTAGGATCTCGCTGTGAGCACTCGCGCCCATTCCTTCTATCCATTCATGCGCAGGCAGAAGATGAGCAGGGATTTAGGCGTCGAACTCTGGTCGACTGCCTGCACCTGCCTACCCTTTCATCCCTGGCTCCTGAAACCTACCCTTTAACCTCAGGTAAAAATTTCCTAAATTACCCAAATGTAAAAATACTGACTACTATAATGCTCTCATATCGACGAAAATTTCCTGAAATAAAAACTCTCAAACTACAAAAATAGAAAACAAATTGTTTCTAAAAGAAACTATTTAGAAAACATCTAAATTTAATAGCAAGAGCGATTCCTAGAAACTGACTATTCCTAGAAACTGACAATTCCTAGAAACTGACAATTCCTAGAAACTGACAATTCCTAGAAACTTAGTATTCCTAGAAACTGACTATTCCTAGAAACTTACTATTCCTAGAAACTTACTATTCCTAGAAACTTACTATTCCTAGAAACTTACTATTCCTAGAAACTTACTATTCCTAGAAACTTACTATTCCTAGAAACTGACTATTCCTAGAAACTGACTATTCCTAGAAACTGACTATTCCTAGAAACTTACTATTCCTAGAAACTTACTATTCCTAGAAACTAACTATTCCTGGAAACTGACTAGTCCAAGAAATCTGTGGTTTGAAAATCCGAAAAACGGGTTCTGAAATCTATATTTTTTAATGTAGAATTTTCTGGAAACTGAAATCGTTTGCCTCTAGAAAATTGACAAATTGGTCATTTTTTAAATCAGTGAAAATCAGGCCGCAAGTGTGTGAGGAGCGAATTCTTGACAACTGCCGAATTCTCTGCTCTGTAATGACACATGTGTGCGAGTATTCAGCACGCGCCGCTGAACAGACAGAGACGGAGAAGCAGATTTTTGGCTCGGAGAAGGAGAAAGCTGCCTCCCCCCAGCATCGAAAAAGCAGAAGAAATCTGAGCCCACTTTGCCAATCTTTGTTCCGCCCCGTCTGTTCCGCCGTGTATTTTTCCCGCATCCCAATGTCAATAAAGGAAGAAGGTTTAAACAGTGGCGCTTGGGACACAGAGAATTGAGTTTGGTTGTGAGAACGTCTGCTCGCACTGGGCTAGTGTTGAGTTGGTGAATTGTTTGTGCGCTATGCGACATGTAATGCAACGCAATCACTAGAATGCGAGACACACACAGAGAAAAAACGGGATTTGAGTGTTGAACAGGTTTTTCTCCGTCCATTTTTCACCATGATTTTTTGTTTTACCGCAAACTTTTTTGATTTGGCAGTTGTTAATTTCGAATTATTGGAAAATTAGTCCCTTTTTCTGTCGGCTATTTTTTACCACGGAAGTATATAAAGCGAGATTTAGCTTTTTCACCTTGAAATTACGCCTCCAAGTTTTTTTGGGCTCTGCACAATCAGATTCTGTCCCCTAGTCCATGGACTGAACAGCAGTACCACAACCAGATTCTGTCCCCTAGTCCATGGACTGAACAGCAGTACCACAACCAGATTCTGTCCCCTAGTCCATGGACTGAACAGCAGTACCACAACCAGATTCTGTCCCCATAGTCCATGGACTGAACAGCAGTACCACAACCAGACTCTGTCCCCCAGTCCATGGACTGAACAGCAGTACCACAACCAGATTCTGTCCCCTAGTCCATGGACTGAACAGCAGTACCACAACCAGATTCTGTCCCCCAGTCCATGGACTGAACAGCAGTACCACAACCAGATTCTGTCCCCCAGTCCATGGACTGAACAGCAGTACCACAACCAGATTCTGTCCCCATAGTCCATGGACTGAACAGCAGTACCACAACCAGATTCTGTCCCCTAGTCCATGGACTGAACAGCAGTACCACAACCAGATTCTGTCCCCTAGTCCATGGACTGAACAGCAGTACCACAACCAGATTCTGTCCCCTAGTCCATGGACTGAACAGCAGTACCACAACCAGATTTTGCTATTGAGATACTGAGCATTATCTCACCTTTCTCAAAACCGTCGATCGTGCTTACGCGGGTAGCCAAGCGGAGAAATTTTAGGGAAATTTTTGGACGTGAAAAATATGAGCTTAGCATCTCAGAGTTTGAGGCCCAAATCCCATCTGAAGCTGCTTAAAAAACTCCTTGCTCTTTTAGAATTAAAAGCAAAGGCAATTTTCTTTCGAACAAGTTACACGCAATATACGCATTTAAAAGTGTAATTTGACCTCCTACGTATAGTTAGTCACGGTTTCGTTTGTGATTCTATATAAAATAAGCAGGAGTGTCAGAAACCGGATGCCAGTATAGTTTCATATGCGAATAATAATTATTTGGAGTTTAGAAAACTGGTACAGGGAATTATGATCGCTACAAATCCAAAATCTGGAACGACACACACACACATACACACACACTGGTGCTGGCAAGTGTTCGGAAATCATTTGATGCTAACAAGGAAAGAGGCATTGAATTACAGCTGCTGCTACTGTGGCTTTTCTGTTGGTTTGCTTGGGACAGAGAAAGAGAGAGAGAAGGAGAGAGAAGGAGAGAGAGAAGGAGAGAGAAGGAGAGAGAGAAGGAGAGAGAGAGAGCGGGAGAGAGGAGAGAGGACACTGTCCATTGAATTTCAAAAATCTAATGTTAGAATCAATTCCGATATGTATCGAAAAAATTGAAATCAGAATTCGAACCAAGGCAACTCCAGACGCGTTTCGCTCTTTTTGGAGCTCATCAGTAGAGTCTAGAGATAGAGAGAAGGAGAGAGAATGAGCGAGAGAATGAGACAGAGAAGGAGAGAGAAAGGGAGAGAGGGAGAGAGAGAGCGGGAGAGAGGAGAGAGGACACTGCCCATTGAATAAAAAAAATCGAATGTTGGAATCGATTCCGATATGTATCGAAAAAATTGAAATCAGGATTCGAACCAAGGCAACTCCAGAGAATTTTTGGAGCTCATCAGTAGAGTCTAGAGATAGAGAGAAGGAGAGAGAATGAGCGAGAGAATGAGAGAGAGAAGGAGAGAGAAGGAGAGAGAAGGAGAGAGAGAAGGAGTGAGAAGGGTAGAGAAGGGGAGAGAGTAGAGAGGAAAGGTGCAAGGAGAGAAGGGAATGAGAGAGAGGCAGAAAGTCTAGTCAAGAAGATCAATCAACAATCAGACAGCACACTGCCAGTGTTCCATCAGACAACAATACAATAGAATCTGTTGGCTGTGGGCACACTTGTCTAACCCTGTCGATTGCGCAAGACCCGAACCGCAGAACCTTCAGTTGCGTGCCACTCTATCCAAACAATGGCAAAGGGTTTCTCGTCTCTATTGCCGGTGTTCTAACAGAGACCAAAGTTTTACGAGTTAATTGATTGGAAAAATAAATATGTTTGCAGAACAGTGCTGTGTTATTCCTTCCACTCCAAACACTTGGGTTCGGCTTTCGAGTGGGCCGTCGGTGGCGGTCGACACTGTTGCTCAGGGCTCCGAATGGGTATCGTTGAGCTCTCGAGAGCCACTTAAGACCTGTTCGACTGTTCAATCTCTTTCTATTTCATGGAAGGCTTCTAATTGCATCATTAGCAACAAAATTAACGGCCCCCTCACAAACGAAGCCTTAACGGTCTTTCTTTAGGAAAGGAGTGCTGGATGCTTTTTCTTTCTCTTCTAGAAGCATCCACTTATCTCATTATATCGATGGTTGAATAGTGGGAGGATGTTGTTACTCATTGTCGCGTGTTCTGCTTCCAATTTCTTCATTGTTCTTGCAAAAAATTTTCGTCTGACACGCGGACATTTGTTTCAGTCTCTCTTTAGTGTTTCTTTCGATTCAGTTTTTTTCTCTTCCCAAAAGCAGAATTGAAGAATTGAAGTGGTTAATGAAGCCAGCACACAGTTTCTTTAAAAGATTTCCTCGCTCATCTTTTGTGCTCCAGACTCAAGAGCTCACGTGTCTGACGGTGCAGTTATCAGTCAGCTAAAATCTCTTCCCATTGTCATATTGTTTCCATATTTATCTCGATCTAACATACTCAGTTAAACAATAAAAACAGGCAATGCGTAATACTATTTAATTGCAGCCCGTCTGAACAATTCCATTTCAACAAAAAAGACAGCCAGAAAACACGAACCCACCTGTGACAGATGTTCGCCTCGGCCGCAGCCAACACTATCTACGGATCGCTCGGCAGCCTCTACCCGCCCGCTGACAGTAAGTCTGACACCTTTGCGAGGGCCTGTCCACTCATCTGTCCTACAGTCTGAACTGTCTGTCCTCACAGTCTGAACTGTCTGTCCTCACAGTCTGAACTGTCTGTCCTCACAGTCTGAACTGTCTGTCCTCACAGTCTGAACTGTCTGTCCTCACAGTCTGAACTGTCTGTCCTCACAGTCTGAACTGTCTGTCCTCACAGTCTGAACTGTCTGTCCTCATATTCTGAACTGTCTGTCCTCGCAGTCTGAACTGTCTGTCCTCACAGTCTGAACTGTCTGTCCTCACAGTCTGAACTGTCTGTCCTCACAGTCTGAACTGTCTGTCCTCGCAGTCTGAACTGTCTGTCCTCACAGTCTGAACTGTCTGTCCTCACAGTCTGAACTGTCTGTCCTCACAGTCTGAACTGTCTGTCCTCACAGTCTGAACTGTCTGTCCTCGCAGTCTGAACTGTCTGTCCTCACAGTCTGAACTGTCTGTCCTCACAGTCTGAACTGTCTGTCCTCACAGTCTGAACTGTCTGTCCTCGCAGTCTGAACTGTCTGTCCTCACAGTCTGAACTGTCTGTCCTCACAGTCTGAACTGTCTGTCCTCGCAGTCTGAACTGTCTGTCCTCACAGTCTGAACTGTCTGTCCTCACAGTCTGAACTGTCTGTCCTCACAGTCTGAACTGTCTGTCCTCGCAGTCTGAACTGTCTGTCCTCACAGTCTGAACTGTCTGTCCTCACAGTCTGAACTGTCTGTCCTCACAGTCTGAACTGTCTGTCCTCACAGTCTGAACTGTCTGTCCTCGCAGTCTGAACTGTCTGTCCTCACAGTCTGAACTGTCTGTCCTCACAGTCTGAACTGTCTGTCCTCACAGTCTGAACTGTCTGTCCTCGCAGTCTGAACTGTCTGTCCTCACAGTCTGAACTGTCTGTCCTCACAGTCTGAACTGTCTGTCCTCACAGTCTGAACTGTCTGTCCTCACAGTCTGAACTGTCTGTCCTCACAGTCTGAACTGTCTGTCCTCACAGTCTGAACTGTCTGTCCTCGCAGTCTGAACTGTCTGTCCTCACAGTCTGAACTGTCTGTCCTCACAGTCTGAACTGTCTGTCCTCATGGTATGAACTGTCTGTCCTCACAGTCTGAACTGTCTGTCCTCATGGTCTGAACTGTCTGTCCTCACAGTCTGAACTGTCTGTCCTCACAGTCTGAACTGTCTGTCCTAACTATCTAAATTGTCTGTCCGTCTGTCTGTGAGTCTCTCCGGAAGAGAATATCATTGAGTGCGTTGGAAAACAGGTTTGAAAAATCGTGCACTTCTTTTTATTTAATTCGGTTGCCAATCGCTCGTTCATAATCCACCAATAAGCGATCTACAGAGGAATCTGAAATTCCAGAAATCCCGTCGGGAGAGGGCATTTCAATTATTTCCCCCCTCCACCACAGAATCCAAGTCGGGTCTTCCCACGGTCCATCCCTCCCACCCCTCCCACCAAACCCAGCTCCTTTGGTCCGCGAACCGACTATGGGAATCTGGGCATTCTCGGCGGGTGGCTTCGGGAAGAATGGGCGGGGGGGGGGCGGAAGACCGCTGATGGAGCCGATGACAGGCCCGACAGGACCAGAAGTCAATTTTCGTCTCTTTCACAAAGAGTTTGGCGGCAAGTTTCTAAGAAATGGGGCTACGGCGGCGCGGACAAAGCCTTCAAGCTTTGGCCAGAATTTATTTACCTTTGGCTGCGAAATCCCACTGGCTCAGGCGGCGGGATTCTTCAAACCCTCTAATGACGCCGCGGTCAATCCCTAGGGGGTCGTTTGGCTCTGAAGTGGGTGGTTATTCTCTCTCTCTTAGCTTTGTGGCTACTAAACTGCCATAGGCACAGTGATCTCTGCAGATTTCTCTTTATATGCTCATTGTGCATATGATGGTCTTGTGTGCCTCATTCATTTTCCACTTTCACTTTCAATATCTAAGATCTAGAAATGACAGATTTGTCCAATCCCATAATCTATATCAAATCTTCAGGATCAATCTCACCCTAGGATCTCACATCCTTAAGATCAATCTCACACTAGAATCTCACATCCTCAGGATCAGTCTCACCCAGAATCTCACATCCTTAAGATCAATCTCACACTAGAATCTCACATCCTCAGGATCAATCTCATCCTAGAATCTCGCATCTTTGGGATCAATCTCATCCATGTGACATCGCTGAGCCTTCTGCCCCCGCCCCGCAGTGAAGAACCTGAAGTCGCAGCCGTCGCAGCCGCCGGCCTCCTATCTGCAGTCGGCAGCCGCTGCGGCCGCCTATCATCACGGCCAGCAGGGCGCCGGAGCTGCCGCAGCTGCAGCCGCCGCCGCCGCCGCTGCCGCCGCTCACGTCGGCTACCCGGGAGCCCCGGCCTACCAGCAGCCGCATCACTCGGCCTACCCTGCAAGCCAGCAGGAGCTGTCTTATTATGATCGCAACTCAATCTACGCCGCCTATTATCCACACTACCCAACACTGTACCAGCAGCAGCAGCAGCAGCAGCAGCATCAGCATCAGCAGCATCAGCAGCATCCGCAGCAGCAGCATCAGCAAGCGGCCGCCGCAGCAGCCGCGGCAGCTGCTGCGGCAGCTGCTCAAACCTACCAGCTGCTGGATCTGCCACCGGCTGTGTCCGAGCAATCGACCGCTTCAACGGCTGCTAGCGGCGGCATCGGCGGAGGCATCGGCTCGCCGAACGGCTCGGAGTCGCCCAGCTGCGATCTAAACGGAGACGGCAGCGATCACGAGGACAAGCCGCGCGTAGGCGGAAAATCATCCGGCAAAGGAGGCGGCGGAGGCGGCGGCAGCGGCGTCGGTGCGGTCGCCACGGCTGCCAATCGAAAGGCGAATCCGTCTCCGGGTCTGGGATTCGAGCTTGAGCGGGTCTTCGTCTGGGATCTGGACGAGACCATCATCCTGTTCCACAGCCTGCTGGGAGGATCCTACGCCACGCGGTTCGGAAAGGTGTGTTCTCGGTCTGCCGAAATCTCACAGTCTCTCATCTGTACTCACACTGAAATCTCACAGTCTCTCATCTGTACTCACACTGAAATCTCACAGTCTCTCATCTGTACTCACACTGAAATCTCACAGTCTCTCATCTGTTCTCTCACTGAAATCTCACAGTCTCTCATCTGTACTCACACTAAGATCTCACAGTCTCTCATCTGTTCTCACACTGAAATCTCACAGTCTCTCATCTGTTCTCACACTGAAATCTCACAGTTTCTCATCTGTACTCACACTGAAATCTCACAGTCTCTCATCTGTACTCACACTGAAATCTCACAGTCTCTCATCTGTACTCACACTGAAATCTCACAGTTTCTCATCTGTACTCACACTTAAATCTCACAGTCTCTCATCTGTACTGACACTGAAATCTCACAGTCTCTCATCTGTACTCACACTGAAATCTCACAGTCTCTCATCTGTTCTCACACCGAAATCTCACAGTCTCTCATCTGTTCTCACACTGAAATCTCACAGTCTCTCATCTGTTCTCACACTGAAATCTCACAGTCTCTCATCTGTTCTCACACTGAAATCTCACAGTCTCTCATCTGTACTCACACTGAAATCTCAGTCTCTCATCTGTTATCACACTGAAATCTCACAGTCTCTCATCTGTTCTCACACTGAAATCTCACAGTCTCTCATCTGTTCTCACACTGAAATCTCACAGTCTCTCATCTGTACTCACACTGAAATCTCACAGTCTCTCATCTGTTCTCACACTGAAATCTCACAGTCTCTCATCTGTTCTCACACTGAAATCTCACAGTTTCTCATCTGTTCTCTCACTGAAATCTCACAGTTCATATTAGCTAAATGTTTAACTTTAAGTTAGATTTCCCTACCGAAGAGCTGATTAAAATAAGCGAATGCGTCAGCCCCAAGCAAGTTTCGTGCATACGCATTAGTTGCAGCATTCTCACCAACACGCCCCTAAAACCCTGTCTAAACCCCTATGCGCCTAGGCCCTAGCTAAAGTGTCCGATTACATGCAAATTAATGACATTCCATTTCCCAAATCGATGCCTCACTATACCTATGCCGAGTCTCATACACTGCTAAGGAAGTAGTCCTTCACCCGAGTTCAACCAACTCATACCAACACACCAGTCCTTATTGCTAGACCTATAGGGACTAGACTAGGGGCCAGGCTTGGGCCAAGGCAGGTGCTGTCCTGGTGTCTTCTTACCACCGAACCTTTCAACCCAACCTCTGCGACCTCCCCAACCGAAAGTCGGCGAAATTCATTTAAAATCGTGTTTAGAAGCAGATATTATGTATGCTCTACTTTAAGAGGGCTTAGCACAGACACTTGCTTCTTGAAGAAGTTAGTCTATGGAAGCATTTAAAAAGCTATCGGAAATAAGTAACAAACATAAGAAAATATTATGGAAGCAATAACTTTAGAAAAAAAATTGCAAGTTAACAGTAGAACTACCAAGGGGTGATTTTTCCCACCCCCAGACAATTTTTTTGCTGCACCCGAACGGAACAATGCGAGCACACGAAACTCAAGAACACGGGCCAAATTTTTGTTGCGCATCTTCTGAAACAAGAAACAAGTCGCCAGCTCTTCAGACCGTCGAGATATTCAATGTTTCTGGCCGAAGGTCCGATTTTTCCCATAAGAGCTAGTGTATTTCATACACCCCTATACACGAATTTGCACTGCGCCTCAGTACGGCCTTTCCAGACCTTCAAACTTTATCAGCGTGCTTGCATCATCTCCGACTTCGGCGGTCACCGACCTTTATCTATATCTATCTCTCTTATCTATCTAGACCAGGGGTAGGCAAACTTATTTGCTGGCGGGCCAAAGAGAGAACCTAAAAGACGACAGCGGGCCGCATTGACTGTATAAATAAGAGATAGGGGAGAGATGAGACACGGGAGAGATGAGACACAGCAAAGACAAGACACGGGAGAGATTAGACACGGGAGAGATTAGACACGGGAGAGATTAGACACGGGAGAGATTAGACACGGGAGAGATTAGACACGGGAGAGATTAGACACGGGAGAGATTAGACACGGGAGAGGTTAGACACGGGAGAGGTTAGACACGGGAGAGATTAGACACGGGAGAGATTAGACACGGGAGAGATTAGACACGGGAGAGATTAGATACGAGAGCGATGAGACACGGGAGAGATGAAACAGGACACTGTAGATGTCAGAAGGGGCAACGGGCCGGATTTGGGAGCTTCGAGGGCCGCATCTGGCTCGCGGGCCGGAGTTTGCCGACCCCTGATCTAGACCTTCAAGAGCTACAACAGGTGGAACTAGGCCACTATGGACACCCTGACGCGAATTTCTCCAATTTCACTGTTCAAGCCTAACTATTAGGCGCAGCTCAACCACAGGACACCCTCGACTAGTCTGTCAACCAATCAGTCACCCCCAAAGCATTCAGGCGCTGGCAAAAAACATATTCAGGGGGGGAAATTCCCCCCCCCTTGGTATAAAAACGGGCGGCAAAATGGCTTGATAGTCCTACTGTTAATTGGATGGAAAATGAGAAGTAAATAAGATGAGAAGTAGATGGGATGATGGATCAGAAATATATGGGATTGGGATGAGAAGTAGATAGCTCACAGCGGACTGGTGTTCCACAATGGCAGGATGGTCAAGCCTCATACAGTCTAGCCCTGCGCCTCGAGTCGCTGATCTTCCGCCTGGCCGACGCCCACCTGTTCTTCAACGATCTGGAGGAATGCGACCAGGTGCACATCGATGACGTCAGCTCTGATGACAACGGCCAGGATCTGGTCGGCTACGACTTCGCCAACGACGGCTTCGTCGGCGGCACGGCCAACATGCAGCCGGGTATGGCAGGCGGTATGCGAGGCGGCGTAGAATGGATGCGGAAACTGGCCTATCGCTATCGCCGCATAAAGGACGTGTACAACGCCTACAGGCACAATGTCGGAGGTGAGAAGGCTAGCGCTGATTTGAGTCCGGCTACATTTTGCTCTCCGTCTCTTCTACTCGCCGCCTGTCTTTCTCACCTGTCTCTCTCTCAACTGTCTCTCTCTATTAACTGTCTCTCTCTCACCCGTCTATCTCTCACCTGCCTCTCTCTCACCCGTCTATCTCTCACCACCTCTCTCTCACCCGCCTCTCTCTCACCCGTCTATCTCTCACCCGTCTCTCTCTCATCTGTCTCTCTCTCACCTGTCTCTCTCTTAACTGTCTCTCTTTCACCCGTCTATCTCTCACCTGCCTCTCTCTCACCCGTCTATCTCTCACCACCTCTCTCTCACCCGCCTCTCTCTCACCCGTCTATCTCTCACCCGTCTCTCTCTCATCTGTCTCTCTCTCACCTGTCTCTCTCTCACCTGTCTCTCTCTCACCTGTCTCTCTCTCACCTGTCTCTCTCTCACCTGTCTCTCTCTCACCTGTCTCTCTCTCACCTGTCTCTCTCTCACCTGTCTCTCTCTCACCTGTCTCTCTCTCACCTGTGTATCTCTCACCCGTCTATCTCTCACCCGTCTCTCCCTCACCCGTCTATCTCTCACCCGTCTCTCTCTCACCCGTCTATCTCTCACCCGTCTATCTCTCACCCGTCTATCTCTCACCCGTCTATCTACCCGTCTCTCCGTCTCCCTGACCCGTCTCTCTCACTCGTCTATATCTCACCCATCTTTCTCACCTGTTTCTCTCTCTCCTTTTTCTCTCACGCTTGTATTCATCACCCTCTCTCACCTGAATTTACCATTTTCTCTCACCCGTCTATCGTTTATCCATTAATTTAAAAAAATCATGCACCACACCCCAATAGTCTTATTTAGGCATATTATTTCCTTAATTAAACAAAAAAACATTGAAACTCGAGGAAAACTCGTTAATGAAAGATGCCATAAAATTTAGCTTTGCAACAAAAAGGCGAGCGTCAATAATGCATTCTTGAATTTATCCTTTTAATTTCTGTTTATAGACATTTTATCAGAGCCAGTGTAACAGCATCTGCGCAGGACCGCCTTTCTAGGGCGGGGCCTAATTTTTTATTCGAATCGGAAAATCTAGAATCTTCAATCACGCAAAGCTTTTTATTTTTGCTTTAAGGAGGCTGGGACAAATGGGACTCACAGAGACAGTCTTCCCCCATCAATTTTCTGGCGTTAAATTTCATAATTTCAGCTCAAAAATTAACTCTGGTTTTCTTGGAGCGCATTTAGTCAACGGATATTTCTACGCATCCCTAGCTACAATATTATGCAATCCTCCTAATCTTCTTTCTCTCACGCCTGTCTCTTTCACTCCTGTCTCTCACACCTGTCTCTCTTACTGCTGTCTCTCACACTTGTCTCTCACACCTGTCTCTCTGACTGCTGTCTCTCACTCCTGTCTCTCTCACCTGTCTCTCTTACTGCTGTCTCTCACTCCTGTCTCTCTCACCTGTCTCTCTTACTGCTGTCTCTCACACTTGTCTCTCACACCTGTCTCTCTGACTGCTGTCTCTCTCACCTGTCTCTCACACCTGTCTATCACACCTGTCTCTCTCACCTGTCTCTCTCACCTGTCTCTCACACCTGTCTCTCTGACTGCTGTCTCTCTCACCTGTCTCTCACACCTGTCTATCACACCTGTCTCTCTCACCTGTCTCTCTCACCTGTCCCTCTCACCTGTCTCTCACACCTGTCTATCACACCTGTCTCTCTCACCTGTCTCTCTCACCTGTCTCACACACCTGTCTCTCACACCTGTCTCTCTCACCTGTCTGTCTCATCTGTCTCTCTCACACCTGTCTCTCTCACACCTGTCTCTCTCACTCCTGTCTCTCACACCTGTCTCTCACTCCTGTCTCTCACACCTGTCTCTCACACCTGTCTCTCACTCCTGTCTCTCACACCTGTCTCTCACACCTGTCTCTCACACCTGTCTCTCACTCCTGTCTCTCACACCTGTCTCTCACACCTGTCTCTCACACTCCTGTCTCTCACTCCTGTCTCTCACTCCTGTCTCTCTCACATGTCTCTTTCTCACCTGTCTCTCTCACCTGTCTCTCTCTCACCTGTCTCTCTCACACCTGTCTCTCACTGCTGTTTCTTTTACCTGTCTATTTCTCTCTAGTAGATAGTTGCTAAACTAACAACCGACATTAAAAACGGACTCACGTAATATTGAGTCGAAAAAGCGGATAAAATTCAGAGGCCACGGATGAATCCGTTCTTGGTCGCATGTCACCTATTTCTGTTCAGCAGCAGCAGCTGATGAAAATCATGATTAGCTTGGCCCCCGCCCCCACGCTCGCTTAGCTTCTCTCATATTTCTCTGTTGGATCTGAAATTGTTTTTCTGAATTGCAGCTTTTTTGCCGTTAGGAATCGGAGCGCAGGTGTAGCAAAACTGGCAATGAAAGCCGCTGCGATTTTTTTTATTTCTGGGCAATTATTTTCTACGGAAATTTTTAAGAGACTTCAAAGGCTGGACGGCGACTTATTAACAGAATTTCTTCTGCTGCAATATTCGTTCTTTGTGTCCGGAAATTTCTTAGCCGTCGGTGGAGAAAATATATTGGTAGAGACAGAAAAGAAACAGAGATGGAACTAGGGAGATGGAACTAGGGAGATGGAACTAGGGAGATGGAGCTAGGGAGATGGAACTAGGGAGATGGAACTAGGGAGATGGAACTAGGGAGATGGAACTAGGGAGATGGAACTAGGGAGATGGAACTAGGGAGATGGAACTAGGGAGATTGAACTAGGGAGATGGAACTAGGGAGATGGAACTAGGGAGATGGAACTAGGGAGATGGAACTATGGAGATGGAACTAGGGAGATGGAACTAGGGAGATGGAGCTAGGGAGATGGAACTAGGGAGATGGAACTAGGGAGATGGAACTAGGGAGATGGAACTAGGGAGATGGAACTAGGGAGATGTAGCTAGGGAGATGGAACTAGGGAGATGGAACTAGGGAGATGGAACTAGGGAGATGGAACTAGGGAGATGGAACTAGGGAGATTGAACTAGGGAGATGGAACTAGGGAGATGGAACTAGGGAGATGGAACTAGGGAGATGGAACTATGGAGATGGAACTAGGGAGATGGAGCTAGGGAGATGGAACTAGGGAGATGGAACTAGGGAGATGGGACTAGGGAGATGGAACTAGGGAGATGGAACTAGAGAGAGAAAAGAGAGAGAAACACAGAGAGGTAAGAGTCAAGTAACCAAGCGCAACAGCAAACCTTGACCCAAACCCACGCAGGCCTTCTGGACCCGGTAAAGCGAGACGAATGGGTTCAGGTGCGCCAGGAGACGGAGCAGTTCACAGACAGCTGGCTGACTCTGGCGCTCAAGTCGCTGAGCATCATCTCAAGCCGTTCTGCCTGCGTCAATGTCCTCGTGACGAACACGCAGCTGGTGCCGGCTCTTGGCAAGATCCTCATCTTCGGCTTGGCTCCCGCCTTCAGCGTCGAGAACGTGTACTCGGCCACCAAGATTGGCAAGGAGTCCTGCTTCGAGCGCATCGCCAGCCGCTACGGCCGGAAGCCGACATACGTCGCCATCGGCGACAGTCACGACGAGGAAGCTGCGGCGAAGTCGCTCAACTGGCCTTTCTGGCGAGTCCAGAGTCACAGCGATCTGGCCGCACTGAGCTACGCGCTGGAGTTGGGCTACCTGTGAGCTGAGCATGTGCTCAACTCAACTCAACTCTAGCCGTAAAATGTTTCCTATAAAGATAAAAAATTTAGATTTTAAGCCTTTTTAAGATCAACCATCAAACTGAATAACCCGATAGAAAGTGACTAATTTCTATGAAATCAAGTCGGTTTGTCCCCTGTTAGCAACAGTTAAATGGACTGCAAGAAATGACCATCTCTTTGCTTGTCTGTTAATAGTAGTCGTTTCGTCATAGGTGTCTGTCTGACTGTCTGTCTGTCTGACTGTCTGTCTGTCTGTCTGTCTGTCTGTCTGTCTAGTCAGTTTTTTTCAGCAGCTTGTTATTTTTAAACCAAGTTAAATTTAATCTTTTTTGTTTTGCGAATTGTTATAAAAGTTTGTCCATCGTATTACGAGCGTATAAAGCTGAGTTTTTTATGATATCGCATTTTATGAGCTGTGCGATACTACTGTCTGTTCTATTTCGATAGTAGTGAGTTCTAATATCATAAAAATATTCTACTGGAATCTCTGCTTCATTCCAGAGCAATCAGAGACCCAATCGTCGATGTTGTTTTGTTGACAGTTTGTTAAAAAATGCTTAATAAATTCTCTCCGCACCCATCTGATGTGAACCTTGGTCCAGTTGATGACGCGTGAGCGATGAGATACAATGAATTGATGTTTAAGCCCTTCAAAATTCAGTCATGCGTTTTGGTGTAAAAAGTGAATGAGTTTCTTGGCAGACGCTAAATATATATTAACCATTTTTTGAAGAGAAGTAAATCTTGTCCATAAATCTGTGTTGTACACTAAGCCTAAAGGCACAAACCTTCTTGTATTTATTTTTAACTTTCAAGTAAGATCGTAGGATAATAAACTTACTGTGACAAGTAAACCCAATGGAAGACCAATGGTTGAACACTCAGGACCCAATGGAAGACCAATGGTTGAACACTCAGGACCCAATGGAAGACCAATGGTTGAACACTCAAGACCCAATGGAAGACCAATGGTTGAACACTCAAGACCCAATGAAAGACCAATGGTTGAACACTCAGGACCGAATGGAAGACCAATGGTTGAACACTCAGGACCCAATGGAAGACCAATGGTTGAACACTCAAGACCCAATCGAAGACCAATGGTTGAACACTCAAGACCCAATGAAAGACCAATGGTTGAACACTCAGGACCGAATGGAAGACCAATGGTTGAACACTCAGGACCCAATGGAAGACCAATGGTTGAACACTCAGGACCCAATGGAAGACCAATGGTTGAACACTCAAGACCCAATGGAAGACCAATGGTTGAACACTCAAGACCCAATGAAAGACCAATGGTTGAACACTCAGGACCGAATGGAAGACCAATGGTTGAACACTCAGGACCCAATGGAAGACCAATGGTTGAACACTCAAGACCCAATCGAAGACCAATGGTTGAACACTCAAGACCCAATGAAAGACCAATGGTTGAACACTCAGGACCCAATGGAAGACCAATGGTTGAACACTCAGGACCCAATTGAGGACCGATAGTTGAACACTCAGGACCCAATCGAAGACCAATGGTTGAACACTCAGGACCCAATTGAGGACCGATAGTTGAACACTCAGGACCCAATCGAAGACCAATGGTTGAACACTCAGGACCCAATTGAGGACCGATAGTTGAACACTCAGGACCCAATCGAAGACCAATGGTTGAACACTCAGGACCCAATGGAAGACCAATGGTTGAACACTCAGGACCCAATGGAAGACCAATGGTTGAACACTCAGGACCCAATTGAGGACCGATAGTTGAACACTCAGGACCCAATGAAAGACCAATGGTTGAACACTCAGGACCCAATGGAAGACCAATGGTTGAACACTCAGGACCCAATGAAAGACCAATGGTTGAACACTCAGGACCCAATGGAAGACCAATGGTTGAACACTCAGGACCCAATTGAGGACCAATAGTTGAGCACTCAGCACACAACAGAGGACCAATAGTTGAGCACTCAGCACACAACAGAGGACCAATAGTTGAACACTCAGCACACAACAGAAGACCAATAGTTGAGCACTCAGCACACAACAGAGGACCAATAGTTGAGCACTCAGCACACAACAGAGGACCAATAGTTGAGCACTCAGCACACAACAGAAGACCAATAGTTGAGCACTCAGCACACAACAGAGGACCAATAGTTGAACACTCAGCACACAACAGAGGACCAATAGTTGAGCACTCAGCACACAACAGAGGACCAATGGTTGAACACTCAGCACACAACAGAGGACCAATAGTTGAGCACTCAGCACACAACAGAGTACCAATAGTTGAACACTCAGCACACAACAGAGGACCAATAGTTGAGCACTCAGCACACAACAGAGGACCAATAGTTGAACACTCAGCACACAACAGAGGACCAATAGTTGAGCACTCAGCACACAACAGAGTACCAATAGTTGAACACTCAGCACACAACAGAGGACCAATAGTTGAGCACTCAGCACACAACAGAGGACCAATAGTTGAACACTCAGCACACAACAGAGGACCAATAGTACGAGTTACATTTCCTATCCGCAAATATGCTAGCATTTGGCTAACTTCTTTCACATTAATTGCAGTACGAGTATTCAGCTCATCGTAACACGCGGTCAGAGCCTGCCAGTGTCTGTCAAGCATTTCAATTTCACTTGTCTTTTCTATTCTCTGTTCTGTCTTCATTCTGTCTCTTACGCGCCCCTGCCCAATCCGCGCTTACTATTCAAGCAGAGCTGTATCAGGTTTGAGCATAATGGAGCGATTTCAATTAATTCCTAGCAGTGAACCCCTCGGCTACCAAACCTGGCGAGTTTCTTGCCCTACTAAGGTGGGTGGGTACCGAGGGTTGAGGTTGGTGCCATCTTTTTGATTAGCAGTCTCATATTCTCTCTGCATGCATTCTCTCTTCAGCATGGGCAGGGGGCTTTCCAATTATAATTGTCTCTTTTTTTAACTTGGCGCCTTAAGACGCAGAGAGCGAGAGTAAAGAGGCCAGCAAAAGCCATCGACTACGTCAACGATCAGTCGGAGCAACCTTAGTGCAATCATGTCTCTACCGCCAAGGCCACCAGAGGTGATTGTGGACCGCAAGACTCACCATTCGATCGAGGCTAGCTGGGAGCCCTACATTGCCAAGCTGCAGGCCCGGATGCCAGAGTCCACCGGGCGACTGCGAGTGGAGGTTCAGATCTCCAGGTAACGGCTTGCAGGGTGATCCACTAGCTGGACTTTGAAAAGACTCCGGGCTGACAACGTGTTCGTCCACGCTTACGGGCTTACTTTGCTAGTACACATATACTAAATTTCAAATATTTGAATACGACAGCTGTTATAACGAAAAGTTGCGTTTTCAGTTTTCAAGTTTAGTTTTAGTTTTTTAATTTACAGAAGCGCAAAACAGTAGGTCTCAGTTAATAAAAGTTCATAAAGAACTTGTGATTATCATTCCAAGGTCCACAAATACCAAAGTAGAAGGACGCAAGTAGAGTAGAGCAATTGTTTAAGCAAAAAACACATTCACATTACGTAGAATTTTACCATTTTTTACCATTTAGACAACGATTAAAAAAACATAACTGAAATTTTGTGAGCCATTGTGAGAGTTATGAGTGTATTTAAAATCTTAAAAAAAGTCACATTTTCTACAAAATGCGATTGAGCCATAGACGAAAGTCAGGTAGAAAAGCCACTCTAGAAACAGACTAAACTAAGAGAGTATTTTTCCTGTTTAAAGGTCTGTGTGTCATTGGTTACGATAAGTTTGGTCTTTGCACCCATCTCTCGGCTGCGTAAATTTCAGCCCTTAAGTAAATCGAACGGACCCTTTAATTATTATATTCGCGACACTTTACCGTCTTTGGGGCGTCAAAAAAAAACTTCCCTAAAAAATCCCATTTAGATTTGAGAACAGCTGGGAGCCGGCCTACAAAGGCTATGACGTTCGCTGTGTCTTGTCTAGCCTGGAGGACAATGTCGAGTACTCGATTCGCTACCGTTTCGGTCACGACAATGGCTGGGGCGAGTTCTCCAACCCGCTTCCCGTGCGGACCCTCAAGAAGCCGCTAAGTGGCGAGGACATTCACAGGGCGCTGCGCAGGAAGAACGCCGACGATTTGCGACGCGTGCTGGAGACTCGCGAGGCCAGCGTTGACGCGCCCGACGATCGGGGTTTCTCGCCTTTGTCCGTAGCCGCCATGGATGCGGAACTGGAGCTCTGCGAGATCCTGCTGGAGCATCGGGCCGATGTGAACTGGGCCGGAGAGAACGGTTGGTTGACCTGCCCGGTCGTAAATTACTCATTTATGCAAACTATCTGCTGTGGAATCAGGCTTAGGGACCTTAGTACGCCAGGCAGGCTCGTTAATCACTTGACGGTCGGGGGTTCGATTCCCTACTCCACTGGAACAATTTGTGCCCTTTAGCAAGACACTTAACTGTGCATTGCTTCACCCAGCTGTTGAATGGGTACCAGCACTAGCTAGGGGTAATTGAGGGGTGAGCGTGGCGTCCCATCAGTCCATGGACAGAACAGCTAGTTGTACGCAGCCTCCAGATGGCTGTGCTGTTTCGGGGCTTTGATTTGTTTCTTATAATATAAAAATTTAAGATTAAAATTTTTTCATTAGCAACTATTTAAAAAACTGCTTCTATCTTGAAATTACCATTTCATCAGATTAAAACTTAAAAGTTTTGTCTGAGGGACAACTTCAATCATTCTACAAGTAAGTTGCATAGACAGGGGTCGGTGGCAGAGCGCTTCACGCGCTTGCATCTCGCGCCAAGGTCCCTGAGCTCGATTCCGCGGCGAGGCCGTATTCATTTGGGGCGCGAGAGAAAAGGCTTGGGGGGCTTGTCGTGCAATTTTCGTCTTTGAGGGCCAACCTCCAAGGTGATAATGTATACTGCTTGACGATGAGAAAATATGTCTGCGTACAGTATCTGTGTGCGTGTGCTCAGAAGTTAAGCCAAACGGACGGAACTGCCCCCTCGCTGGCTGCGGGTCTAGTGTCACCAAATGATGTGGCTTTGCCTGCAGCCCTCCTGCAATTATTAATTTTATTATTATTAATAGTATTATTATTATTATTATTATTATTATTATTATTATTATTATTATTATTATCAAGCTGCACGGACCGAATTTGCAGGCAAAACCTGCCTAATGCTCGTGGCCTACAAGGGCAAGCCGGATGTGATTCAGTGGTTGCTAGACAATGGCGCCAGTGTTTCAATGCGCGATCGCAAAGGCATGTCGGCGTTGCACTACGCGGCTGACGGCGAGCAGCTGGAGACACTGCGGCTGCTCATAAGCGCCGGCGCCGACCTGCACGCCAAGGACAATCTGGGCTGCACGTCGCTGATCCGTTGCGCGATGCTGAAGAACAACGGCAATTCCTCGGTGGCGCTGGCCCTGCTGAGCGCCGGCGCCAGGGCGGACGACACCGACTCCAGCGGCCAGACGGCGCTGTTCCACTGCGCCATCAACCGGCACGAGAAGATGGCCGGAGTGCTGCTGGACCATGGCGCCGATCCGCTGGCAACCAACAGTCAGGGCGTGTCGGCGATGCGGGTAGCCGAGGCGCAGGATCGCAAGGCTTTGAGAAACCTGTTTCAGGACTGTCTGGAGAAGCGGAAATCAGCGGCTGCCACCCCGGCTCCTGCGGCGGCTGGGCCGGGAGCGGGCGGCGGCGGAGGCGCCAGAGCCGCCGGTGCCAGGCCGGGAGCGGGGCCGAAGGTGTCTGGCAGAAGTTAAACCGATTCAATATTTTTTGCCCTGTCAATATTTTTGTGCTCCAATCATTACTTTAAACATTTTCCTCTTCTTTTTCCTTTTTATGAAAATATTTTCAAACTGCATTAGAGCATTGTGTAGAAGCTAAAGATACAAAATTGTAGACGAACATACTCTCCATTATAAAAACAAATATTCAGAAACAGTCACTGTCGATTGTTCCTTTATCCAGAGGATTCAGAGGAACTAGAAAGTATTCAGATCCCACATCATCCAGATCCCATACGATCCAGATCCCACACCATCCAGATCCCACATCATCCAGAGCCCACACTATCCAGATCCCACATCATCCAGATCCCATACGATCCAGATCCCACATCATCCAGATCCCATACGATCCAGATCCCACACCATCCAGATCCCACATCATCCAGAGCCCACACCATCCAGATCCCACATCATCCAGATCCCATACGATCCAGATCCCACACCATCCAGATCCCACATCATCCAGATCCCATACGATCCAGATCCCACATCATCCAGATCCCACATCATCCAGATCCCATACGATCCAGATCCCACATCATCCAGATCCCATACGATCCAGATCCCACATCATCCAGATACCACATCATCCAGATCCCACATTATCCAGATCCGACATCATCCAGATCCCACATGATCCAGATCCGACACCATCCAGATCCCACATCATCTAGATCCCACACGATCCAGATCCCACATCATCCAGATCCAAAATCATCCAGATCCCAAATGATCCAGATCCCACACCATCCAGATCCCAAATGATCCAGATCCCAAATCCTAAATTCCATTAAATAATTGTGACTTGATGCAAAAGTAATCTTTTTTATCGAATAAGAAGGAACCTTGGAGAGAGCTATTAATTTCGTTATCCCATTGTTAGTAAACTCTTATCCGCTGATGAAGGAGATGCTGGACAGCCAGGTGTTTGCTGCCAAGGCCGCAATGTTTCAGAAGCTGGTTGCGGCATCATCTTTCAGGAGGATGAGTCCTTGAACAGTCAGCAGCGTCGACTGAGCCTGAAGACACTGCGAGACTTCGGCTTCGCCCAGGTGACAGTGAAGATGATCGACGACCAACTGGACGTCATTTTTCGCAGCTTCGACGAGTCGTCAGCGTGCTCTAAGCCGGGTCACCTGCTGGAATCGTTCCTCGTGGCGATCATCTACGAGCTGACGCTGGGACATTAGTTTGAGAACAATGATCCAACGTTCAGAAGGGTGATCTCAGTTGTCAAGGGCGCGCACGAGGTTGGAGTGATTCAGGGAGCCACTTTCCTGTTCTCAGCGATCGAACGACTGGTGGAGTACAGACAGACAGACAGACAGGCAGACAGACAGACAGACAGACAGGCAGACAGACAGACAGACAGACAGACAGACAGACAGACAGACAGACAGACAGACAGACAGACAGACAGACAGACAGACAGACAGACAGACAGACAGACAGACAGACAGACAGACAGACAGACAGACAGACAGACAGACAGACAGACAGGAGTGTGGTGTTTATATGGCAGTTATGACGCTTTTTGGGAGTGTAATGCATACACCCAAGCTCAACTTTACATGTGATAAATAATTTAACTAGGCGGTTTACCTGGACCAAGGAATCTGCCTATTTTATTTTGAGTAATACCATGCAACCACGCAAAACATTATTGCATATTAACAAGCCGACTAAGCTTTAATGGTGAGTTAATGACTGTTTTTATGATGCATTTGGGAGCTGTGAGTAGTGACGTAGTTGGGGTAGAAAACATATAAAAATTGTGAGTTAATGACTGTTTTTATGACGCATTTGGGAGCTGTGAGTAGTGACGTAGTTGGGGTAGAAAACATATAAAAATGGTGAGTTGATGACTGTTTTTATGACGCATTTGGGAGCTGTGCGTAGTGACGTAGTTGGGGTAGAAAACATATAAAAATGGTGAGTTGATGACTGTTTTTATGACGCATTTGGGAGCTGTGAGTAGTGACGTAGTTGGGGTAGAAAACATATAAAAATGGTGAGTTAATGACTGTTTTTATGACGCATTTGGGAGCTGTGAGTAGTGACGTAGTTGGGGTAGAAAACATATAAAAATGGTGAGTTAATGACTGTTTTTATGACGCATTTGGGAGCTGTGAGTAGTGACGTAGTTGGGGTAGAAAACATATAAAAATGGTGAGTTAATGACTGTTTTTATGACGCATTTGGGAGCTGTGAGTAGTGACGTAGTTGGGGTAGAAAACATATAAAAATGGTGAGTTAATGACTGTTTTTATGATGCATTTGGGAGCTGTGAGTAGTGACGTAGTTGGGGTAGAAAACATATAAAAATGGTGAGTTAATGACTGTTTTTATGATGCATTTGGGAGCTGTGAGTAGTGACGTAGTTGGGGTAGAAAACATATAAAAATGGTGAGTTAATGACTGTTTTTATGACGCATTTGGGAGCTGTGAGTAGTGACGTAGTTGGGGTAGAAAACATATAAAAATGGTGAGTTAATGACTGTTTTTATGACGCATTTGGGAGCTGTGAGTAGTGACGTAGTTGGGGTAGAAAACATATAAAAATGGTGAGTTAATGACTGTTTTTATGACGCATTTGGGAGCTGTGAGTAGTGACGTAGTTGGGGTAGAAAACATATAAAAATGGTGAGTTGATGACTGTTTTTATGACGCATTTGGGAGCTGTGAGTAGTGACGTAGTTGGGGTAGAAAACATATAAAAATGGTGAGTTGATGACTGTTTTTATGACGCATTTGGGAGCTGTGCGTAGTGACGTAGTTGGGGTAGAAAACATATAAAAATGGTGAGTTGATGACTGTTTTTATGACGCATTTGGGAGCTGTGAGTAGTGACGTAGTTGGGGTAGAAAACATATAAAAATGGTGAGTTAATGACTGTTTTTATGACGCATTTGGGAGCTGTGAGTAGTGACGTAGTTGGGGTAGAAAACATATAAAAATTATGAGTTAATGACTGTTTTTATGACGCATTTGGGAGCTGTGAGTAGTGACGTAGTTGGGGTAGAAAACATATAAAAATGGTGAGTTAATGACTGTTTTTATGATGCATTTGGGAGCTGTGAGTAGTGACGTAGTTGGGGTAGAAAACATATAAAAATGGTGAGTTAATGACTGTTTTTATGACGCATTTGGGAGCTGTGAGTAGTGACGTAGTTGGGGTAGAAAACATATAAAAATGGTGAGTTAATGACTGCATTTATGAGCTCCAGGGTTCCGTAGTCGTTGTCGTTGTTGGCAGCGCGATGTCGCAGGTGCGGAACAGCTGCGGGTGCAGGTCGCCCTTGGTTTTAGGAATCTGGCTGAACTGGATCAGAGCTGGCATCGAATCGTTGCCTGGCACACAGGAAAAATGCACGCTGCCGTTGCTAAGCCAATTAAGGGCTACAGGCGCTGGGTTTTCATTACAGCCGGTCAAAATCTCACGAGTCCTGAAATCGAATGATTGACATTCTAAACCATATGATATTTACAATATCCTTTAGACTAGAATCAGGATAGAGAAGCAGCACTCACACTTTCACTTGCTTGACAATGCAGTCGTCTATCGGATCTGAGTAAAACATGACCGGGTCCTCCTCGCTGAAGGAGGATTCGTTCACAAGGTAGCCGGTCCACACTCTGAGTTTAGTCAAGACCAGAGGCGAGTCGTAAGGAAACTCGTCCCTCCTGGCTTCGTCTGAGGGAAGCGCAAAGAGGTATTCAAATCGATGACAATATTGAGCACAATTGAGCATAAATATCCTCATCAGAAATTCGAAAAATAAATGCGTACTTCTCTCAGAGAATCTGGTCAGAAAGTCTAAGATATCCCGGCCAGAAGAGGCGCCTCGGACAGTGAAAAAGTTGCCGAGGAAGAGTTTTCCAACCTGATTGGATTCAGCTAGCGACACATTCTCAGGAGTGACCAGGTAGCAGTAGTTATCGAGATCCATCATTTTCTCGTGGCAAAATTTTGGGTCCAGCACCCACGCATCTAACTGCAATCCCTTGGCATCGGAACGGACTTGCTCATTGTCAGACCGGAATTGCACAGTCAGGTAGTACGACCTGCAGAGTGAAGTGGTAAGTGAGGCAGCAGGGTCTCAACTCGCATTCTCATAAGAGAGCTCAGTAAGAAGCTGCAGTGCTACTCACGAGTCCCACAAGTTGATTATTTGCTGCCTGAACGGCAGGAATCGGAAACTGCGTGACACGGACGATTCACTGCACCAGGACTCCCGCCGCCAAGCAGCTGAAATGTGTGCAGTCGGCTGATAGCAGCTGTTGTGAATACTCAATAAGAATTAAACAGAGATGTTCGCAATATTTATAGAGTAACGAAATTACACACGTAAAAGCCAAAACTAAAGCACCACATTTTCCTTAATAAAAATCACGCATTGCCTGCTTGTACTTTTACGTTAAAATTATAATTTAGCCAAATTAAGCCAAGCCACTCACTCTCGTTGTACTTATGCCACAAGCTGAACACGTCGGTTTTGTTGCAAAACGGGTCAATATTGTTGTCAAAGTCCACCACGGGCACGTCAATGTACATCTGTCTGGGCTGGTCATAGTTGATCGCCTTCAGAATCCAGATGCAATTCAGGTTCTTCCTATAGCCCGGATCAATTCGGGCATACGTCATCACCTGAAACAGCAGACGCAGCTTTATTTTATCCTGGCTCCTTGCAGCTGACTGGATTTATCTTCTGGTCGATAAAGGCTGTTTGCAACATACTACTCACCCTCAGCGCGTTTATGTCTCCAATTTCGGCGGGCTCTTCGATCCACACTGTAGAGTCAGGCCCGGTAATAATGCAGTGCAAATCAGCAGACCTGGCAGTATCTGGAAATGTTTAATAAATAACTATAGTAGCACAGATGTGAGCAGAACTCATTTAAAATAATGTTATATGAAATCAGTGGTTTTCTCAAACGAATCGACTTGAAGGTCGGGGGTTCGATTCCGACTTCGCTGGAACAATTTGTGACTATTAGCAGTCCGACAAATCACCCAGCATTGCTTCAGTTCACCCAGCTGTTAAACGGGTTCTAGCTGGTAATAGAGTGTAGGTTCGGCCCCCGGTCCATGGACTGAACAGCTGAATGCTGGCTTCAGATGAGCCGCGCAATAGCTACGGCTGTGCTGTGCTGCACATGTAGCCCCAACGGGCAAGTGTAATCAGCGAATATAATTAATAATTAATATCATTATGTAACCTTAACGAACAAGCCACTTAACTTACCTATCAGCAGCAGAGAAATAACGATAAATGAGCTCAGCTTTGTAGTCATGTTAAGCTTTCAGTTCTGAAACAGAGTTAAAAAATTAGATTTATGATGTTAGGATGCAAAAGTTTGTGCCTCATAAAAGTACATCTTGTATTGCTCCTAGTAAGCCTACTTCGATATTACTTCGATACTACTACGCAACAGTAGTAGTAATAAAAAAACCACCTATCCATCCACCTTTACTAAATCTCTAATTAGTAAATGTAAGTGATACTAGTAAGAAATAATTCATCTTTAGCAGAAAACCAATGCCCCCAATAGCAGAGAACCAACAATGCCCCTCTTAAGAATAGAACCAATGCCCCCTTAAGCAAGGTTCGCCCCCATTTCAGCGAAGAACAAGAAGAACTATTCATAAATCGTCCTGATTGCCATTTAAATGTTAGTTGCTTCAGGGCAGCTGTTATCTTATTTTTTATTTCTTGATGATATCTTTGCCAGTGCTTCAGTGGTTTCCCTGTCGTCTTGTGCCGCCAATATGTGGTTAGATTTTTCCTCTGCTGTTAGGGACGTGATTTCCATGAATTTTTCCTATCGAAATTCGAACCTGATGATGAGCTATAACTATTCGAACTACACTTGAATAAGAAGTGGACCTCGTTTCCACTTCAATTTTGCACTTACTATACTGTCTAACAAAAGTTCTTGTACGGTGGCTTCTGTTGCCTCTAGTATCCATAATTTCCATCCGTTTCAAATGAAAATTAGTGCAAATGAAAGCTGGGAATCTCTGCAACATTTTCTGTTTCACCGTATTTTTTATTCTGGAGTGGCTCGGAACAGCTTGCCGTTTAGTAGCACAGGTCGAATGAAAAAAGTGGCAGAATGACATAGAGCAAGCAGTCTATGGCCAACTTGGCTGTCTAGGCCTTCTTTTTTCGTCACTAAATGTGTAACCACTTAATCGTCTTGTTGTCTCGCTATTAATCAAGTTAAACATGCGCTGAAGAAACAGATAATCAGATACATTATGAACAGAAGGTAAACAAAAATGTAACACGGGAATTCTGGCAAAATCATTCACATCAGGGAAAATCAAGGGTAGCAGTATTGATATTAAAATGAGCTGGATTTATTAGTATCGTGTTGCTCCTCCCTTGCAGCGATGACAGCCTCGCATCGAGATCGCATGGATCGAAGCACTCTGTGCACAAGGGGCTGCGGTATCGCTGCCCACTCCTCCGCAATAGCGGGAGTCAGTGCTGCAAAGTTCGTGATATTCCTGCGAGCAAGCCTTGTCCCCAGCTCATCCCACAGGTGCTCGATTGGATTCAAGTCCGGGCTGTTGACTGGCTGTTGCTGCTCGTGAAGCTGCTCCACAACTGCACAGCGATGCGGGGTGGCGTTGTCATCTTGCAGTATGAAGCCAGGACCCACGCTTGCTAGTCCAAATGGTAGAGCCACATTGCGCAGAATGTCTGCGTAGCCATGACCAGTGAGTGTCCCATCGGTGAACTCAATTGCGGACAACTCGTTCCAGTAGGCAGCTGCCCAAATCATAACGGAACCACCGCTTCCACCACGTCTTGTTACCCATTGCACCGCGTCCTGTTGCGCATATCTCGAATTCTTCTCTCGGCGAACGCGCACCCGACCATCATTACACTGAACCGAGAATCGACTCTCGTCCGTGAACACGGCTTGACGCCAGTGCTGCAGAGCTGACCAATGACGGTGGTGGAGAGCCCATTGGAGTCTTGCAGCTCGATGCGCAGCAGTCAGTTTAGGAAACTTGAGGGTTCTGTAGCTCTTCAGCCCTGCTGTCTTCAGGCGTCGAGAAATGGTCATCTGCGATGTCGTGACGTGCAGCGTTTCGTGCAGCTCTCGCTGTAGCTCTGGCAGGGTCACAAATGGCTGATCGATCGCCACGGCAGCAACAAACTGATCGCACTCTGCGTCCATTGCACGTGGACGGCCTGACCTTTAGTCATTGGTGACAGAATTCGTTGCCGCAAATTTGGTCGCATAGTGCTGAACAGTAGATTTTGGCACGACGAGATGGTTTGCAATCCTGCCAAGCGACCAGCCTGCGTCCTCTCGAAGCGAAACGATTCTCCAGCGAATTTCTTGGCTCAAAAAGGCATGTCTCTCAGAAAGGGCAAGTTAAATTATGGACATTTGCGAGGAAGCACAGGGTTATACAGTGTGCGACAGTTTAGGCCATAGACATGTCGCCTGGGGTGAAGAAGTAAAGCAAACCCCACATACAGAGCGATCGATCGACAGAAGGCTTCCTAGGCACTCTGTGGAGTTTGTCAGCGCGTGAAGAAAGTTGGCCATAGATTGCTTGCTCTATGTCATTCTGCCACTTTTTTCATTCGACCTGTCTGTGCTAAACGGCAAGCTGTTCGGAGCCACTCCAGAATAAAAAATACGGTGAAACAGAAAATGTTGCAGAGATTCCCAGCTTTCATTTGCACTAATTTTCATTTGAAACGGATGAAAATTATTTTTCCGTTTCAAATGAAAATTATGCATACTAGAGGCAACAGAAGCAACCGTACAAGAACTTTTGTTAGACAATATGCACAATCTATTCTCATAAGGAACTTTCTGTCTGGCAGCTCGCAATGTTTCGCAAGCTAGCTTATGGTTTCCTAGTCTAAACGAGGATAGAGTACGTCTTAAGTCCGGGTAACATTTATTTTGCATATATTTCGGCTGAATAATATTGCTTAAAAGAATAAGAGATAAGAGTTGGGTCTGCTAATAACTAAAAAATGATGGAGTCCGAGCGGGTCCTCGCAGGCTGCGATCTAGTGTCACTAAATGAAACCATAAAAATATTTTGATGTGTTTATTAGCGTACTTTAGGCATAACTTGAAAAATGAGGGGAATTTATAGATCCCAAAATTCGGTTTCTGCTCCCCAGAAGGGGGGCTAAAATTGCTAGTCCATCCATCCACCTATACTAAATCTCTAACGTCTGTCTGTCTGAACGTCGCTTCATAGGCTGCATGCCTCAACCAAAATTGAAAGTGAAGAGGCTAGGCTCTTAAGCTGTGTGAATAATTTAATTTGATTTCCAAAAAAAATGTGAGTAAGCGCGAGTCAGGGTCATATGAATATAAAAGCATTATTAAAGACTTAATTTTTAAAAAATTCCTAGGTTTGTTATAATTGTTGAAATGGATAAATGAAATCAACTGAATTAACTAAACATTTCAAATGGTTTAAGTCTACCTTATGAAAACTGTATACTGTACACATATTAATTACATTAAAATGATGCTAAGCCAAAAGAGAAATAATTTTCTGTTTATCTCTTCTGACGAAATAAGTGTGGATATTTCACTCTCAAAGATTAATTTGATTTTGAATTCGGAAATGGGTTAGATAGCAATATTAGCGACTGCTTTTTGTTTGCTCTAATACTTCCTTCCTGGGATCAATGCGTATAATAATTACAGTTTCTACTTTCTGTATTCTTTCAAGAGTTAAAATTAATGAAACTAAATCTCTTAAATTCTTACTACAAATTATAATCTATTTTCTTCAAATAGTTCAATTTAAATAAATATTTCTTTAGAAAAAGTCATACAACTAACTCGAAATACTTTTAAGGGAACTGATTTGTATATTTTTGTTGATTTTTATATAAGCTTAGCTAGTTGAAATGTATATTTCAGCAAAGTGCTTTGATTGACCAGCTAATTAGCTACATTAGCACTACCTACAACATTATATTGTACATAATTGCTGTATCGAAATAAGTAATAACTAAAAAGTACAAAATGAGAAATACATAAGAGTTGTAAAAGTTCTGATGGAGGTTTTAACATTTCCGTACACTGGTAATTTCCACTTTCAAATGGAGACGTAGGAACCAGTCAAATCAATACTATAAAAATGTCGGCTTGGTTCTAGTCGGCGCGCGAGAACAGAAGAAAATTTAAAAGATGGACTGTACCAAAGGTTAGACATTTCAGTTTTTAATTTCTTATTTTCATACCTAATTAAGGGATTGCTATTTTACAACCCAGACTTTGTTTCGCGTAAGAACAAAAAGATCAGTGTAAAGGTTTGTTATTCTGTAATATTACATTTTTTTGAACAATTTTTTTCTCGAAAAATGACACACTATATATAACATATCTAGAATTATTCTCGCTAATTTTAATTGAAACTTTACTTTGGCCGATCTTTCAGAAACTTAACGATTATTTTAATTTTTTGGTGCATGATTTTAATGCAAAAAGCATCTTTGGTGCACTAAAAAGAAAATTCAAGCCGTAGGCCGTTGCCTTAAACTCTAAATTCCAATGGAACACCGATTGTATAACGCTGGATTAGTGCTTTAGAAGGTGCGTTAGATGCACGCTAAGTTATACTTTATTTGAAATAGACAAATGCGTTAGATGCACGCTCATTAACGAGTTAGCTTTCAGCTTAGACTAAGGGAGTTATATAAGGGAGCTAGTTGAGGAGGGGATCCTGAGAAAAATTATTTTCTTAATTGACACTCATGCGAGAATATGGCCCAGCCACCAGCTAAAGTCAGGCTTTTGAATTTGAGCAAATTTCCAAACAATATGATATCCGAGGAGATCGACCACATTTTTGATGAGCCTGCAGATCTATACCTTGGAGTCGGCGATTGATCGAGAAAACAAAGATCTACTAGAATCTCTTTTCCAGAAGATAACCGACGAAGAGGCTGGGCTATTTGAATTGGAACAACTTGTTTTTGAAATTGAAGAGACCGCTGCTAGCAAAAGTGTGACAATTAAGGGCTACTGAATACGTCTGTAAGTTGCTAAGCTTCATGATGGAGAACCATCCGTCAGTTCAGCGGGATTTGGAGACTGCTACTCCGCGAGAGATTGACTGTATTTTGCGTTACTTTACGTTTAATTTCGTAAGAATGATGGCGAATACTTTGCTCCAGCCACGTTGATTTGCATCCGGCGCGAGCGGCCCGCTCCCGGCATTTTATATCGACAAGCTGCATGGCAAATAATATTCTGACCGACAATGCATTCTACGCATCCAGCAAGACGCTGAAGTTAATGGGCAGAATCTTCATTGCCCGAGGTGGACGCGCTCAACACTTCGAGTCGATCGAGCCTGCTGATATGAAGAGGCTCTCTTACTACTTCGATCGGAAATCACCAGAAGTGCTGCTTCATGAAGTGTACTACGTCATATTTTCTACTTTGCGATTGATTTCGCTCCCTGAGTGACGAATCCTTTCGTTTTGAGACGGATTCGGATGGGATTGAAGTGGTGCGCTTCTATCCAGAAGTTCAGCTGCGAGTGCAGCAGGAGCTCGACTCCGTCGTCAGCCAGTCTAGACGGCCGAGCTTGACGGACAGGGCCGAGCTGCACTAAACATGAGCTGTCGATCATCGACGAGGGTTATCGGGAATTGTCTCTCGCTGCAATCGGAATGTTTCACCGGGCTCTCGAGGACACAACCTTTCCACGGGTATCGCATTCCGAAAGATTGCTGCGATCATACCTTTGGTGTAGGCATCCATCCATAGTGTCTGGCTTAGGCACGTTGCTAGTTGTTAAGTTCTAATCGCACTTGGCTAAAACCTAAAATATGGCAAATTTTCTTCTTTATGTACAATATATATTATAATACTTACTACATTTTTAAACTTTAATTGTTTTAATTATTTTTTCACGTGAAAGCCCACAGATCATTTATTTAAAAATAATTGTCGCGGTTTATACCAAGGACCACCACGAACCTACTAGCAAGGACCACTAAAAGAAGAAGGATGGGACACTTCGTTTCTTAGAAAAATTTATTAAAGGCAGATTTTTACGGAAAAATGCACTACGGAAAAGATAGGAACTTTTCACTTTTTCACCTTTCAATGTTGATAACTTTTTATTGGAAGCAGACACAAAGCTCTTCTTTTGATAATGCCACATATTTAACAAAATATGTTGCTTCGACAAATTTAGGAAAGATTTTTTCATGAATAATTGATCTTTATATTATTTTAATTACTATATCATGCAGCAATTATAGTCTGAAGCTAACTAGTGACTCACTTGAATTTTACAATCTCTGTTTAATCGAAAACATATTTATTAGTAATATATGATTAAAAATAGTTGGTTATAATTGTATGCCCAACTCACTGCTTCTTTATTTTAGTTTTATACTTTCTATATAAAATAAGTACTCGTATTTAAATAGTACGAGCTACCTATATTCTAGCTATGCCTAGACCTAGTTATATGTTTATCAAGACAGGATCTAATTTGTTAAGAATTGACTATTTTTATACTTAAAGAAATATATCAATCCAAGCAAATGATTTAAACCAAGCTTGTTCTCAATTCTGTTTTTAGACTTCAGCTACATTTTAGCTGACATTATCTTTACTTTAGCTGGCTTTTCCATTATTTATTAAACAATGAAAGTTCTTTGCTCTGATTTTATTTAGATGTTCTTATTTTTATTTTTTTCTACTTTTTAATGTAAACAATGGCATACATTAGCTAAAGGTCTTCTTCTAGTGGTCCTAGGAAAATACATGTTGCGTATTTGCGTTTTTGCGCCATCGTAGTATTGTCAAAATGGTTTGTGTTCAATAGGGGTATATAGTTTATATATCAGATTTGGTATTATAATAGAGGAAAAGCAAACTAAGTGAAAAATATATAGTTAAAAGCACTTTGCTAAATAGCTTATAATATGAAAAAAATTGGTTCAAGCACTTATTTAATATTTTTTAATTTATGTATTAACAAGCTATTGATTAAAAAATGTTGCAACAAGCATAATTGAACTGTTCTTCCTATTTAAGACCAAAAGGAGCACTATTATCAGCTTGAAAAAATTAATATTACTGGTACAAATGTCATCAATTAAGTCAAGATAATGCTAGTTTATTATTTAGCTATGCAAATGACAATGACCATTTATTAGGGATTAGAAAACATATTTATTAACTGATATGGATATAAATTTATTATTAACCTTTATATTATACTGTATGTAGGCCTAACTTTTTTCAGTTATGATATATATGACATAATAATCTATTATGAAATGTTTTTTTTCAATGAAAAGCAAAAAATCTATGTTGAGGATCATTTTTCATAATAATTTTTATCAAAGAGCTTGTGTGCATGGCAGCCATTGACCTAGTTATGGTGTGCATTCTCTAAAATTTCCTGTCTGTATTTGTCTATGTGCCTTCAATTGTGTTTGTATGCACTGAAACATCAGTTGTGTCCATATTTGTGAGGCAATGGCTCACCACGCATGGTTTGCCAGTCCTACAAGCTACATTGTAAGCTAGCCATTTGTCAGAATGCACATTCTAGGCAGGATGTGACACTAGATTATGGGAAGTAGCATAGTAGCAGTAAAATCTGGCACAATTGCCATCTTATCATACACTTGTTGCTCTGCCATTTGATAGGCAGCCACCTATCATCATCTCACTTTGATATCCCAAGGACCCAGTGTCCCAGTGTCCCAATGTTCAAATTTTGGAAAGCAGAATTATATATTGGTTTTATGTTTCAATTTGCCCAATTATTTATGCCCATTCTTTTAGCCTCTAAATCATTAGCACTTTATAAGTAAACATGCCTCTGCCACTGGATGTTCAACTAGACAACAATGGCAATCCAAAACGCAAGCAGTTCACTGGCGCTACTCTCTACATGCAAGAGTTGCGCAAAACTCGCCCCGAGTTTCGCCAATTTGGCATGTTCAGCCCGGAGATGATCAGAGCTGGAATGGCAGAATTCGACCGGCTGTCAATGGATGAGCAGATGCGCTATGAGCAGATGGCTAAAGCTCAGAAAAAGAAGTACGACACACTCTATGGAGACCAGTTTAGGCGGGACTGTGAGGTGAAGTTTTGTTTATTTTTTTGAGCCTCAATTTATACTTTAGAAAATCATTACCACCATCATTTCTGCGTCCGTTTTAAAAATTTCGTTCGATAAAGTTTGATTCTACCTACGTTTGATCTGTGCCGCCATTATTGACAACTGCATACATACATCTGTTTAAAACCAGGGCGTCCACCTTTCCGAGCGCGAAAAGCTAGCCTCGCTCCGCAGCCAATACGAAAGCTACACAGCCGATATTGTCGCTGAAATGGCTGGCCGTCTAACCGATTCAGCCGCTTTAGCTGACACCGAATTTGTTGTCGGCGAAGTATTCACCTTTATTAACGCCGACGAGCGCGACAAAGGCGTCTGCGTGCCCGCCGAATTCGGCTTTGTTCGGTTTAGCCTTAGACTCGGCGTTATTGACTCTTTGCACTGCATTGTGCAGCCGCGTAAAGGCGCCATACCTGTTCACCTGACCAGCCAGTGCCGCGACATCATGGAGGACACGCACGGCATTCCGACCTACGGCTGTGCGGAGGCCGAGGAGAGCATGGTCAGAATGTGTATCCGGTTGAAATCGCTTTGTTCAACTAGCGCCGATAGGCCCGACCTGCAGTTGCCAATATTTGTGCCCACTGAACGGCTGGAAGCTATGCAAAAGGCACTCATATACGCATTTAACGACCCGAATATGTGCCGCGATGGCTGTCCGTTTGTGCGCGAAATTAGTAGGGCCAAGAATACTAAGGTCTTCCCATTCGAGAGCTTGTTTTTGGCCATTATGCGAAACACTTGCATACCGCCAGAGAAACGATTGGTAAGTATCCAAGTTAGACGGCTACTCACAGCGTACTCGGCGATTCATTTTTCTAGGCACTCTGGAACAGGCATCCCTCACCCCAGTGTTCTCACACTCATTGGGCGCTCTGGAACAGGCATCCCTCACCCCAGTGTTCTCACACTCATTGGGCACTCTGGAACAGGCATCCCTCACCCAAGTGTTCTCACACTCATTGGGCACTCTGGAACAGGCATCCCTCACCCAAGTGTTCTCACACTCATTGGGCACTCTGGAACAGGCATCCCTCACCCCCAGTGTTCTCACACTCATTGGGCACTCTGGAACAGGCATCCCTCACCCCCAGTGTTCTCACACTCATTGGGCACTCTGGAACAGGCATCCCTCACCCCAGTGTTCTCACACTCATTGGGCACTCTGGAACAGGCATCCCTCACCCAAGTGTTCTCACACTCATTGGGCACTCTGGAACAGGCATCCCACACCCAAGTGTTCTCACTCTCATTGGGCACTCTGGAACAGGCATCCCTCACCCCAGTGTTCTCACACTCATTGGGCACTCTGGAACAGGCGCCTCACCACGCCACATTCGCAGACCAGCTTCCTGGACCTGCAAGTCACGCAGCTGTTAAACCGGCCGCGTTACACTGGCGAAGAGCACGCCTGCCAACTGCATCGCAGGGAGGACAACCTGCCCCACTGCGCTCTGATGAAGGCCCATATCTATGCCTGGGCTCTATTTGGCTATGCTGTGCCGGCCCTGGACCTGGCCTGGCGCAGTAGCCACGGTCCCAAGGAGCTAGACGTGCCGGTGCCCCGACCCGTCAAAGTCGGTTGGCTGACTCGCGGTAATCGCCGACTGCCCGACAGTTGTCCGTCAAATTTAGCATCAATCGGCAGGTCTTCTTCCACAATTAGCAATAGTAGTAGGCCGGCCTACGTACAGCGAATGGGGCGCCAAACTGCCGCCGGCGCCGCCGCCTCTGTCGCCGCATCTACTGCCTCTGTTGCTGATAGCGAAATTGACCAAAACTTCGACGATGCTAGTTCATTGACCAGCGTGAACGTCTTAACCGGAGAATTTCATCGCGCCCTATCGTTTGATCAGAGAACAGCTACTAGTCGTCAGGACTGCGGCATCGATGTTGGCGCCGGCCTTGATATAAATATCGGCGTCGTTGGTCGTGGTCGCGGTCGCGGTCGTCCACGAGCTGGCGCTCATCGAGGTCCAATTATTATTGATTGAAGTAGGAGTCAATGGCCTCGTTAGTGACTGAGTCATTTTCCTCCCATCCTTCAGTGACTGGGTCATTTTCCCCTCATCCTTCAGTGACTGAGTCATTTTCCTCTCATCATTTAGTGACTGAGTCATATTCCTCTCATCATTTAGTGACTGAGTCATATTCCTCCCATCCTTCAGTGACTGGGTAATTTTCCTCCCATCCTTCAGTGACTGGGTCATTTTCCTCCCATCCTTCAGTGACTGGGTCATTTTCCTCCCATCCTTCAGTGACTGGGTCATTTTCCTCCCATCCTTCAGTGACTGAGTCATTTTCCTCTCATCATTTAGTGACTGAGTCATATTCCTCTCATCATTTAGTGACTGAGTCATTTTCCTCCCATCCTTCAGTGACTGGGTCATTTTCCTCCCATCCTTCAGTGACTGGGTCATTTTCCTCCCATCCTTCAGTGACTGGGTCATTTTCCTCCCATCCTTCAGTGACTGGGTCATTTTCCTCCCATCCTTCAGTGACTGGGTTATTTTCCTCCCATCCTTCAGTGACTGGGTTATTTTCCTCCCATCCTTCAGTGACTGGGTCATTTTCCTCCCATCCTTCAGTGACTGGGTCATTTTCCCCTCATCCTTCAGTGACAGTCATTTTCCTGTCATCCTTCAGTACTGAGTCATATTCTTCTCATCCCACAGTAACTGAGTAATTTTCCTTTCCTTTGTTTCAATTTTCTATCCCTACGGCCGCTTTCGACTGTCAGGAAGTTTCATCGCTTGCAAAAGCCAGCAGTCTTTTCAGTGTTTTTAATACTGTCTTGTATTTGAAGTGTTACAAAACAGTCTGCTAATAAATTGGCTCCACCGCTCTCCTTTGTTGCCTGTCATTTTTAATCAGTGATGCAGGCGTCGCGTTTCTTTGTGAGTGTTTTAATGGTAATACGGAGTAATAAACAGAAAAAATGTTTGTTTCGCTTTTTTATTTTCAGTTGATCTTTCTACGTTCGAGACAAGGATTTTTCGGTTTGAATGAAAAAATTAATGAAAATAACGAAGTGAAACCCATTTTATTATGAGTGAATGTGTGTGTATGAGTGAATGTGTGTGTATATGAGTAAATGTGTGTGTGTATGAGTGAATGCGTGTGTATATGAGTGAATGTGTGTGTATATGAGTGAATGCGTGTGCGTGAATGTGTGTGTATGTGAGTGAATGTGTGTGTATATGAGTGAATGCGTGTGTATATGAGTGAATGCGTGTGTATATGAGTGAATGTGTGTGTATTTGAGTGAATGCGTGTGCGTGAATGTGTGTGTATGTGAGTGAATGTGTGTGTATATGAGTGAATGCGTGTGTATATGAGTGAATGTGTGTGTATTTGAGTGAATGCGTGTGCGTGAATGTGTGTATGAGTGAATGTGTGTATGAGTGAATGTGTGTATGAGTGAATGTGTGTATGAGTGAATGTGTGTGCGTGAGGTCGGGCTAGTTCAGAACTCCGTGAACTCAAGTAACTCCGTGAACCCCGTACACTCAAGGGGATGTGTTTGCCTGGGGTAGGAACTCCTGAGTGCCAGCTCACACATCCTCCCCTCCATCTTGTCCGCCTCGTATGCGCGGTCTCGCGCTCCGTTCCTTTTGCTGGCCCTTATCCGGGAGGGCTATACCAGTCTGGGGATATTGGGAAGGGTTGAAGGGAAGAGAAGGTTAACGGCTGAGCAGAGATCTAGGAGCAGCTAACGCTCAGAGGAAGGAAACGCCGGCTAAGGAGGAGGGAGAGCACGGGATAGGGAAGATTTATTTATCCCCTGCGCCGCCCCGCCCAGCTTATTATTTCTGTCTAGTGAGCATATCCCCTGTACTAAGTGTATAAAGCCCGGCAGCAACCGGTCGGCAGACAGGGGCAAGTCTCACAGTCAAACTGCACGCGATCAGTCACAGACGGGCTGAAGCCATCAGATGCAGTCTATCAAATGCGTGGTTGTCGGAGACGGCGCTGTTGGCAAGACCTGCCTGCTGATCTCGTACGCCACAAACCAGTTTCCGGATGAGTACATACCGACAGTATTTGACACCTACAGCGCCAATGTGATGGTGCAGCAAAAGTCCATCAACCTGTGCCTCTGGGACACCGCCGGTGAGTCACAGTTTTCTCTCCTCATCCCCGACTCCGTTCCCTACAATAATCATCCGCTCCCTACTCGCCCTCTCCCTACTCGCCCGCTCCCAACTCTTTTCATCCGCTCCCTGCTCGATTCATCCGCTCCCAACTCTTTTCATCCGCTCCGTACTCGATTCATCCGCTCCCTACTCAATTCATCCGCTCCCAACTTGATTCATCCACTCCTAACTCCATTCATCCGCTCCCTACTCGATTCATCCGCTCCTAACTCCATTCATCGGCTTCCTACTCGATTCATCCGCTCCCTACTCGATTCATCCACTCCCTACTCCATTCATCCGCTCCCTACTCGATTCATCCGCTCCCTACTCCATTCATCCACTTCCTACTCCATTCATCCGCTCCCTACTCGATTCATCCACTCCTAACTCCATTCATCCGCTCCCTACTCGATTCATCCGCTCCCTACTCGATTCATCCGCTACCTACTCGATTCATCCGCTCCCCACTCGATTTATCCGCTCCCTACTCAATTCATCCGCTCCCCACTCGATTCATCCACTTCCTACTCCATTCATCCGCTCCCTTACTCGATTCATCCGCTCCCTACTCGATTCATCCACTCCTAACTCCATTCATCCGCTCCCTACTCGATTCATCCGCTCCTAACTCCATTCATCCGCTCCTAACTCGATTCATCCGCTTCCTACTCGATTCATCCGCTCCCTACTCGATTCATCCACTCCCTACTCCATTCATCCGCTCCCTACTCTTTTTATCCGCTCCCTACACGATTCATCCGCTCCCAACTCCATTCATCCGCTCCCTAATCGATTCATCCGCTCCCCAATCGATTCATCCGCTCCTAACTCCATTCATCCGCTCTGCATACTGACTTCACGCACTCCCTGCTTTATGTCTCCGCTCTCTACTCACTTCTTCGCTCCATAATCGGTTTGTTCGCGCAACGACTCCTCCATCTTCCTTTTCTCGTCCGCTTGCAGGCCAGGAAGAATACGACCAGCTGCGCATTCTCAGCTACCCCCAGACAGACGTCATGATCGTCTGCTTCTCCCTGGAGAATCCAGTCAGCTGCGACAATGTCCGCTCCAAGTGGGTGCCGGAGGTGCGCCACTACGCGCCGGACGCGCCAGTCCTGCTGGTTGGCACCAAGCGCGATCTGCGCGAAGATCCCGGAACTGTTGAACGACTGCTGGCCAAGGGTCGGGCGCCAGTCAGCACGGAGAAGGTGGGTGCACAGATTGACCTGTTGTTATGCCGACAGAAGTATTAGTAATATTCTGTTCCATCCGCCCCCTTCAATCCGCGCCTTACTCCGCTCCCTTTCATCTGCCCCTTCTATCCAGCCTTTCCATCCGCCCTTCCATTCGCCCCCTTCTTTCCGCCCCTTTCCATCCGCCCCCTTCCATCCGCCCCCTTCCATCCGTCCCCTTCATCCGCCCCCTTCCATCCGCCCCTTACATCCAGCCCTTCCATCCGCCCCATCGATTCGCCCCCTTCCATCCGCCGCTTCCGTCCGCCCCTTCCATCCGCCCCTCCTTCTGCCCCTCGCTCCATCCGCCTCTTTTTCATCCACCCGCTTCTCTTTGCCTCCATATTAAATCCTCCTAATCTCCCTTGTGGGACTTCTCACCAGATTCCTCCATCCTGAGCTCCCTAACTCCAAGCCTTGTTTTAATTGGCATCGTCTGATTGGCTCTCCTTTCCGCCAATCAGGGCCAAGCGCTAGCCAAGGAGGTGCAGGCCGCCGCTTACCTAGAGTGCTCTTCAAAGCTGCAGTCGGAAGTGAAGTCAGTCTTTGACGAGGCCATCCGGCTGGTCCTGGTGCCACGACAACCGGTCAGGCGACAGAAGCGCGAGTGCCAACTACTTTGAGTAGTCTGACGCAGGCATGAGAGATATTTTTGTAGGTTCGACTAATATTAATTATGAGTTAGTGATCCCATGTGGAATCGAGTATTTAATGAAAAACTGCACCGCACAGTCTGGCGTAGAAATTATTGTCCTTCCTTCATCCGTTCCAAGGATCTTCCACATATTTCCCAATATTTGCCTCCGTCTGGTTTTCTCTGACCTTTTCATTCGAAACAAAACGTTATGTTTTTACTTAATGTTACGACATTGGCCCAAAAAAATCAGCCGCTAGCTTCCGCAAATCGACTTAGAGAAGACAAAACCTTTTCGCCTTTGACACCTAAAACATTCGGTCTCGTCGAGAGCACTCTACTGCTTGCGGCCTTGCTTCAGAGTGCATGGCTTAGCTGCTTGCGCTTCTTATTTTGCCAACTGCTTTTTTTGCCTAAGCTTTGCGCGATCGGTATAAAGAAGCTATTCTTTCCTTTGCATAGGCTTTTCCCGATATCCAAAATGTTTTACCTTATTTGACACACCTGTAAATACCTGCTGTGTTACTAAAAAGTACTCTTGGATTATATAGATGTGTAAGGATGGACGTTTTATCGATTTTATTTAGTCTTAATGAGAGCGTTTATAAAAACATTTAAAAAAGTAAAACTTATATTTCTTGAACATCATTTCGATTCGCGCACGCCTATTAGATAAATTGCTATTGTGTACATTGAAGGAGGAATGGGTGTCGGGGTTGGAGAGAGCTAGCTGTGGCGTGTGTACATTGAAGGAGGAATGGGTGTCGGGGCTGGAGAGAGCTAGCTGTGGCGTGTGTACATTGAAGGAGGAATGGGTGTCGGGGCTGGAGAGAGCTAGCTGTGGCGTGTGTACATTGAAGGAGGAATGGGTGTCGGGGCTGGAGAGAGCTAGCTGTGGCGTGTGTACATTGAAGGAGGAATGGGTGTCGGGGCTGGAGAGAGCTAGCTGTGGCGTGTGTACATTGAAGGAGGAATAGGTGTCGGGGCTGGAGAGAGCTAGCTGTGGCGTGTGTACATTGAAGGAGGACTGGGTGTCGGGGCTGGAGAGAGCTAGCTGTGGTGTGTACATTGAAGGTGTAAATTGTTAATGTCTCTAAATTTATTAGTGTCAGCCGTGTAACTAATGGTATCCATATCTGTAGAGCATTAGAAATCAAGAAATCATGCAACAACGCACGTATTCAGCCGAGCACAAACGGTATATATTACTTGTTAAGTAGTCTAATAGAGACGCGAACGTTGAAATCTCAAAAGTACTTGAAAATACATTTTAACGAATCAAAAGTATCCTAAAATTTCATGAAAAGATTTGAGCCGACAAAACAGCCGCAGTTATTGCTCTCAAGCAAGCAAACTATTGTTTTTTTCCCATTGCTAAAGGTGCTAAAGGAAATTGAAATTAGATGAAAAAAGGTAGCTAAACAAATTCGTACATGTGTATTTATTAGGAAAAAAGGTCCGAATAAATTAAATTTCAAAGGAATGTATTGAAAACAGTAAGAAGTTTGGAAACAAAGGAAATATACATGCACTTCGTTGGCTTTGACCAAAATAGGCTCAAATTATTAAGTAGAAAATATACCAATTGATCTAAAGAAAATATCTATCAAACGCATGCTATGAAAGAGTGTATTTTAATTCAAGATAACAAGTACTGAGAAATATCAAACAAGACTACACAGGTCTAAGCTGCAATAAAAAACTAATAAGTCCTGTCCGCTCAGGATGGAACCCCTGGAAATGGGTGGTGGGACTGGATAGGGTTATCTTTAGCGGTGTACATTGAAGGGGTGGTGGGGCTGGAGAGGGTTATCAATGGCGGTGTACATTGAAGGGGTGGTGGGGCTGGAGAGGGTTATCAATGGCGGTGTACATTGAATGGGTGGTGGGGCTGGAGAGGGTTATCAATGGCGGTGTACATTGAAGGGGTGGTGGGGCTGGAGAGGGTTATCAATGGCCGTGTACATTGAAGGGGTGGTGGGGCTGGAGAGGGTTATCTCTGGCCGTGTACATTGAAGGGGTGGTGGGGCTGGAGAGGGTTATCTCTGGCTGTGTACATTGAAGGGGTGGTGGGGCTGGAGAGGGTTATCAATGGCGGTGTACATTGAATGGGTGGTGGGGCTGGAGAGGGTTTTTTATAGCGGTGTATATTGAAGGGTGGTGCTCTTATGTTGCTTTTTATGGTGCTTTAACTTGAACTGCAAACAGAATATATTCAACAGGACTTTCTGAGCAGACGGTCAGCGAGTCAAGTGTTTAACACCAGTGACATGATTTTTTTAGATATATTGATACGATCAATTAAGCGAGGTGAAAATAAGTTAATAAAAAAGCACAGGTAGCACAGCCAAAAACAAACAAGAAACATTTACTGGTATTATAAATGGACGGAAACCTAGTTCCAGTATTTTAGCTAAAAAGTTTCAAAAAGATTGACCATAATAGCATTATATTTAAAAAGTTCAATTGGTACTTTGAAGCCGATTTAGCTGGCATATTCTACTTACTCCTGAGCGGATCCGTTCGAGTACTCAACCAGCAGGCAGGGTGACAACAGTCTCGGATCGAACAGCACGTACTCCCTGGCCAAATTGTCATCGCCTTTGTAGGCGGAACGGCCCGGACAGAGCAGGGACTGATAGCCGGGCGAGGCGGCTGCCCGGCCGCGGCACGGCGTCACGACGGTCTCGGTGGCGCCGAGGGCGGCCCAGACTAGCAGCAGGCGGCCAGGCGGAGCGTACAGGGCGGCGGTGAGCGGCGACGGGCTGAGGTAGAAGCCGAGGCCGAAAGCGCCCTGATTTGGTTTTTTTTTCGCGGGTGTTAAATTTCCACGTCAGTGATCGATTGCGAAATCCTTGGCGTTTGCTGGTTAACAGTAGAAAGACCAAGCTATTCCCCCCAGGGAAAACACGACGGGCTATTTCAAATACCCACTGCCTACTTCACGGTAGCTCCCAAAACCGAATGACCGATTTTCGTGAAAGTGCATCATTTGGATCGACATTTCCCGCCCTTCACGATGAACAAACTTTCAAAGCCTTCCGAGTCAGCATCGTCGAGATTTTCAGCAATTTTTGTCGAAGACCCTGGTGACAAGGACAACTAACAGGGGTCTGTATAAATATTTTTGGCGAATCCATATTTATTAAAAGTCGCTGCACTCACTTCAAGCTCACACTCCCTCCTCTAGATTAGAAAGGTAGGATTTCTGCCACTTTGGGATAATTTCGTGTCGAGCAATAACAGCTGAAGTCACCTGTTCCATGTGCTCAGCTCCGGTGAAGCCGCGCTCAATCAGGGCGTCGCACGACTCTGGCCTACGTGGGCCGCACAGGTAGAGCTGCGTGCACTGCTGCTGCTGCTGCTGCTGGCGCCAGTGCTCGGCTAGGGCGGGCGCTGGCTCGCGCACCGAAGTCACTCTGTGCCGGCCGTTAGGCGAGCGCGGATCCGAGTTGAGGCCGCGCTCGATTCGATCAGCGGCGACGCGCCAACGACTCGGCACAGCGTCGTCGGAGTTTAAGGCCGATGCCGAAGCAGCCGAGGCGGCCGCGGCATCCGGTGGTTTTTCGCCACAAGTTTCCGCCCCGTTAGTGGCACTGAAATTAGCCAATCGTAGCTGCTCGGTAAGGGATCTGATCAGGTCGTCCCTAGACTGCACCAGCAGGCGCATGTGGGCCAATTCGTGCCGCATTCGTTCGAACAGAATGGTCTGCGAGTTCAACGACTTGACCTGCAAGGATCAAGCATGACGAGAGGACGCATAGAGACACCCTTGAAAAACAGTAGTAGGAGTAACTATGCACAAAGTTGCGCAGTTAGATGCTTCGTCATCTACGAGCCTCGTAATCAGTGCAAAAATACAAGCTCCCTTGTAGGCTATAGTCCATCGGTTAATAATAATAATAATCTGCCCATTCCGCTGACTCCTGAGCACACACGCACACGGATAATGTGAGCAGACCCCCTGCCATAGAGTCCCAAGTACATAGAATGTAAAACTGTACACGGCCTTGAGAGATTTGTTGTGCACCATAAACCTAAACTGGGTGTGAGTTTTATGGCGCCGTCATTATTCAGACATAATTCAGACCACTCAATTCTCACCTGCTTCGCCCGGTTAGCAAAGAACTCCTTCTCCATCTCCTTGGTTTCTAGGCGGGAGGAGAATGGCAGAGCCGGGTGGTCGGGAGCGAAGGCTGACCAGGGCGGGTGGTAGGACATGATGGTGCAGTTGTAGAACTGGTCAGCGAAGTCCGACCATTTCTCGTTCATCACTGAATCGGCGATGAAGCCCCAGCGGGCGAAGAAGGACACGGCGTCCGGGTCGGCGTGAACAACCACGGCCGAGTGTCGGCCCACAATGACCGGATCCTTCAGGCAGCGGAGTAGGGCGCTGCCAAGACCGGCGCGACGGAAGCGAGACCGCACGGCCAGGAACACCAGGTGAATAACGCGCTCGCCTTCAACCGTCTTCAGATCGAAAGTGGCAGCCCCGGCTAGACGATCGACCACAGCGGCGGAGGCGACGGTTGTCGGTGTGGATTGCTTGGAATCTGATTGGTGGGCATCGGTAATTATGAATTTACATCGGTATTTCGATGAAGACTAAGCGAAAAAAGGCTTTTATTGAAGATGCAAATTTTGTCTTGACTTTAGCACTCAAACCAAATAAACCCTGAGCCATACCGCCAGCTGCTGCCTTCAACCGATCAGCGGCTCGCGCTTCGAACAAAATTCGTGACTCCAGCTGTCGCCGAATGAAAGACCGATAGCCGACTGAAAAATCCTCATCCTCATCCTCGTCTTCGTCTTCCCATTCGTCGTCTCCGCCAGCTTCGGCGTCTTCGTCCGACGAATAGAACTGTACAAAGTCCGAGGTGCGCTCAGGGTCAGGTTCGAAATGGTCCTGCTTGTCCTCTGGCGGCGGCGCGTACTTGGCCAACAGAGGGACGTAGACAGCTTTGCGAGCCTCGGCTAGAGCTTGTTCGTCAGGCTGCTGCTGCTGCTGCTGCTGCTCTTCCTCACTGCCAGACTCTAAACTGTCAAAAATTAGATCAAGTCGCTGTCAGTTAGAAGCGATTTTGTCGCCTGTTTTTTCACAGAGTCTATAAAAAACCCGTTCTCTAAAAAAATTCCGAGGCTTAAACCATTCTGGACAGAATGAAGAGGCCGCTAGACTGCCTTCTGCGTCAGCCTCAGCGACTCGATGTCTCTTCGGTGTCGTATTGAAGCCTGACTGATTTAGTGAGTCGTTGAAATCTTTGGGACAATGTGCTCACCAATTTTCTCGCTCCTTGAGCAGCCTATCCCGTTCGCCTTTCAGCGCCTTCTCGGCCCGCGCCTCGGCAGCTTCCAACACTTCGGCGGGTTCTCGCAAAGCCAGCAGGGTATAGGTATTGTCGCCAGTCACAGTTGAGTAGATAATCTCAGTCTCCATGGACCCCAAGGCCACATCGTATAGGGCGGTGAGTGCGTGGACCACATCGGCAGCTGGAATGCCACCAACCTGACCCGGCGAGGACTTGCCAACGGAGCCAAGCAGCCGTTTGACATTGACCAGGTAAATCGATAACCGATACCGGGCACCTTGGCCGTAGGGAACAGTCAGGTCTGTCAGGCATACAGACGGCTGACCGCTTAGCAACTGGCTTACTGTGCCCTCCAGCGTGCGGCTGCAGATTCGATAGTGTAACATGTCAGTAGAAATGCCAAATAAAACATTTAGATATTATACATTTTGGCGAATAACGATTTCATTCAATTGTGATTTCGGTGAAACGGGATTCCAGTGAATCGGGATTCTAGTGAATCGGGATGTCAGTGAATCGGGATTTCAGTGAATCGGGATTCCAGTGAATCGGGATTTCGGTGAATCGGGATTTCGGTGACTTGGGATTCCAGTGAATCGGGATTTCGGTGAATTGAGATTCCAGTGAATCGGGATTTTGATGAATCCGGATTTCAGTGAATCGGGATTTCAGTGAATCGGGATTTCAGTGAATCGGGATTCCAGTGAATCGGGATTTCGGTGAATCGGGATTTCGGTGACTTGGGATTCCAGTGAATCGGGATTTCGGTGACTTGGGATTTCAGTGAATCGGGATTCCAGTGAATCCGGATTTCCGGATTTCGAAATTTAACTTTAACAAGAACATATAAGCACTAAAATATTAAAATATTGTAAAACGGTAGATCTTTTTTTTAAAATACAGCTAAAGAAAAGACACGACAACAACCAGTGGATACTAATAAGTAGTGCTACATGCAGAACTTAGACAAGACAATTGACAGAGCAATGTAACCAATTTTATTTATAAAAAACTTGGAAATAGAACGAATAGTAAAATTAATTGTTTCGTTGTACAACAAGGAAAGACGACAATACAAAGAATGTAAAAAGCTAAAAACAGTAAAACAATTTAGATGCGAAATAGTATAACACAATTAATCATAGAAAACATTTTTAATCAAACAAAATTTATAATAGAAGCATTTTGGTAACAGGCATTTTCGTTCAAATATTATGCCCGCTAGATTAACAAAATACTAAAATTATTTGAATTTGTGACAAGTTGCAACAATGAAATAGCCAAGAGTTCTAACGTGCATGTGTACTTTACTAAGCTAAAAAGTGCAACAATGCTACTTATAATTGTACTTTCAATTCTTTGTTTTTATATTCGATCGCTCAAATAGGTTTAAGGTTGTTGCTATTTTTAGAAAGTCTTTAATTAATCATTTTTAAACGACCGTGACCTTAAACACGTGACACGTGGCAGCCAATCAAAATTATAGAAGACTTTTATGGTTTTGTTTGTTATCTTTTTAATTTTACAATAAATGTGCAATCATCCAGCACAGAAAAGCCTATTATAATAATGCAACGAATAACGACCATACGGCACTTTTTTATCTAAACACTATATTGCACAAACAAAGATGCGTTTGGTACTCATAAATATGTAAGATTATAACAGAAATAAATGCGATATAATTAGTTGTGCTCTACTTTTTGTCGAATTATATAGTAGTTTAGAGATACACGCATACGCACACGCAAGTAACCCGTAAAAAAAACTTTTTGAGTCGTTACCGAAGCCGCTTTAATTGTCACGGTAACTGTATGGCTCAGCCGCTTTTATTTGACCCTGAAGCTCTGGCAACTGTGTACACAGCTAAGCCAATAACAATAAGCACAACAGCCAGTATAAGCAGTAGTAGGGCTCGATTTTGTATAACCCTGCGCAGCATGCCGCTTAGAATGCGACTACTGGCGCCTAGATCATGATTAGTTCCGCGCAGTCGATCCCGACTCCGCTCCAGGGCTTCCCTTTGGCCAGCCAGGTCGGCCAGAATAGCCCTGCCGACTTGCTGCGTAGCCTCGACGCTGCTGGCGCCTTCGTCTATGCGACGACCAATCCGTTCTAGACGCTCAGTGTTGTCTAATAGGCGAGTGCTATAGTCGGACGACAGCTCTTCGTGATGCTGCTGCAACGAGTGCTCAGCGTCGGCTAGAAGCTCGTCGCGATCTCGCCTGGCCTGACCGGATTCTCTGCGCCCAGGAGGTAGGGGAGGTAAGAGAGATTAAAATATACATACGCGGCATAATGAGAGATCAAAAGATGAAATAGGCGGCGTACAAAAAAGATCAAAGGAAAAGATAAGCGGAGTACTGAAACAACAAAGAAAAAATAAGGCAGCGTACTGAGAGAACTATGGAAAAGATAAGGCGGCGCACTGAGAGATCTATGGAAAAGATAAGGCCGCGTACTGAGAGATCTATGGAAAAGATAAGGCGGCGTACTGAGAGATCTATGGAAAAGATAAGGCGGCGTACTGAGAGATCTATGGAAAAGATAAGGCGGCGTACTGAGAGATCAATGGAAAAGATAAGGCGGCGTACTGAAAGATCAAAGGAAAAGATAAGCGGCGTACTGAAAGATCAAAGGAAAAGATAAGCGGCGTACTGAGAGATCAAAGGAAAAGATAAGGCGGCGTACTGAAAGATCTGAGGAAAAACTGTTAATTAATTATGTAAGGAATAAAAGTTCAAAGCAAAATATGGGTGGTATTTAGCCATTACAAAAAATCAAAAGATACAAAAATTTTTGTACAGAAGATCAGAATTTCGATAAGAGAATCCCAATCATCATAGATAAAGATAGAGGCCTTGTTTGAAAGCTACTAAACGGATTATCTAATTCAAATTATGTGAACTCTATTACCTAGCCCTGCGGAAATCGGCCTCTAGTTTCCTGTGCTCAGCAGCAAAGCTCTGCAGCCGGGTAGTGTACTTCTGACGCAGCGACGGCGGCTGGCTTCTAGTCTCGAGCTCCATCTGTTCCAGTGTCTCCTTGGCCTCACTGAACAGGCGCTCAGCCTGGCTAATGGCTGTGACTCTGTCATCTATTGTGGGAAAATTAAATAGTTAAAAACTGTTTTGCATTCGACATTTGCATTTTATAGTAGACAATGAGATGAAAAATGTTTTTGAGAAGCAACAAATTACCTGAATTAGAAAGGTGAGATACCTGATTGATTTTACTTGTTATCTCAGCTGTTGTAATGCCAAACTGTTGCTCATAAGTCTCTAGTAGAGACATGTTTGATATCTGTAATTAGAATCATTTAATTTTTTTAATTAGATTTCTAAACTGGTTGAAGAAACCAAATCAACTGTTAGCTAGCCTGTGTTTGTGTTTAACTAGATAAGCTAGTAGCTAGTTTCTTTAAATAACTGATATGAAAAATATATTGAGCACAAAATCCTAAAATTTCCTAGGTTCAAGCCTAAAGAAACAAACATTAAAATGATTCTCTTAACTTTTTATAAAGAACAAAAATTTTTCTAATTTATTAAGGCTTTTGTTCAGCACAAAAAATAAACTGCTTCTATCAAAACCTCAAAATTAGTTAATGAATCATGTTATAATGTAGAGCCAATAGCAGGAGGGCTGTAGGCAATCCTACACCACTTGGTGACACTAGCCAGTGAGGAGGCAATTCTGACCATTTTGCTGACTCCTAAGCACACATGAACACACCCATATAGGAGTTTTTATCTGCCCTGCTCAGATAGACAGTGTACAGTTGCACTGTACTTTGGAGCTTAGTATTAAGGGGGGATTGCATCACAAGCCCCCAAGCCTTCTCTCCCTGACTGTGTCCCAAATAAATGTGGCCTTGCCACAGAATCAAGCTCAGTGACCTCGGTGCAAGAGGCAAATGCATTAGACTCCATGGCCACTCACTACCTTATATTGTGTAGTATATCTTGATTGTTCTAGATAGTCCAGACTTAGGATGGTATACATGTACACTGGAAAGGGATCTAGCACAACACATTGGTATACAAATTGGCATACAGGGGGGCCTGGTGTACCCATTGGTGTATAGCTTGGCGTATACCACCAAGACAGCAGGTGGAGGTGGACAACCAGGTTCCAAGTCCCAACCAGAACCATGAACCATACATAAAAAATAACCAAGTTCAAGTTTGGAATAGCATAGTATCTGCATGCATAAATCAAAATGGAGTAGATAAATGTTGATCAAAGAAAAGCTCCTAAAAATGAACATAAAACTGAAATGAAACTCATATTTTATACATTTGTGTTTATGTTCACATTTTTGTAACGCAATTATTTTTGTAATATTATTTTATATGATTTTACTTTATTTAGCATATTTTCATGTGCAATGTAAGTCCATTGGCCTACATTGGCATATAGGAGCTAGGGAATTGAATTTCATTCTGGCGTACACTAGTACACTATCCTGACACTGGTAGATAGTTTTATATTGCATAACAAGGACACATTTCTCAAATATACTTATACTCGTTATAAAATAATACTTTTGATCATTTCTACAGATAGGTCTACAAAGATCTGTTTTCTTTTTTGTTGTAAGAGATAACAGAAACATTGCAAAAATTGAAAATAACAAAGTCCTGTATGAACAAATATAATTAAGTACCTATAGCTTAAATTCCCATTTCCAATAAGATTTGATAGTACTAGTGGTAAAACTGATCACAAATAATCAAGGTTTTGGTAGTCAGGCAATCTATCTTGACTAAAATTAAAATTAAGAACAGGGTACTATGACAGCTGACATACAAAAATATTCCTATTTTTTTATTTTCTGAAAATTAAACTCTTGCTGAATTCCATTGTCTGTAATATTTGTATTAATAAACATTATAAGTGTTTTTAATACAATAAAAAACTTATTAGGCCAACAAAAAAATTGCTGACTTTTATTACTAACCAAACTGCATTCTTTCTAATCTACTTTATCGAAGATGAGACTAAGACTAAGAGTTGTCTATAGACTCTCACTTCTAGAACTAACTATTATATATTAACGCTAACGACCAGACATTAAATTAATATGAAATTCCCTCAGATTCTGCGGCAGTCTGCGGTTCTATCTATTACATTGTGCTTAATTTTATTTGTAAATATCTTATTGCATAGTCTAACTATTTCTTCGAACAGAAATAAACATTTCCTGTAAAACTTTGGTTTTAAAGCGTGTCGAGCCTTATTGTATAGTTTTAAAACAAACAATAGATATATAAACTTTTTAGCGAAAGCGAAAGTGCCCCAGGAGCATGGTTCAGCAAAGACTATAATCTTGTGAAAAGCACCCTATTTAAACAGTTTCGCAAAGCAGGACATAAGCAAATTCCCGCGATGCGGGAAATCCTTACGGTTTCTTCCAGATTCCGACGATCTACATAAGCCGATTCGCGTCTCACATCGAGACAAAGCTCACATAGTCGCAGCGCCTCGACAGGTACTTCGGACGGCTGGCATGGCAAATGAACTCCACGACGTCTCTACTGGTCACTGGCAGTGTCGCCAACAAGTGTTCAAATTGGAATTAAAGCAAACTGACAGCGAAGAGTCGAAACTCTAGAAGGATGAGTTATGGGTGAACGGGAACATTCAGTAATATGCATGCAGTATAACAGAAACCATCCAAATATTGTATGCTACAAAATTGCGATTTAAGATATGGTTTTTTATATGAACATGAACATGAACATGGACTAATAAGTACTTTAAGTCGTGCATACTTTTGTAGTGAAACTTTATGCGAGTTAGAATGACTCGGAGTGACTCGTAGTTTGTGATTTGTTTGTCAAAGAACTTCCTAGGGTGTGCAATTGTACACGAACGTTACTATAAAAATTCATTCATTGAATGAATCTGCAATGTAACCCTTCAAATTTAATAATTCTCTTTCCCTTCAGCTCCTTTCTGATTGGTTGCAACCTCACCCCAACTGCTAAATATTCTTATTCTCTAACCCGCTGTCTAACCCTCCCAAGTAGCAGTATGTTGTGCCTTGCCACGATTCTCTCTCCGCCAGTTCGCTTAATAAATAGTCTGTCAAGGGCATAGAGGGCACTCTCACGCTTCTTATAGTAAAAATATCGCACCTTTGAATTCGACCCGCTCTTCTGTTTTCTCTTATCAGCGTTTCCAATAGCAATTCGTTTATGGCTCGTTATCTTTCTACACAAAAAAATTCGCGGCAGATGTACACACCTTTTATCGTCGCAAACATAGCTAGTTTACATGCTAAATTTTTCGATATGTAAAATTTCTTTTATTGCAAGTGAAAATATTGCACTCAACTCAAATAATTAAGTGCGCGTCCTTCTTCTCCTAGCTTTCAAAATGGCAATTGGATAAGCATTTATGGAATGGAATGAAATATTCTATTGCCACTTCAGCTAATATCGATTTGTTTATTTTGCCAGGCTCAGTCATTTCTCGTATTTTTCGATTAGACTCAAGCATTTTTTGCTCAATTATTTTATATGGGTGAATAAGAAAGCATTAAAAAATTAAAAATTCTAGACCCATTTAGCTGACTTTAGATTTAGCCATCATATTGAATATTTGATCAAGAAATGTATCTAATGTAATGCATTGATCAACGCAAGAAATTTACTATACTAGCTAAAACCTAAATAAAAAATACGCAAATAGTTTGTCCTTTATCTCTAGAAGGATGGCCTGTTTAAACTAACAAACGAAAACCTATCGTTACGTAGTCGCATTTTCAAGTAAATGTGTATAGCGATGAATATGTTTTGTTTACATATCCAAGTATCAAGTAAAACAGCTGGTATAATTTTCCGCTACACATACTGCTACACATTCTTCAGCGAATTTACTCGCTCATCCCATGCTAAGTTCTCATGTCTCGATCTCTCGTATGCTCCTAATGGTTAATGCTGGGGTCGGTAAACTCCAGCCCATTTGCCAGATACCAGGCCCCGCAAAGCCCCTGAATATGCCCCCGGCCCCTTCCAACACCATCTCTCCACTGTCTCATCTCTCCCCAGCCGCATCTCTCCCGTGTTATATCTCTCCCGTGTCTTATCTCTCTCTCCAGCCGCATCTCTCCCCAGCCGCATCTCTCCCGTGTAATATCTCTTACGTGTCTCATCTCTCCTGTCTCATCTCTCCCTATCTCATCTCTCCCGTGTTATATATATCTCCCGTGTCTCATCTCTCCCCAGCCGCATCTCTCCCGTGCTATATCTCTCCCGTGTCTCATCTCTCCACTGTCTCATCTCTCCACTGTCTCATCTCTCCACTGTCTCATCTCTCCCGTGTCTCATCTCTCTGTCTCATCTCTCCCTATCTCATCTCTCCCGTGTTATATCTCTCCCGTGTCTTATCTCTCTCTCCAGCCGCATCTCTCCCCAGCCGCATCTCTCCCGTGTAATATCTCTTACGTGTCTCATCTCTCCTGTCTCATCTCTCCCTATCTCATCTCTCCCGTGCTATATCTCTCCCGTGTCTCATCTCTCCACTGTCTCATCTCTCCACTGTCTCATCTCTCCACTGTCTCATCTCTCCCGTGTCTCATCTCTCTGTCTCATCTCTCCCTATCTCATCTCTCCCGTGTTATATCTCTCCCGTGTCTCATCTCTCCACTGTCCCATCTCTCCCGCGTCTCATCTCTCCCTATCTCATCTCTCCCGTGTTATATCTCTCCCGTGTCTCATCTCTCCACTGTCTCATCTCTCCACTGTCTCATCTCTCCCGTGTCTCATCTCTCCCGCGTCTCATCTCTCCCTATCTAATCTCTCCCGTGTTATCTCTCTCCCCAGCCGCATCTCTCCCCAGCCGCATCTCTCCCGTGTAATATCTCTCCCGTGTCTCATCTCTCCTGTCTCATCTCTCCCTATCTCATCTCTCCACTGTCTCATCTCCCCGTGTCTCATCTCTCCCCAGCCGCATCTCTCCCGTGTTATATCTCTCCCGTGTCTCATCTCTCCACTGTCTCATCTCTCCACTGTCTCATCTCTCCACTGCTTCATCTCTCCCGTGTCTCACCTCTCTGTCTCATCTCTCCCTATCTCATCTCTCCACTGTCCCATCTCTCCCGTGTCTCATCTCTCCCTATCTCATCTCTCCACTGTCTCATCTCTCCCGTGTCTCATCTCTCCACTGTCTCATCTCTCCACTGTCTCATCTCTCCACTGCTTCATCTCTCCCGTGTCTCACCTCTCTGTCTCATCTCTCCCTATCTCATCTCTCCACTGTCCCATCTCTCCCGTGTCTCATCTCTCCCTATCTCATCTCTCCACTGTCTCATCTCTCCCGTGTCTCATCTCTCCACTGTCTCATCTCTCCACTGTCTCATCTCTCCAGTGTCTCATCTCTCCACTGTCTCATCTCTCCCCAGTCGCATTACTCCCGTGTTATATCTCTCCCGTGTCTCATCTCTCCACTGTCCCATCTCTCCCGCGTCTCATCTCTCCCTATCTCATCTCTCCCGTGTTATATCTCTCCCGTGTCTCATCTCTCCACTGTCTCATCTCTCCACTGTCTCATCTCTCCCGTGTCTCATCTCTCCCGCGTCTCATCTCTCCCGTGTCTCATCTCTCCACTGTCTCATCTCTCCACTGTCTCATCTCTCCCGTGTCTCATCTCTCCCTATCTCATCTCTCCACTGTCTCATCTCTCCCGTGTCTCATCTCTCCACTGTCTCATCTCTCCACTGTCTCATCTCTCCAGTGTCTCATCTCTCCACTGTCTCATCTCTCCCCAGTCGCATTACTCCCGTGTTATATCTCTCCCGTGTCTCATCTCTCCTGTCTCATCTCTCCCTATCTCATCTCTCCCGTGTCCTATCTCTACCGTATCTCATCTCTACCTATCTCATCTCTCCAGTATCTCATCTCTCCAGTGTCTCATCTCTCCCGTGTCTCATCTGCGTTTTATGTGTACCGTATCTCATCTCCCCGTTCTCATCTTTTCTGCCTCTTATCTGTCTCTTGTCTCACCTCGACAGGTGTCTCATCTCTTCCTTGTCTTGTCTCTTCCCTCTCTCATCTCCGTGTCTCTTCCGTATTTCATATCTACCGTGTCTCATCTCCCATTTCTCATCTCTCCTGTCTCTCATCTCTCTCGTTTACCAACTCGTCCATCAATCCGGCGCAGTTATCATTTCAATTACCTTTTGTGTCCTCAAGGCACATAATGAGGCCGATCACTGCCTCTTTGATTGTCTAGGCGTTTTGCTCGTGTCTATATCCATAATTAACGCACTAAGTGCAGTTATAAAGTCCCTGTTCGTATCTTCAAGTACGATTATATTAAACAGTACCAGAGTAACAGACAGGGCAAGAAAGAGCAAACCGAAACATTAAATAGTTAACCATTTTTTAGTCCGGAACATCGATCTTACATCAGCTGTATAAATTCAAGAGCTGATCTTCGTTAAATGAAAATGTTACGCATTCACTTTATCTTTGCTTTCTTATACTCGCAAATTGGCATGTTTTTACAGTTACGTTGAAATACAATCGCTAGAAACTCCAAGCTCTAAAGCCCTAGACAAGCTCTTAATTCTTTTGGTTGAATTTTAGACTGGAGAAGTCAGGCAGTTTGCGCCAGAAAGAAAGTCGAGAGGAAAAAGCTGGTCCTTCCAGCTTGGGTATCTTAGCTGTGGGTCGAACTCGAAGTGTACACCAGCCCCTCCCCATGCACATTTCCCGAAACACTTTCCTATCCTTATTTTAGCCTTTCCTCTCCAGACTGCCTGTAATTGGCGATGGTTCGGAGCGCTCCCTGCCAAGATGAATGTACATTGGCCCGCACCCTGGTATGCAAATGTTCACTGACGAAGTGAACGAAGCGAAGGCAAATGATCCTAACAGAAGAAGCTGAAGAGCCAAAGAGGTTTGTTGACAAAGTTCTGCCCCTCCTTCTGGCTTAGATCGGCTAGCTATATCGAAATAGTTGGCGCCGTCAATCACTAAGCAGAAGAAATCTCTGAAATGTCAGTGATCAATAAATATGCCCAAAAGGCACAGTCGGTCGCGTCTGCTCTGCTCACTAGACCGTGCGCGTTCTTGGCTCTAGTTGCAGCTGTCACCTGCCTGCTGATTGTCTGCAGTGCATATTTCAGCATAAACAGCTACGACCCAGGGCCACCGACCATCGTTGGCGCAATGTTCTCATCCAGCAGTACTGAAAGCCTCAACTGCAAATCTTTGATGCGCAATCAGCAGTCAACGAATGCCAACTCGGCGCCAACTATTTTCCGATACAACAACGGCATCATAAAGTTGAAAGCTCAGACTCAACAACTGAAAAAAGCTTATCGGAGCTATCTGACAGGGTGCAACGCGTCAGAACTCGAAAGCCTTTACGAGGATGTACTGCTGGAGCTGACATCGGAGTGCTCCACTAATCGCCGACTTGGTCGCACTGACGATGGCGGCTGGAATCTGTGCTTAACTGGACCATATTATCCAAAGGAGCCGTGCTTCAGCTTCTCCTTCGGAATTAACAACGTCTGGGAGTTCGACGACCAGGTGGCGAATGTGTTTAATTGTCACGTGATCACATTTGATCCGTCCATGCCCACCAGAAGCCATGTTCGCAGCCAGCGAGTGCTGTTTCTTCAAGAGGGTCTCCGCCCAGCAAAGGGCACTTACAATTCCTGGCGTGTTGACAGCCTGCTAGGATTTTTGAGACGCTTCAAAGCTGAAAACTACGTGATCGACATATTGAAGATTGACATCGAAAGCTCTGAGTGGCCGGCCTTGGCCACTGCGGTTCGTGACGGGTCTCTGAAAAATGTTAAGCAGCTCCTGCTAGAGACGCATGTGGCCAAGATGGCTACTGTGCAGGACTACCTAGGCTACTTTGCCATTTTGGAAGCTCTCCACAGCCTTGGCTTTAGATTATGGCACTACAACTGGAATACATTCGGCTTTTACGAAAGTCGGCACGACAGATCTCAGCGCACCTGCTGCCATGAGCTCTACTATATCAACGCTAACTTCCTAGAGGCTAACAGCTCCGAACTCGCGACCAGAAACTCGAAGCAAGGCAGCCCTAAAATCGACTTGCGGACCCTGCTACCTGTCTCCAAGACTGACGACTTCAACAAGTTGGAGGCTCTTCGCCGAGTGGACCTGCAACACCAGACGGAGGAGCAGCTGGAGGACATGTATTTTAAAATTGTCGAGCAGCAGCAAATCGAGTGTCCATTTAGCAAGCGAATCGGGGCAAGAGGTGACGGCGGCTGGGATGTCTGCTTTGCTAGTCCGTTCGACTTATCTCTGTCGACACCGTGCGTGGCCTTTTCTTTCGGCATCAACGGCATGTGGAACTACGACGATGAATTGGCCGAACGTTATCGCTGCAAAGTGTACATGTTCGATCCGAGCATGAAGGGTGTGAGTGACCATCAGCGCAAAAAGACATCCTGGTTCTACAGCACTGGACTAGGCGCAGAAAACAAGGTAGACGAGGCTACGGGATGGAAGATGCGCACACTTTGCCACCTGTTCGACCAGCTTGGTTACGCCGGCAAGACAGTTGACTTACTCAAGATCGACATTGAGCACTGGGAGTGGTCCAGCCTAGAACGGGCCTTCGAGGAGGGCTGCTTGAGCCAGGTGAAACAGCTGCTGTTTGAGTCGCACACCAGCGAGCTGCAGCGCCGCCACACTACAGACTATGCGCGCCTGGTGCGAATCTGGCATGGCCTGTTCAACAGCGGCTTCCGCTCCTGGAAGTGGCACAAGAACCCGGCATCGATCAGCTTCAAATCCAGAAGCGGAGCCAATCGAGCGTGCTGTTATGAGCACTACCTGCTGAATACTAGACTAATCCAACTGTGAGACTGAATCGATGAGTGCTGTTATGAGCACTGTGAGACTGAATCGATGAGTGCTGTTATGAGCACTGTGAGACTGAATCGATGAGTGCTGTTATGAGCACTGTGAGACTGAATCGATGAGTGCTGTTATGAGCACTGTGAGACTGAATCGATGAGTGCTGTTATGAGCACTGTGAGACTGAATCGATGAGTGCTGTTATGAGCACTGTGAGACTGAATCGATGAGTGCTGTTATGAGCACTACCTGCTGAATGCTAGACTAATCCAACTGTGAGACTGAATCCATGAGTGCTGCATGAGCACTACCTGCTGAATGCTAGACTAATCCAACTGTGAGACTGAATCGATGAGACTGAGTCTGAAAAATTTATTGTACTGTTTTCGTACTTTTTTGACCAAATTAAACCTGGGGTCTCAGTCTCAATATATAAAAGTGGCTTGCAGGGCTAGGGCCGCGCAAGCCACTTCCTCAATATAATTTTCCCTCCATCGTGTATTGTGCGTGCTTTTTCCGAACTTTTCAAGTACTGAAAAACGCAAGTCAAATGTAAAGGTATACATGTGCTTTTGTGAAGCATCACTCAGCTTCGTCACTTTCTTCACTGATTTCTCCTCTATAGCCACAATTAAGCTTCATGGGGTTAGCAAAGTTTTCTGGTTCATGGGCAAAACAAAGAGAATAAGATAGGTCAGTGAGCCGGACTGGCAGAGGAAAAAAGACAGGAGAGAGATGAGGCTGAGGTCAGACTAGAGAGCGGGAGTGATGAGACAAGGAGAATATGATACACGGGAGAGATCAGACATGTGGAGAGAAAAGACAGAGAAGATGAAATACAATTGAGAGATGAGACAGGGGAGAGATGAGATAGGGGAGAGATGAAGCAGAAGAGAGATGATCGACCGACTTACTGCACTGCATGGCTGCGGCAGTAAGACTAGGCGCGAAAGATGTAGCTCGTTGTAGCTGGTCAACACGACCCAGTTCACAGCAGTGACTTCAGGCTCACCTAAACAGAACTCGCAAGTGGCAATTCATGGGGTGCGCTGCGCACGTGGATGGGGTGGTGAGTTTTCTGTGACTTTGTCATGAGCGGGAACTCGACTATTGGCTAATAAATAATAATTGGCTCGATTGTTCTAAGGAACTGCTTGTCATGGACAACTTAGATTATTGCATGAATGCATATTTAAAATGACACACTAGGATAAATCAAAAAATAAATTTTTGTATAAGCTAGCAGTTGAAGTAAATACACATACTGCTTCTTCCCCTGAAGTTAGAGGTAGTCAAAATCCGAGTTATATATTCGCTGCAATAATACTCGTACAATCTAAGCATGCCTAAAATAACGGCTAATCTGTACATAAATATTTTAAAGTATCATCCGACCTGCTCTCAGCGGAATGTAAGGAGTGCGGAAAGAAGTTGTCTTTTAGGAATTTGAATCACGAAAACCTATCCACCAGTCTATCCACCTTATCAACTGGAAGCCGCTTCACACCGTTGATAGTATCGAGCTCCACACCAAGGAAAGTCATTGCTTGAAAACGCCGCTGGCACTTCGCCCAGTCAACTGTGAAGCCAAGACGGGTCATCAGCGACGTCATCACATCAAAGAAGGCCTGGCACTCCTCTTGCGGGCCACAAAAGACAAAATCATCTAGGATCTAGGTAGGCTTCTGTGTTAATGAATCCACGGTGCACCATCATCAAATTGACTGCCTCGCTGAGATGGTGGAAGGCCACAACGGAGGAAGCTGCACCGAACGGAAGGCGCGTGTCAACCATGTAGGTCTCGTAGGCATCACCCCTGAATCTCATCTTCAAGCCAGTGATCTGTTGGTCGTCCGGGTGAACTCCACATGAACAATAAGCTTCGCTGAGATCGACTGAGGAAACATCTAATCGGCCATCACTATCCACCTTGACTAGACGCCCATCGGTCAGCATCTGGAGCATCGCCTGCGCGTTTCCTGTCACCTAAACGCCCAATGACAGCGCTTCAACAGCAACTTCTTTAGACTTGCTCTGACCTAGAAGGCACTGCTTGCGCTTGCTGACAAAGTCGACGATTTGGTAGACGCCACTACGCTTCCCAGGCGCTCCTAAGCCCTCGTGAGGTCTAACTCCAGGTTGGGCAGCACAAGCCAGATAGTTGAGCAACTCACCGGGGGTTTCACGTGACTCTGTACGGTCGATCTGCAGCTGGGCGAACTCTGACTTCAGCAGCGCTTCTTACTTACCTAGTTACAGCAGCCGGATCCGCTTCTCGGCCTCCAGCAGCTTCTCGTCCAGGCCGCCAGCTGCGCCAGACCCGCCAATCTCGACTCGTTCCCGCCTCGGAGGGCTGCCTCTGCTGCTCGCTGCCGCGGAGTTGTGACCAGCAGCTTGCAGAACCTTCGGCTCGTCGGTAGTCAACTCGTCTTGAGTATGAGCACGAAGTCTTTTCTCCAGCGTCGCTTTGTTGCCAGAGGTGGGTAAGCCAAGCTGTTTCAACTTCTCTCGCAATGCTACAACTGGTGTTGGCTCAGTGTCCGCCGATTGACTAAGATTTCAGTTCATCATTCAGCAAAAAAAGTTTTGATTTTTGGGTAACCCAAAAATTTTGCTGCGAGAGAGCAGGTACACTTGTCCCTTTTCTCTTAACTGAAACTGATACGACGTTGCAACGAATTATCTTTTTTTATTAATTGTTCTCAAGGAAACTTTAGGAAACGATGAAATAAATTCAAAAGTTTATAGCTCAATACTCTCAATATATAAAATATATAAAAGTGGTTTGCTTTTTAATATATAAAAGGGCCGCTTCCTCAATATATCTTTGCTTCCATCGTGTATTGTGCGTGCTTTTTCCGAATTTTTCAAGTACTGAAAAATGCAAGTCAAATGTAAAGGTATACATGTGCTTTTGTGAAGCATCACACAGCTTCGTCACTTTCTTCCCTGATTTCCCCTCTATAGCCACAATTAAGCTGCATGGGGTTAGCAAAGTTTTCTGGTTCATGGGCAAAACAAAGAGAATAAGATAGGTCAGTGAGCCGGACTGGCAGAGGAAAAAAGACAGGAGAGAGATGAGGCAGAGGTCAGACAAGAGAGAGGTAGTGATGAGACAAGGAGAAGATGATATACGTATACTGGAGAGATCAGACATGGGGAGAAAAAATACAATTGAGTCACTGAGAGATGAGACAGGGGAGAGACGAGACGGGTGGCTTTCACAAGACCAAAATTTCACAACGCCGAAAGACATCGTCCTTCACAAGACCGAAACTTCATAAGACCGAAATTTCACAACGCCGAAAATTCTTGCACTGTCCATCATAATACCACTGTTCTTGGTCTTATGAAATTTCGGCGTTGTGAAATTTCAGTCTTATTAAGTTTCGGTCTTGTGAAGGGGTCTGCATTTTTACTTTTCGGCGCTGTGAAATTTCGGTCTTATGAAGTTTCGGTCTTTTGAAGCCACCCCGACGAGACAAAGGGAGGGAAAAGACAATTAATAGATGAGACAGGGGAGAAATGTTTTGCTAGATATATTTAGAGAACGGTATTGGATCTGCTTTCAATAAATTAAGAGTAATCAACATTTTAATGTGAAAAACGTGAAAAGTTTCTTTCTCGCTATCCGTAAAAATTTGCGTTTATTAAATTTTCCATGAAATATACCAATAGTTAGCGCCGCCCGCAGTGCATATCTATGGAATTGGACCATAGACAACAGCAGAGGGCGGGCTGCCGTTAGTTTCAACCTCGTTTCAACACGCGTAAGCCAAGGACTTCTATTTAATCGGCCTAGGCCGTTAGATCATTTAACTTTCGCTTCGGCTTCGCTCAGCGTCCTCAGCCGTTCCTAGGCCAAAGAAACGAAATCAGGGGGGTTTTATTCTATACTTCACGGCCCGCCCGCTGTGAATAAATATGGATTTCAACCATATAGACAACAGCAGAGGGCGGGCTGCCGTGAGTTTCAACCTCGTTTCAACACGCGTAGGCTAACTACTCGTATAACTCAAGGACAAATTAATAACTCAGGACCAGAAACGAGCCAATTCATGGCGAAAAAAGTATTAAGTTTTGATGACACATCTAAGACACATCATGTACAATATAAAAGTACATGAGTTATTAAGTTGTCCTTGCTATAACAACAATGTTATTGTTGTGTCTCTGCTCGTTGGTGCACGAGAAAGCCGTGCGTTAACAGCATTATCCAATGAGAGGCCGTTTCCGCATCGATCCGTCCTTACTCTTTCGACCATAGACAAGTGCGTTGGCGCACGCCCATGTTTTTGGGCGGTCAGGCTGGCTTAAGGCGCAAGCCCCAACGCAGTTAACTTGTGTGACAAGTTCGACCCCTGGCAACGCTGGAGCTCCAGCGCTGTCATTCCACTTTGGTGGACATTTTGAGAACTGCACATTCAACCTTAAGTGAGCTGCCTGAGTTCTAATAAGAGCACGAGTAAGTGACATTTCTACTTGACAATGCCACACACGGTCATCTGGAGTATGCCGTGCAAACTGCTATGAAAATGTTGTCGCCGTTAATATTTCGTAAACACCAACAACAATCCCCTTGTTGTACCGTTAATTCTTACTACGTTTTGAGCTCAAATAAATGCACTCTAAGTTTGCGTGCTGATAACGGTCATTATAAGGCTTCAGCAACGTATTATGGTATAAACGATCACTCAGCGATAATGGCATGTCTATGGCACAAACTGCGCCAATCCGCCATGAGCCAGAAGCTGACAAAATTTGGACGCTTATATTTGTTTCTTTTAATTATCATTTAAAGTATTTTACCAACCGGTAAAAGCATTATAAGGCTTCAGGCCATAGACAAATCAACTCCGCCTATAACGCCGTTGCTTGTCGACCGACAGCCGCCAGATAGCGTTATAAGTTCCATTGACGCACGCATTTTAGGCCGTTGATGCACGCTGTCTATGGTAAAATCTAGCATTGACGTGGCACGCTGAGACTGCCTATCGTTTGATAATGAAGTGTCCCGTCCTTCTTCTTCTAGGGTCCTTGATTTGATCGCACTAACACTAAAAGTTTTCTAAAGTTGTCAAGTGCTGTCTATGGCTTAAAGTATGGAGACTTAACTGCCTTTCGTTTGAAAAAATATGTTTATCCACGATTTTTCGGAACAACTCTCAGAACGCATAAATCCTAACAGAAGAAGCTGAAGAGCCAAAGAGGTTTGTTGACAAAGTTCTGCCCCTCCTTCTGGCTTAGATCGGCTAGCTATATCGAAATAGTTGGCGCCGTCAATCACTAAGCAGAAGAAATCTCTGAAATGTCAGTGATCAATAAATATGGCCAAAAGGCACAGTCGGTCGCGTCTGCTCTGCTCACTAGACCGTGCGCGTTCTTGGCTCTAGTTGCAGCTGTCACCTGCCTGCTGATTGTCTGCAGTGCATATTTCAGCATAAACAGCTACGACCCAGGGCCACCGACCATCGTTGGCGCAATGTTCTCATCCAGCAGTACTGAAAGCCTCAACTGCAAATCTTTGATGCGCAATCAGCAGTCAACGAATGCCAACTCGGCGCCAACTATTTTCCGATACAACAACGGCATCATAAAGTTGAAAGCTCAGACTCAACAACTGAAAAAAGCTTATCGGAGCTATCTGACAGGGTGCAACGCGTCAGAACTCGAGAGCCTTTACGAGGATGTACTGCTGGAGCTGACATCGGAGTGCTCCACTAATCGCCGACTTGGTCGCACTGACGATGGCGGCTGGAATCTGTGCTTAACTGGACCATATTATCCAAAGGAGCCGTGCTTCAGCTTCTCCTTCGGAATTAACAACGTCTGGGAGTTCGACGACCAGGTGGCGAATGTGTTTAATTGTCACGTGATCACATTTGATCCGTCCATGCCCACCAGAAGCCATGTTCGCAGCCAGCGAGTGCTGTTTCTTCAAGAGGGTCTCCGCCCAGCAAAGGGCACTTACAATTCCTGGCGTGTTGACAGCCTGCTAGGATTTTTGAGACGCTTCAAAGCTGAAAACTACGTGATCGACATATTGAAGATTGACATCGAAAGCTCTGAGTGGCCGGCCTTGGCCACTGCGGTTCGTGACGGGTCTCTGAAAAATGTTAAGCAGCTCCTGCTAGAGACGCATGTGGCCAAGATGGCTACTGTGCAGGACTACCTAGGCTACTTTGCCATTTTGGAAGCTCTCCACAGCCTTGGCTTTAGATTATGGCACTACAACTGGAATACATTCGGCTTTTACGAAAGTCGGCACGACAGATCTCAGCGCACCTGCTGCCATGAGCTCTACTATATCAACGCTAACTTCCTAGAGGCTAACAGCTCCGAACTCGCGACCAGAAACTCGAAGCAAGGCAGCCCTAAAATCGACTTGCGGACCCTGCTACCTGTCTCCAAGACTGACGACTTCAACAAGTTGGAGGCTCTTCGCCGAGTGGACCTGCAACACCAGACGGAGGAGCAGCTGGAGGACATGTATTTTAAAATTGTCGAGCAGCAGCAAATCGAGTGTCCATTTAGCAAGCGAATCGGGGCAAGAGGTGACGGCGGCTGGGATGTCTGCTTTGCTAGTCCGTTCGACTTATCTCTGTCGACACCGTGCGTGGCCTTTTCTTTCGGCATCAACGGCATGTGGAACTACGACGATGAATTGGCCGAACGTTATCGCTGCAAAGTGTACATGTTCGATCCGAGCATGAAGGGTGTGAGTGACCATCAGCGCAAAAAGACATCCTGGTTCTACAGCACTGGACTAGGCGCAGAAAACAAGGTAGACGAGGCTACGGGATGGAAGATGCGCACACTTTGCCACCTGTTCGACCAGCTTGGTTACGCCGGCAAGACAGTTGACTTACTCAAGATCGACATTGAGCACTGGGAGTGGTCCAGCCTAGAACGGGCCTTCGAGGAAGGCTGCTTGAGCCAGGTGAAACAGCTGCTGTTTAAGTCGCACACCAGCGAGCTGCAGCGCCGCCACACTACAGACTATGCGCGCCTGGTGCGAATCTGGCATGGCCTGTTCAACAGCGGCTTCCGCTCCTGGAAGTGGCACAAGAACCCGGCATCGATCAGCTTCAAATCCAGAAGCGGAGCCAATCGAGCGTGCTGTTATGAGCACTACCTGCTGAATACTGGACTGATCCAACTGTGAGACTGAATCGATGAGGCTGAGTCTGCAAAATTTAATGTAGTCCGCTGCATGCTTTTTTCGTACATTTTTTGACCAAATTAAACCTCGGGTCTTAACTCGCCCGTATCTCATCTCTCCCTGTCTCATCTCTCCCTATCTCATCTCTCCCTTCTCTTATCTCTCCCCAGTCTTTTCTCTCCCCTGTCTCATCTCTCCCTAGTCTTATCACTCACGTTTCTTATCTCTTTCCAGTTTTATCTCTCATCCTCTTTCCAGTCTTTTCTCTCGGTGTCTCATCTCTCCCGTGTCTCATCCGCGTTTTATGTGTACCGTATCTCATCTCCCCGTTCTCATCTTTTCTGCCTCTTATCTGTCTCTTGTCTCACCTCGACATGTGTCTCATCTCTTCCTTGTCTTGTCTCTTCCCTCTCTCATCTCCGTGTCTCTTCCGTATTTCATATCTACCGTGTCTCATCTCCCATTTCTCATCTCTCCTGTCTCTTATCTCTCTCGTTTACCAACTCGTCCATCAACCCGGCGCAGTTATCATTTCAATTACCTTTTGTGTCCTCAAGGCACATAATGAGGCCGATCACTGCCTCTTTGATTGTCTAGGCGTTTTGCTCGTGTCTATATCCATAATTAACGCACTAAGTGCAGTTATAAAGTCCCTGTTCGTATCTTCAAGTACGATTATATTAAACAGTACCAGAGTAACAGACAGGGCAAGAAAGAGCAAACCGAAACATTAAATAGTTAACCATTTTTTAGTCCGGAACATCGATCTTACATCAGCTGTATAAATTCAAGAGCTGATCTTCGTTAAATGAAAATGTTACGCATTCACTTTATCTTTGCTTTCTTATACTCGCAAATTGGCATGTTTTTACAGTTACGTTGAAATACAATCGCTAGAAACTCCAAGCTCTAAAGCCCTAGACAAGCTCTTAATTCTTTTGGTTGAATTTTAGACTGGAGAAGTCAGGCAGTTTGCGCCAGAAAGAAAGTCGAGAGGAAAAAGCTGGTCCTTCCAGCTTGGGTATCTTAGCTGTGGGTCGAACTCGAAGTGTACACCAGCCCCTCCCCATGCACATTTCCCGAAACACTTTCCTATCCTTATTTTAGCCTTTCCTCTCCAGACTGCCTGTAATTGGCGATGGTTCGCAGCGAGTCAGCGCGGCTCTTCGGTGTGGAAAGCCTCTTTGTTACTGAATAGAGAAACCGGCTTTCTACAGAAATGGCTCAAATGTTTTTTTCATCGATGGAAATTATAAAATCTTAAAGTATGGTGGTTATTATGCTTTTACGAATTTCGAATTTATTTTTTCGATCAGCTAACTTTATGTGGTCTGCTGTGTTTATATACTGCAGTAAAACGTATGTTGTTTTCTTTTTTACTTATACGTGTCATGAGAAATAGAGTCTAGTCGCTAAGATGAAGGTTGCTAAGGCTATGGTGTGCATGCACATACAGTCAGGGTTGAATTTCTTGCGTGTAAATATATGGAGTGTATTTCAAGGCACATTTAATTCTAGTTTTATGCACTTAATTATTTAATTCAATACAATACGGACGTACATACAATTACGTACACAAACTGTAGTGCAGCAACCGGCTTGATTGGTGAATGAAGTCGCTGATGTCTTTGGATTTTTTAAGTGCGTGTGAGTTAAAGTAGTCCTATTATTCCAACCAGTTATAAGTAGGCCCAATTTTATTGTAAAATCATAGGAGCAAAGAAATAAAAAAAGTAAACTTTAGTGCTTGCAATCACTGCAGAAAGCAAACGAGTTGAAGCATACAGTTAAACTTCAGCTACTAATTTTACAAAAAAATTCTATTTTGAAAACTTCCAAATTGCGATTAAATATCTGCTTAATTCGGACTATCTCTGAGTAAATGATGCTGCTTCAAACGGGTACACTTTGCTAAATACACTCTGTAATAAAATAAAGTTTTTGAATAGTATGTTGTTACAGTTCTCCTTTTTTAAAATAGTCGTTTCGTCTGCGCGCACTGATTTTTCCCGAATAAATTGTCATCATCAAAAGCAAAGGGAGAACTAAAGCAAAGCAAGACCAGTTCTTATAATTTTATTTAAACATTTAGGAGATGTGCATTTTTGCAAAGATACCTAAGCATCTGGGCAGTTCTCTGTAATATACTTTGCTTGGGCTTCAGTGGTTTCCCTGTCATCGACATCTTGTGCTATTAGATCTAAGTAGTTTGATTTAAGTTTTGCTGTTAGAATCATAGAATAAAGAGATTTTTTCAAAATTTAAATAGGCAGAGCTGTATGTAATTCAACTATACTTAAATAAGAAGTAGATAATGTTTTCCACTTCTGTTTTCAATTTTCCCTACTGCACAATCTGTTCTCATAGGGAATTCTCATTCTTACATAGTGCAATGTTTCAAAAGCTAATCAATGGTTTCCCAGTCTTAAAGAGCATGGAAGTTTGTCTTAATTCAGGGTTGCAGATTTCTTGTACATAATTTTGGCTGAATAATGTTGTTTAATTAAATAGTAAGGGGGTAGACTGTAGAAGTGAGTCAGCTTGGTTGAGTTCTCAGTTCTGTCTAAAGTAGGTATGCAACTAGGCCACATAGGCATACTTCTAACTTGCCTAGCTAGCTTTATTAAAAATTATTAATTAAACTTTTGTGATGAACTAGAGTTCATGTGCAGACAAAATTCCCAGAAGTTAGAAGAAATTTTGTAGGCCTAAGACTAAAAATGATTTCTTAATGTCAACCAATGGCTTGTCAGCGGCAGTGCCAGGGTCCTGGTTCCTGGTCCAAATCCAATGTGGCTAGTCTCCAGCTAATTAAAATGTCTTAGTTATTTAACATGTCTGTACTCCTTAGCTATTTCCAGCTTCAATGCTTGCTCTTATGCCACAAACTGTCACTTCAAGTTATTTTTTAATTCGTGCCAGGTTTCTCAGAAATGAAAAATAAACAAAAATAATTAGTGACATCATCACACCTTTTGAAGCTAAAAAGCATCATGACTTCACAACACAATTTTGATTAATCTTTTAGGCCTAGTTTTAGCTAGGGCTCAACTAAGGCAAGTTCACTTTTAGCTAGTTAAAAGCCTTATTGATATAATATAATAATAATAAATTATTATATGACATAGGGGATGAGTGTCAAAGTTGTTGATGCATTTGCCTGTGACACCATCATCCCTGAGCTTGATTCTGTAAAGAGGCCACATTAAATTAGGGAGAAATTTGGGAAGGAGAGCTATGAAGCAAAATGTTGGCTGGTTGTCATGTAATTTATGCCATTGAGGGCCAGCCTTTAAGGCACAGTGAAGTATACTCTGCCTGACAATAAGAAAGTCCTAAGAAAGTTGAAGGCATGCCTGTGTGAACATATAGCTTGTGTAGGGCCTATAGTATCTATATATATGTGTACTTTGGAGTCAGAAAAATGGGAAGAATCAGAATTGCCTCCTTGCTTGCTGCAGGTCTAGTGTCACCAAATGATATGCCATTGCCTACAGCCCTTCTACAATTATTTTTGTTATTATGTATGACATGGCTTATTAATTATGATAAGTGACAATAGGAATCAAATGAAATATAATAAAATGATGATGATTATTTAACTCTTAGTTGCTTCAGGGCAACACACACAAAAGAACACTTATGGTAGTAGCCTATGTGCCTGTGTGTTTATCCGAGTCCCTTTGTTTATTGGGTTTCATTGGAATTGGCATAATTTTCTTTTTTCGGGCTCTACAATTTCCAGGAGCACTACAAGAGCCTAGTGACATCATCGCCCACCTATCAGTGGCTGATGAACTTTCTCAATAGAGTGCCACTGCCCAGCCTTGGACTCAGCGGTGGAACAGTTGATAACAATGGCAATATCTCCTTCACTGCCGCTGCAGTGAATGGCAGTCGCAATGGCAACTCCAGATGGGCATTCCTGACTACGCCCGAAGCTCGTCGGGTGTTGGCCTCTCTTGCAGCGACTGGATTGTCGGCTCTGCTTGGCTGGCTGCTCATTCGCCGACTGCTAGCGGAACTTGCCGACCCTGCCAGCAAGGACCACGCCGCTGCCAAGCAGGTGAGGCTAAAATGGAAGCGGCTATTTGTACGGGACCGTATGAATCTCGTGTAATCTTTATGTCCTTTAAATTTGTCCAAAGCTTACTATCCTCATGATAAAGATAAACTGTTGTCTATAATTCTACTGTTATTGAGCTTGAGCTTTAGTCTTAGATGTTACTTAATATTAAACTTAATCTACTCGTAAGTGCAAGCAAAGAAAAAAAATCTTATCTATGGGTTAATTGAAAACATTAAATACGAGTAATATATTAATGTTCTTCAAAGTGCCTCGTAAAGAACGAGCAAAAAGCAAATGTAAAATTATTTTATGCTAATAAAGTTCAACTGTAGTTTAGCGATCCTGCCAACTGTTTCTGTCCGCAGGCGGCCGCCAGAATTTTGCGCTCAATCGGCGCCGATCCGTCTGTCCGCCTAACCGACTACGAGCTGGTGCTAGCCGCCGATCTGGTCGACCCGGCCGGCCTTGACGCCACCTGGGGAGACATTGGCGGCCTGGACGATGCCATCGCTGAGCTGCGCGAGAGTGTCGTTTTACCCCTGCGTCATCCCCGCCTGGCCGAACGAAGCCGACTGCTGCAGCCGCCAAAGGGTGTACTACTCTATGGCCCGCCCGGCTGCGGCAAAACTCTCATCGCCAAGGTGGGTGAAAGATTTCCTTATCAGATTCGCTACTTTTAATTTTGTTACTTTAATATTATAACATATTCGTTACTTACATACTCGTTACTTATTTTTTTCATTATTCTTTCTTGACCAATAATTCCATATCATTTACTTTTAGATTGGCTACTTCTTAATTCGTACTTGTTGATCTGTTAATTTTATTTTTAATATATAATTCTGAGCCCGTTACTTCCGCGATCTACTAGACAAAGTTAACTTCTGATTCACAATTCTTAACATTTTTTTCGTTATATGGTTGCTTTTGTTACTTTTAAAGAGTAGATTTTAGGCAAGATAAAGAAGAGTACCTAAATGTGTGCTAATTCGATTAAAGGCCACCGCCAAGGCCGCTGGCGCAAGGTTTCTCAACGTCCGTCTGAGCTCCCTATTTGACAAATGGGTCGGCGAGTCAGAGAAGCGTGTCGAAGCTCTGTTCTCATTGGCGCACAAGTTGCAGCCCGTTATTGTGTTCGTTGACGAGTTGGACAGCTTTCTAGGAACCCGAGATCGCATCGGAGGTGGTCACGAGTGCGCCGAGAAGGTCAAAACTCAGTTTATGACCTTTTGGGACGGCTTGTTAACGCGGTCAGTTTATGCTTTAATTATCAAGACTTAAGGGTTGCGTTTGCGGGATTCTCATAAGTGCTAATGCTTTTTGGACCACTAATCCATGCTTCTTCATGATCACTAATCCATGCTTCTTCATGTGATCACTAATCCATGGTTCTTCATGATCACTAATCCATGCTTCTTCATGATCACTAATCCATGGTTCTTCATGATCACTGATCCATGGTTCTTCATGATCACTAATCCATGGTTCTTCATGATCACTAATCCATGGTTCTTCATGATCACTAATCCATGCTTCTTCATGATCACTAATCCATGCTTCTTCATGATCCCTAATCCATGGTTCTTCATGATCACTAATCCATGGTTCTTCATGATCACTAATCCATGGTTCTTCATGATCACTAATCCATGGTTCTTCATGATCACTGATCCATGGTTCTTCATGATCACTAATCCATGGTTCTTCATGATCCCTAATCCATGGTTCTTCATGATCACTGATCCATGGTTCTAAATCATCACGAATCTTTCTTTGCCCCATCTGCAGAAATTGTTTCATATCTTTATTGTTGAATCCTTCTAATAGTGTCCTTTCGTCGTCCTGTGTTGCCTTAGCGGATTTGAATTCTTTAGCCTCATCAGCTTACTAGTCATTGCTCTGAACACCACGCAATCAGGAGCGACTCTCGCGTAGTAGTGATGGGCGCCACCAACCGGCGCCACGCCATCGACGCCGCCATCCTGCGGCGCCTGCCCTGCCAGGTGCGCATCGGCCTGCCCGACGAATCCCAGCGGCTGCGCATTCTAGAGGTCCTGCTGGCTGGGGAGCCGATGGCTCCGGATGTCGGCCTGCCCGGCCTCGCCCGCGTCGCCGCCGTCACCCCCGGCCTGTCCGGCAGCGACCTGCGCGAGCTCTGCCGTCTGGCCGCTGTCGGTCGGCTTCGTCGCGCTCTGGCCGAGGCTCGCGGCGGTGGCGATCCGGACGCCGCTGTTGAAGCGGCCGTCGCCGAGCACGCCGTTGGATTAGAAGACCTGCTCTCGGCGGCCGAGCGGCTTCGGACGGTGGCTGGAGTCGGTTCGGCCTCGTCTTCAGTTGATGTGATTGTGCCGTGTCCAGTAGACTGAAGGCATTGAATAGCTGGACCACTCACTATGACCCACTGAATGACTGATAAGTGGATCATAGGGACTGATTAGTGTGCGACTATGACCCACTGAATGACTGATTAGGGTGCGACTATGACCCACTGAATGACTGATTAGGGTGTGACTATGACCCACTGAATGACTGATTAGTGTGCGACTGTGACCCACTGAATGACTGGTTAAGTGTGCGACTGTGACCCACTGAATGACTGATTAGTGTGCGACTGTGACCCACCGAATGACTGATTAGTGTGCGACTGTGACCCACCGAATGACTGATTAGTGTGCGACTGTGACCCACTGAATGACTGGTTAAGTGTGCGACTGTGACCCACTGAATGACTGATTAGTGTGCGACTGTGACCCACCGAATGACTGATTAGTGTGCGACTGTGACCCACCGAATGACTGATTAGTGTGCGACTGTGACCCACTGAATGACTGATTAGTGTGCGACTGTGACCCACTGAATGACTGATTAGTGTGCGACTGTGACCCACCGAATGACTGATTAGTGTGCGACTGTGACCCACCGAATGACTGATTAGTGTGCGACTGTGACCCACTGAATGACTGATTAGTGTGCGACTGTGACCCACCGAATGACTGATTAGTGTGCGACTGTGACCCACTGAATGACTGATTAGTGTGCGACTGTGACCCACTGAATGACTGATTAGTGTGCGACTGTGACCCACTGAATGACTGATTAGTGTGCGACTGTGACCCACCGAATGACTGATTAGTGTGCGACTGTGACCCACTGAATGACTGATTAGTGTGCGACTGTGACCCACTGAATGACTGATTAGTGTGCGACTGTGACCCACCGAATGACTGATTAGTGTGCGACTGTGACCCACCGAATGACTGATTAGTGTGCGACTGTGACCCACTGAATGACTGGTTAAGTGTGCGACTGTGACCCACTGAATGACTGATTAGTGTGCGACTGTGACCCACCGAATGACTGATTAGTGTGCGACTGTGACCCACCGAATGACTGATTAGTGTGCGACTGTGACCCACTGAATGACTGATTAGTGTGCGACTGTGACCCACTGAATGACTGGTTAGTGTGCGACTGTGACCCACTGAATGACTGATTAGTGTGCGACTGTGACCCACTGAATGACTGATTAGTGTGCGACTGTGACCCACCGAATGACTGATTAGTGTGCGACTGTGACCCACTGAATGACTGATTAGTGTGCGACTGTGACCCACCGAATGACTGATTAGTGTGCGACTGTGACCCACTGAATGACTGATTAGTGTGCGACTGTGACCCACTGAATGACTGATTAGTGTGCGACTGTGACCCACTGAATGACTGATTAGTGTGCGACTGTGACCCACTGAATGACTGGTTAAGTGTGCGACTATTTTCCAAGAAAATCTACACATTTCGTTTTAATTGTTTCTTTTTCTAGATAAATGATTTCTACTCGTAGTTAGATTGATCGCACTCGTATTGGTAGACCTATAAGCAGTGTTGTGTCACTGATTTCCCTCTTCTTTCTGTCAGGCTATAAAGTCTTGCTGGTATTTAACAGTTAAGAATTTTATTTTTTATGCTATTATTCTCGTATTATTCAGAGGCAGAATTGCGCTTATCTGTATCTTGCGATATTAAGCGCTTTTTCAAGTTCTCCCATTGTTTGCCGACCAATCAGTGATAGCAATTAATGTTTGAGCATGATGCGCGCATTTTTTACTCCCATAATTCCCTGCATCCCATATATTATCACCCCGTCAGCGAAAATGATCCCACTGTCAGTTCTCTATGGGGAATTGTGCTTGCCTGTTTTGCCTCATCGCTTTGGCCCTTGTTATCCTGTTACTGTATAATTAGTGAAAATGCCTCAACAATACATTGCGACAATACGTTCTGGTCTGCTTGAAATTAAGAAAATCCTATTCAATTACCTATTCAATTACTTTATTTTTTCGTTTTTTACACTACCATTCTACTATAATAAGTAGTATTATCGTAGGCATAGCTCATTGTCGTGCAATTTAAGCCCTTGAGGGCCTCTATACAAACTCTATCCACGTCTTCCAAATTTATTTTCAAACGCAAACACTGCTAATAGATGCTTCTTGTTTTATCCAAAAGTGCTTTAGAGGCTTATATAAGAGTAGACATGATCAAATTTCGTACATTTTCAAGGATTCGATATTGTTCTGAAAATCTTTACTTCGACCCATTTAAACATACTTTTTAACTCAGCAAATAATAACAAAGAAGTCTAATAATGTTCCAGTCGCAACTCTCGATCATCTGTCCTTGTAGTAAAATCTCTAACCAAGCCAAACCGAGAAGCATTCAGCTCAGGCAATAGGCTTCAAGCTGGCGGAACTCCGTTAGGCTTAACATCTTGGTGCTCAGGCCGAAGCACCTCATTGTGCCATTCAGACAGTTGATGTCACCGATCATCGAGTATCCCAGCGTCAGGCACTGGAACCGGTATGTGGGAACGAACGGACCACTGACAGGAACTCTATTGTAGAGACCAACCATCGAGCCGTTGATAAAGTACTCATCGACTTGGGTCCGATTGAACGTGAATCCGACGGTGACGAGGTGCTGCGCCCCGTCGTTCGGCAACACACTGAGCGAGTTTCCGGTCACCTGTCTGTATTCGCTCCCGAACGTGAAGCGAGTGGATTCGAAGAAATTTGTAGAGGCCGCCTTTCCGAACTGGGTGCCAAAGTCTAAACCGCGCACTTTGAGAATTGAACGTATTGCTGAGCACTGCAACGAATTACATAAACGTTCACGCTTGCATCTGCTGTTTGCCAGCTCAGCTAAGACATCTAGCAAGCTCATAAACTCTCATAAAAGTATGTGTTAGTGAATGAAACACCAGCTAAATAAAGCGCAACTCACATTGCTGAGCTCATTGTGTGTGCAACCTGTACGAAGAACGACAACTGAGTTCCGTAGTCCAGAAACTGCTGAAAGTCGGGGGTGGCTGCACTCAAATAAGATCTCTTGTTGCCCTTGAACTCGGCTCCGTTGCTGCCGATGATGACATCATTGGCGGTGAGAGTGAACTGGCCGGGACTGGCCAGATTCGTCAGACCACCGATCTTGAAGTTGTACATGAGCTTCATCTGGAGCTGTCCGGAGCAGCTGTGGGAGCTTCATAGTTAGATAACTGTCAATTGTGAACAAGTGTCATGTGTGAATGAGGGTCGTGGATGATGAGTGTCACGGGTAAATGATATCCTCGCTTATGTAGACTGGTCTGTTGCAGAAGTTAACGCAGTCGCCCTCAGTCCACAGCTGAGCGGCATGCAGGGCGATGTCGACGTAGAGGCACAGATTGTAGGACCGAGGACAAAGGAATTAGAATTGAGCACTGTTAAATGTTTTTTATTGTCAATTCGTTAATTATGAATATAATTCTCACTAGTAATTGACTTGACCGCGGCGTAAGCCTGACAGTCTCCCGATGTCCACTGCAGCGCCACTATGACTGCATTGTCGTCAAGGTAGCACAGGACGGAGTTATCGGAGACCGCAGCCACCGAGAACCTCTCACACCGCTCGGTTCGATCGCTATGGAAGGCACAATTCATGACGCTGGTCACTGATACGGTGCGAAGAATTCCACTGGCTGTCGACATCGGGCACAGCGACTGCCTTACATAGGTGCGAACCGACGATCCAATTCTAACGCTCTCGCTGCCTGCTACGATAGCAACGGTTGCTATGAAAATCAGCGAAATGTAAAGCACTGTCATTTCGAACAAAAAGATGGCTAGAATGTGGATTTTAAACTGCGGCTTGCGAGCGGTGGCTGCGAGTCGAGCCTGTTGGTTTTAAGCCCTCCGAATCGGAATTAAAAATCGGATGCCGATTTAGGTACGGCACAGCCTCTTCGTTAGTATCGTCGTGAATCATATTTTTGTTAGTTATTTTGGGATTTTCTCAGCAGCCTGCTATCATGGATCTTTCAGTTTGAGTCTAGTTGGCGCCAGTGTTTTAATTGATCAAAAAACCAGCTAAAATATTTTTTGTTTCATTGTATGCTGCTGGTTGCATCATTTGTTTCCATCGAAGCCGCTTGTTCAAATTGCGGTTTGATCATGGCTCATTGCGGCTTGATTGTAGCCCATGACGCTCATTTACACACGAGTCTTGACTCGTTGCAGTAAGATGGATTCATTTGAGGTTCAGTTTAGTGAGTGAGCCTCAGTGAGTGAGCCTCAGTGAGTGAACCTCAGTGAGTGAACCTCAGTGAGTGAGCCTCAGTGAGTGAACCTCAGTGAGTGAACCTCAGTGAGTGAGCCTCAGTGAGTGAACCTCAGTGAGTGAGCCTCAGTGAGTGAGCCTCAGTGAGTGAGCCTCAGTGAGTGAGCCTCAGTGAGTGAGCCTCAGTGAGTGAGCCTCAGTGAGTGAGCCTCAGTGAGTGAACCACAGTGAGTGTGAACCACAGTGAGTGAGCCTCAGTGAGTGAACCTCAGTGAGTGAACCACAGTGAGTGAACCTCAGTGAGTGAACCTCAGTGAGTGAGCCTCAGTGAGTGAACCTCAGTGAGTGAACCTCAGTGAGTGAGCCTCAGTGAGTGAACCTCAGTGAGTGAGCCTCAGTGAGTGAACCTCAGTGAGTGAGCCTCAGTGAGTGAGCCTCAGTGAGTGAGCCTCAGTGAGTGAGCCTCAGTGAGTGAGCCTCAGTGAGTGAGCCTCAGTGAGTGAGCCTCAGTGAGTGAACCACAGTGAGTGAACCACAGTGAGTGAGCCTCAGTGAGTGAACCTCAGTGAGTGAACCACAGTGAGTGAACCTCAGTGAGTGAACCTCAGTGAGTGAGCCTCAGTGAGTGAACCTCAGTGAGTGAACCTCAGTGAGTGAGCCTCAGTGAGTGAACCTCAGTGAGTGAGCCTCAGTGAGTGAACCTCAGTGAGTGAGCCTCAGTGAGTGAACCTCAGTGAGTGAACGCTTTTAAGGACTTGATTAAATAACTACGAGCTTACTAATAATTTTTATCTTTGAGCTCTCATGCATATCTCTATCCAGGCAAGCAAGTGAATCCGGACCAGAATTTGTTGATTAGAGGCTCGAGAGATACCGCTGGAGCAGACACCCTCACCCAGGATTGAAGGCGCAGCGCAGAGAGTAATTGGACAACTGCGGGACAAGATTGGAGAGTGCGGGAAGAACTAGACTAGGCAATTTTCTACCTTTAGGGATTATAATTTTTTCTGTAATAGGGGTGCGACAGCGAGTGGCTTTAAACGGTTGATTGGATCCGACTCAATCCCCAAAGAGAGTTTGCGATTCGATGTTAACCCGATTCCCCCCCCAAGAGATTCCGTTTCAGTAGATGAAGCTGTCTTTACTGTCTCCCTCGGGACATTGTGTGCGAGTTCTGCCAGATGCTAGCTAGGCTGGCTCTCCAATTGTCCCTCCGGGGTCCAACAAAACTTTCCGGGATTTCTGCTTTCAATCTGTTGAATTAGAGAGACGACATGAAATATAAGCTAGACCCCACTCTCTTGGAAAGCTAAGGAGTGTAGAGTGCATCGGTTTTCATGGATGATCGCTTCATACGCTCGTAAAAAAAGAGTATACCTGATTAAACGAGCAAATACGAACGAACGAGCTAAAGATCTGAAATGACTCAGAAACTAGGCCAGATTTAGACTGCAACGTTTTTTTAGAGTAGAGGAACAGAGAGAGCGATAGAAATAGAAAGAGTTTACTACGAGTTTACTAGTTTACTAGTTTACTAGCCAGAGCGGCATGACTTCCTCCTCGGCTGGATTGAGAGTAACAATAGATAAAAGCAGTAAAGCAACAGTACGCCATTAGCAGTTCGTGCGCATTGTGTCAATTGGTTAGACTGTCAGTTAATCAGTCCATACATCACCCCAGTGTCCATCGCCTGCCCAGGCTGCTGTTCTGTTAGCCGTTTGACCTGCGTGGCATGCCTCCGGCAGACCGTGTCGTCTCGCTGCATGATTGGGGAGTCTCCTTGGACAGACGCAGACACGGCGCTATCTCGTAGAAGGCGTCGGTCTTTTGCCGGTGCTGCATGCGTCTGTCCAAGAACGCAGTCGCCTGTGCGGATGCCGTGGTTCGTGGCCTTGAAGCGTCGCTCGGCGTGTCGCTTTTTTTCTGGTTATGTTGACGGTCCCGATTGACGATGGCGTCTCTTGTCGGACAACTGGCTGTGTGTGCCGAAGGCTCGGGATCGTATCGTTGATCTGCCCCAGCAGGTGTGACCCCGTTGGCGCAGTGCGACGTGCGTCTGTACGCTGCTAGTTACCCGTCTACGGCCGCAGTCCAGTCCCTGCCTTCGATGACTGCCGCGCGAATCATTAAGCTCCCAAGAAACCAAGCCCCTTGGTTACAGCGCCGTTGGCCTGGGGGTAGAGCGGCGTCATGCGGAAGTGCCGGGTGCCCTGGTCCGCCAGGAAGCTGCCGAACTCGATCGATGAGAACGGCGGGCCGTTGTCTGTGGTCACCACTGTCGGCTGTCCGAAGATGCTAAACCCCCTGCGCAGCACCCTGATGAGGAAATCGTGGGAAATGATCCGAGCAGACGAACAGCGACTTGCCGTTAAAGGGCCTGAGGAAGTCCAGCTCGAGCCATGGGACCTGTGGTAGTTCTGTCGACTTAGCGGCCTGGGTCTTCGCCGAGTTCTCGTGGGTGAAGGCTTGGCAGCTGATGTAGGCCGCCACGTGCGCCTCCACAGATGCTCGCATTCCGGGCCGCCATAACTTCAGTTGCAGGCGGTCCAGTGTCTTTCTGTCGCCTTGGTGGTCCTAGTGAGCCAGTTGCAGGCACCGGTACCACAAAACCGTTGGCATGTACAGCTGACTTGGTCAGAAGCCAGGCTGTCCAGGCTGATGGACACTGGGGTGGCCGCCTGGAATGCCGTTACCATTGCATCCGCATGCTCACCAACGTTGTTAGGCGGCATCAGTGGCGGCTTGCGGCTCAGAACGTCGGAAGAAGAAAGAACGAAAGACGAAAGAACGAAAATCGCAAACGAACGAACTAAAAACACAACGTCACAAACGAACCAATATCACAATATCACAGATTAAGTTTAAGTAGGTGGTACTGAAAATAATAGCCGTATAATTTCTTATTCAAGAGAAATCTGGCAAATATTTTATCTCGCCGAGGCAGAGTTAGGCGGAGAAGAAAGGCTGACTGAGCGATAGGCTAGACTCCGCTTGCAATCCTTATTGTGGAAATAATACTTAATTTTTTCACTCCCACACACAGCAGCAGCACGCGTCGCCCAAATGTCTCCTTGCTAAGGCACTAGCGCAGCCGCCTTCACCCACTCTCACGCACGCATTATTCTTCTCTAGCATTCTTTCATCTTGAGCTTCCTAATCTGTGAGGAGGGGGTCGCCGGTCCGATCCACCCCACGCGAGGCGCGACATCCTAGCATCGGTGAAGGCAGGCAGGGCGCGCTCTCGATTGCTGAACTCCGCGGAAGCATTTCAGAGGCGTTGAGACGCTGCTGGCTCGAGTGCCCAGGAAATGAGGGGAGGCCCGCGCGGGGGAGGGAGCGAGCAAAGGGGAGAGAATGAGAGAAGGATCGCAGCTCGAAAGGATTGGGAAGCGATATCGCTCGTCGCACTCTCTCTTCTCCTCCGCCTATCCAAAACCCTCCTATTCAGCCTGTATAGCTGCTAGTCTAGCTCACCCTGCGGAGACCGCCGGGACAGTAAGAGGGGACTCACGGGAGAGAGAGAGAGCGAAGATTGCAGGCTCGAGAGAAGCGAAATGCAAAGCTGAAAACATGAACAGAGGCCTCGTGTCTCATGCAATGTCCACTAGCGCTATTACTCTGACCTCCCACCCCGCGTCCACTGGTCGGGGGCTCCCTCCCTCACCGAGCTCCCCTCTTTCTTCCTCCCCAGCCCGGCGAATCGCAACTGTCCCCCCGTTTCTGTCCGGAGGCATCGCAGCGGCAAAGGAGTATGGGGTTGGGTGGTCAATGAGGAGACGTTTCTCTCGGAGTTACACCCACCGATCCGGCCTTTCCAAGCCCTACCCTCCGCTCCGTCCCTCTTCTACTCAGAAAGAGTTATAATAGATGGCTATGGGTAGACAGGTTCAGCAATGTCACAAAGTGACACAGGGAGTCAAGAAGAGCCGAATAGAAGTGATTAGGAAAAGGTAGAAAGCAGCAGGCAAAAAACTGCAACAGGAACTCTAGGAGTCGAATTTGCCAACCCTCGGTCCTCTCTGATACCAAGGCATTGGCGATTCATAGAGACTGCCTAAAAAATATTGGCGGTGGCTGCGACCGGGGAGGACGAAGTGACGCGACATGGGCGGCAGGAAGCTCACAAACTCAAGAGCTTCGTCATCGGCTGCCACGGCGGCCGCGGTGGCGGCAGCGGCCGCATCAACCGGGGCGGCTACTTCGGTGCGGCGCGGCTCTCGCCAGCGGACCAGCTCCTCTGCGGAGATCTCCGCGGGCGACCTTGGCATTCTGCTGGCTCTCTACCAGAACCTTCTGGGCCAGCTGGGTACTACTGTAGACAGTCGACGGACAAGGGATGACCTGCACACGCTGCGATCTCGCGCATGGGATCAGCTGAATCTCGCGCACCAACTGCAGCAGCAGCAGCAGCAGCAGCAGCAGCAGGCACACCCATCGCTCAGCCTTCTAGTCGAATCTGCAGCCTACTTCGCGGACCTGCTGCTGCTCACGCATCGCCTGTTGCAGCGATTTCCTGTGCCGCCAGCGTCTGACCAATCGGCGGCAGCGAACGCACCAATTCCTGTCGGCCTGCACGAGGGTCAGCGGCTTCCAGGCTGTCATCATCACGGTCGCATGTCGGCCTCCGCCGCTGCTGCCGCCGCCGCAGCTGCCGCAGCAGCGACAACGTGGAATCCGTTGGCGGAAGCTGAGAAGGCACGTAGCCTTGCTTATAGCATGCGACTGCAGCTGCAGCAGCAGGCGCTCACTCTGCAGTATCCGTTCGACGATCCATCCGAGCAACAGCAGCAGCTGGAGCAGCAACAGCAGCAGCAGCAGCAGCTAGAAGAGACCTGGTCTGCGCTGATTCGCACTGACAGCATGGACAGTTTCGATAGCTTCGTGTGCCGACACGAGCCGGTGCTGCTGGAAATTCACACCGGCTCCCGCGGCAGACGCCGTCGCTGCGTGGCGCTAATTGTGGTGGTTTTGGTCGTGGTGGTCACATTTGCCGCCGTGCTGGGCATCTGCATCACAATGCTCACGCCGAGGCAACCCCCGTGACGTCAGCAGCCCCTTCTATAATCCCGTATCAGCTCTTTCCCGTCTATTGCATAGTTTGTCGAGCTTCACCTTCGGTTTGATTTTTCGCTTTGGGGTTAGTTAGGCACTAAATAACACAACCACGCACACTTTGCAGTCAAACAAGAATAGTTATTTTTCTATTTCAATGATCTCAACGAATCGGGTTTGGCCACCGACTGAGTCGCTAACTTATTTTCTGCAGTTTGTTTAGTGCAATTCATCTGTCTTGCTTAATCCATTTAAAAACGGATTAATTCCATTCGGAAATCAACTAGGCGTTACCAATGTATTGCATGCGTTTTTTGCCGTCATTTTGCCAGCACGTATGCAGTGTGTGAGATTTGTGTGTACTACACAAATGATTTGTTGATTTATTTTGACCAACTGGCCAATAAAATAGTTTAAAGATCAAAGCAGTGTTTCTAGTGTTTTTTAAGTTAACCGAAGCATTTTTAAATTTAAATACAAAAAATGGCATGCATTTTCATCAGCCCCAGTAATAGTGTCCTCAAAAGCCGACTGTCCCTTCAAATGTCAGTCAGAGGTTGGGTGAAGGAGTTTGAGACTCGTCTCAACAAATCCGGTTAGAAGGAAATCAAATCGAGAGCTGACCGGCCCGCTGCGCTTCCCAATTCTCCCTTTCCCCTGTCTCTTCATCAGCGGCGTCCTTCTCCCGCTGCTCCGCTTTTCTCAGAGTGAAGGCCCTTCAAGCCATAGCAAGAGACGGCCAAGGAGCAACGGGTAAGAGCGAGGGAGGAAGGGAGTTGAAGGATGCGGAGGGCGAGGAAGGAAAGGGAGGGCAGACTTAAGAATGCGACGCGAAGCCCGACTCGCTCGACTGGCTCGCCCCTCTCTCTTTTTTAAGAGAGAGGAGGACAAGAAGAAATTGGTTTCAGCGCCTGAGACCCTCGCTGCCTGCTGCCAATGCCAAAGTATTTTTCATGTATTTTGCATTCATTTCTAAGCTCTTTTTATATAGTCAAATCGCCCAGAATTGTCTTAGTAAAAAGTGACGTTGGCAGATTAGAGAAATGAGTAACAAGTGAGTTTGTTGTACGAGTGAGCTGGGCGAAGGAGTGGGGTTAGCCGTGGAATGATGTGGGTGAAGGAGTGAGGTTAGCGAGGGGGTGAGGTGAGCGAAGGAGTGGGTAGGCGGGGAGTGAGGTGGGTGAAGGAGTGGGGTTGGCGGCAGAATGAGGTGGGCGAAGGAATGGGGTTGGCGACGGAATAAGATGTGTAAACGAATAGGGTTGGCAGGGGAGGGATGTGAGCGAAGGAGTGGGGTTAGCGATGGAATAATGTAGGTGAATGAGTGAGGTTGGCGTGGGAGTGAGGTGAGCGAAGGAGTGGGGTTAGCGGTGAAATGATGTGGGTGAATGAGTGAGGTTGGCGTGGGAGTGAGGTGAGCGAAGGAGTGGGTAGGCGGGAGTGAGGTGGGCGAAGGAGTGGGTAGGCGGGGAGTGAGGTGGGCGAAGGAGTGGGGTTAGCGGTGGAATGATGTGGGTGAATGAGTGAGGTTTGCGTGGGAGTGAGGTGAGCGAAGGAGTGGGTAGGCGGGGAGTGAGGTGGGTGAAGGAGTGGGGTTGGCGGCGGAATGAGGCGGGTGAAGGAGTGGGGTTGGCAAGGGAGTGAGGTGGGCGAAGGATTAATTCGGATTAATTCTATTTAAAAAAGATTAATTAGTCTGAAATAACATATTGATTTTTGGCGACAGCTATCTGTTTACCTCTTTATCTTTCTTCCTTTTTTCTTTCTTTTAACAAAAATAATGACTGGCATCTCGACGTCTGACCCTATTTCTCTCCGAATATCAATCTGTGCGTCTGTGCCTCTGCCATGTGCTCATTAACTTGAGCAGGGAAGACTCCTCACCATACCCTTTAATGTTCGCATCAGGAGACTATTTCAAGGGACGCCTTCACACACTCCCATTGTACCCTGGGAATAAGACAGTTCAGCTAAAGTTCTCGTTATGAAAGCTTGGCAGTACTGCTAGTAGATACTGGCATTGGAATGTGCTGGTCTTAAGAGCATGTAATAGTGCAAGTTTATATTCCTCATTTAGTCGATTTTTATTTAACCTCGTTTTAAATTTTACAGGCACTACTATCAGTACCACGCTTGGATGATAGAATATTGTGTAAAAGCCTGCGAAATATAGGCTGTAAACTTGGCATAGCGAGATTCTATATATACGAGAAGATCAGTGATGGGCACGATGAACAAAATAGGCTAAAGCCAGCCCCACCCCCCTCGCGGGGTGAAAGGCCGGTATCTATGTACATTCGGGGTGAAAGGCCGGTATCTATGTACATTCGGGGTGAAAGGCCGGTATCTATGCACATTCGGGGTGAAAGGCCGGTATCTATGTACATTCGGGGTGAAAGGCCGGTATCTATGTACATTCGGGGTGAAAGGCCGGTATCTATGTGCATTCGGGGTGAAAGGCCGGTATCTATGTACATTCGGGGTGAAAGGCCGGTATCTATGTACATTCGGGGTGAAAGGCCGGTATCTATGTACATTCGGGGTGAAAGGCCGGTATCTATGTACATTCGGGGTGAAAGGCCGGTATCTATGTACATTCGGGGTGAAAGGCCGGTATCTATGTACATTCGGGGTGAAAGGCCGGTATCTATGTACATTCGGGGTGAAAGGCCGGTATCTATGCACATTCGGGGTGAAAGGCCGGTATCTATGTACATTTAGACAAGTCAGACAAGTCGAGTCAGCACAACACGCGCACCGCAGGAACACCCCACTGCTCTCCCCCCAAGAAAAGCGCAAGGTAAGGTAGAAATTAAGGAAATGAAACACAACGAAAAGCAGTTCAAAAACAGTTCAAAAAGTATCAGTAATCCCAGTCAATCAGTTCCTAAATCGGCTACCAGGACGCTCTGAAGTAGTCACAGTTGGTCGCCGCTGCCTTCCTCAACGACGGGGCCCTCCCTGACACTCTGCAGCCGGGGGCTCGCGCAGCAACTGCCAGGGTCGGTCATTGTGCACCAGTAATTTAAACCTGCCGTTCTTGGAGCGGACTCGGTAGTTCACGGGGCCTACCTTTCTTGAGGATGGTGTACGGGCCGGAACATGTGTTCGATTGCGTTATCACTGGCCGCGCTTCATCGCCTGGTGCGTCAGCATCACCAGGTCCATTGGACACCGAGCAGAAGGTCGGCGGTCTGCCGCCGTCTGCCGCCTTGAACGGCGACTCGCCAGTAGAGCTGTGCGCCGAGCTGTTGTAAGCCCATACGACGCATGGCAACAGAATGTCCCAGCTGTCTTGCCTAGCGTTCGGTTGAAACTCTCGACGTTGCCGTTGCCACTGGGATGAATCGGTGATGTCGATTTTGACCAGCAGTGAGCAGGTCTTTTTGAACAGCTCGGCCTTGAACTGCCGACTCTGGTCCGACTGCACGACTTCCGGAACACCGTGTCGCAGTACCATGGCAGTCACCAGGGCCTGAGCCACCGTCCTGGCGTCGATCTGGCTGAGGACTGCCGTCTCGACCCGATTTGAGCAGGTGTCAACAATAGCTCAGAATGTGGCGCTTACCAGACTCGGTGGCCGGCAGTGGACGCTTGATGTCAAGCTGCACAATCGACCACGGCCGGCAGCAGCTGCCGCACGATCTCGGCACGGGCTCTCTTCGGCGCTTCCTTCCGGTGCTGGCAGACCGAACAGCTGCGCACCCAGTCTCGCACGTCTTCGCGCATTTCTGACCACCAGGCGCGAGCTTGCAGCGCTCGCAGAACTCGACGTTGTCCGACATGCCCGGCGCTAGGCAGGTTGTGCGCCTGCGCAGCTCCGCACGAATGCGCTGAGGAATCACTGGCAGCCCATTGTGAAGCAGCGCTCCGGCCGGTGACAACGACAGACCTGGCATCAGTCTGTGAACTGCCGAACTCCCAGCCGCACGAACCTACACGTCGGGCCGAGTGCAGAATCTGGTCCAGATCTTGCACTTCTGGTAGGTTGGCAGTCTTAAATTGCACCGCGACTGCTCGGCTGAGAGCGTCCGGCACGATGTTCTCCTTGCCAGGCCGGTACAGGATCTCCAGTGGGAACTCCTGAATGAGCTGCCGCCAGCGTGCCAACCGTCCCACCGGCTCCTTGGAGTTCAGGAGGCCGATGATTTGCTTATGATCGGTGAACATCTGGATACGGCTGCTGTTGCTCAGGTACATTCGAAACTGCTTGAGACTCCATACCACGGTCAGGAGTTCTCGATCCGTAGTGCTGTAGTTTCGCTCGGCCTTGCTCAGCGTTCTGGAGGCATTGGCCACCGGCTGGTCCTCGCCGTCTCGCTCCTGGCTGAGCACCACACCCAAGGCGACGGTACTGCTGTCGCAGCTAATGATGACGGGCCGACTGGAGTCCGGCAGCTGGAGCACGGGAGCCTGGGTCAGAGCGTCGTTCAGCTTGGCTAGTGAAGCCGCATGCTCGACTGTCCATGCGAAGTGCGTCAGTGCGAAGTCCCCAGCGCTTTTCTGTGCCAAATGGTGCGATAGTGCGCGAGATGCTTGGCGATGTCAGAGAGTTGGGCACAAACTGGCGGTAGAGGGTGCGCTGGACATCCTGGCCCGACCTCGGGTCCGGTATCTGTCTGATCGCCTCGACTTTCTCTGCTGACGGTGCGATGCCGCTCATACAGGAGACCTTCCGATAGGCGAAGAAGCTCTTGCCGTGGTTCAGCTTCAGTTTAGCGTGCAGCACATGACAGGGTCGCTAACGAATATCATGTGCGCCGTCTTCCAGCTCGATCTTGTGTTGTGAAGTGGATGTTTGAAGGAGTGAGTTAGATGTGTGTTAGATGAGGTGGGTGTCGGAGTGAGGTGGGTGTCGGAGTGAGGTGGGTGTCGGAGTGAGGTGGGTGTCGGAGTGAGGTGGGTGTCGGAGTTAGGTGGGTGTCGGAGTGAGGTGGGTGTCGGAGTGAGGTGGGTGTCGGAGTGAGGTGGGTGTCAGAGTGAGGTGGGTGTCGGAGTGAGGTGGGTGTCGGAGTGAGGTGGGTGTCGGAGTGATGTGGGTGTCGGAGTGATGTGGGTGCAATGGCGGTGGTATGAGAATTTGAATTGAATAGAGTAAGGTGCGAATAAAGTAGCAACATACGAGTGCAGACTCTTTTTCTTGAAAAGGATTAAAAAACGGCTTTTGGATGTTGCCAGTCAGATAGTGACAAAACTTATTTATAGAATTACTCAAAGCGCTACTCATAAAGGCATTTGACTGGATTCAGATTTCTAATTTCTCTGACGAGGCTACTTTAGTCGCAGTTTTCCTCGAATTAAACTATACACGGACTTTGCGAAACTATACAAGCCGTCAGATGCTCATTACGCTGGATCTTTGGCGCACAGGTTTGTATTTTGTGCAGTCGGGGTGGGGCACAGTTTTTAGCTCGAATTAAATCAAAGGAGTGGATGAGGCTGTCTCGTTCGAGATTATTAATTAGCTAAGTCAGAATCCCCTAGAGGCTCGAAAGTGGAATTTCATTACCAATCTAGTGCTGCACTTGTTTCTCAGTCAGTCGGAAACTGGCGCAGTCCTAGATCCCATTAATTCGATGTTTGACCTAAAAATACTCAATGGAGTGAGAAATTGCTAATAATTTGCCGCGCGACGGACGAGAAGATAGAGCGGGGTAAATAGAATCAGAGTGCTCGATATTAGCTGTATATAATCAATCCATATCATTAAAATAAGTGTAGGTTGGCGGAATTTGGAGTAATGTGTGTCAGTGAGGTGGGTGTAGGAGTGAGGTGGGTGTAGGAGTGAGGTGGGTGTAGGAGTGAGGTGGGTGTAGGAGTGAGGTGGGTGTAGGAGTGAGGTGGGTGTAGGAGTGAGGTGGGTGTAGGAGTGAGGTGGGTGTAGGAGTGAGGTGGGTGTAGGAGTGAGGTGGGTGTAGGAGTGAGGTGGGTGTAGTAGTGAACTGTGTGTAGGAGTGAGGTGGGTGTAGTAGTGAACTGTGTGTAGGAGTGAGGTGGGTGTAGTAGTGAACTGGGTGTAGGAGTGAGTTGGGAGAAAGAGTGAAACAATACAAGTTCTTGTCTAAGATATAAATGTAGCAGTGAGGTGGGTATATGAGTGAGGTCGGTGTACATAGAAGTGAGGTGGGTGCAGAAGGCGTGTAGTAAGTGTTGAAGTGAACTGGATGTAGGAGTGAGATGGCCGCAGTAGGAGTTAGTGGGTGTTGGAGTGAGGTTGGCAGACTTGGAGGATGCAGTCGATGTCGGAGGTAGACAATCTATCTAGCCATCTATATACCTTTCCGCCGCACCTGTCAGTCAATCTGTCCGTTGGCAGAATTTTCTCTTCCCATATAGTATACTCACTCCTACTGAAATATTTTCCAGGGTTGAATCGCTTACTTCCTGTTTAATGGAGTTGCCAGCTACCCCACTCCAGACGTGTCGAATCCTGCGCCGCCTCTTCCCCTCATCCTGCGCGGCCTCTTCCTCTTCTGCCTGCTTCATCCCTTACCGCGGTAAGTCAAAAGAAGCTCGCGGCTCGAAGATTCGGGGATTGGCGAGCTTTTTGGGGTGGGTAGGTGGGGCAGCTGGGCCAGTTTGGGATGAAAAGATTCGATGAGGAGCTGGTCACGCAGTTTGCTGGGATTTTAAATAAAAAATAGGGGATTTCTTAGCTCCCGTCTTCCTCGCCAAGCCCCATCTGTACCAACACAGGATCTGTTTTCCCCAAGACACTCTTCCCGTCTCGACAACGGCTTCCCTTCGTTATCTTGAGAATTCGCCTCTCGCCACCTGTTGCTAGGCCGCGTTGGCAGCACTCCAGCCGGCAGAATTTGCTTTCGCGTGAATTTACAAACCAGCCGGTATTTTCCTAAATAAGAGTATTAAATAGCAGGTAAGTTGAACCCTGGATGTTTTGAAGTGGGAGGAAGTTTTTCGATTTATAACTCGAAAATCGATTACGAGCGTATTTTTCACAGCGTTACAATTCCAAGTATTTTTTGTTCAACGTTCAAAACAGCAAAACTAAGATTTTAGAGAGTCTATGGAAGAGTTGATTAAATTTGGTAAAGGAGAGAAGTGAGTGGGAGAGAGGTCTAACGCGTTTGCCTCTCGCACCACGGTCCCTGAGCTCGATTCCGCGGCGAGGCCACATTCATTTGGGGCGCAGCCGCGGAGAGAAGGCTTGGTGGCTTGTCGCGTAATTTACGCTATTGAGGGCCAACCTCCAAGGCTCAGCACACTTCCTGACGATGAGAAAGTCAGGGCTGATGTTTACGCCTGTGCGATTGTGAGTGCCTGCGTACAGTATCTGTGTGCGTGTGTGCTCAGGAGTCAACGAAATGGGCAGAATTGCCTCCTCGCTGACTGCGGGTCTAGTGTGTAACCAAATGATGTGCCTTTGTCCGCAGTCCTCCTGTAATAACACTTTTTCGTGTAGTAGTGAGTTTGTGTAGGAGTGAGGTGGTTGTTGGTGTGAGGTGGGTGCTTGAAGTGAGGTGGGTGTTGTAGTGAGGTAGTTATTGGTGTGAGGTGGGTATAGGAGTGAGGTGGTTTTTGGTGTGAGGTGGGTGTTGAAGTGAGGTGGGTGTTGTAGTGAGGTGGGTGTCGGAGTGAGGTGGTTGTTGGCGTGAGGTGGGTGTAGAATGTAGGACTAAGTGTGAGTCATGTTGGTGGAGAAGTGAGATGGGTCTAATATAGTCACAAGATAAGTACTAATAGCTTAGGTGTGTCTTGAGTTAATACGGGCACAGCTCGCCAGTATCCAAGTAGGCAATCGGAATTGAAGCTACAAACGTAAAAGAAAATCCTAAACAAGTTTTTTAAAATACAACTGAAAAGACAGGCTCTTAATTGATTTTTGTTCAAAGAGTTCCAAGTGTGGACTGAATTTTCACAATCAGAGTACTTTTAATTCATTGTTATTGGAGATATTATAGAAACAGCCGTATGTAGATAAGAATTTGCGCAGTGTTAAATTTCTCAATCAAATCGAATTTTTATCAGATTACGGTCCTTAATAGTTTGGACTCCATTTGCTGCAGTTAACTGTCTCAACTTTCCAACCGAAATATCTTGCCTATAAGGACTCACTCTATGAATAGACTTCAGTGAGTGATTGATTCTTGAGTACTGTACATGACAGCTTTTACTCAGACATGCGGGCAGAGTTTTGAGCTTAATCTGAAATTTGAGCGCAATCGAAAGTTGAAGGCACAAGTTCGTTTGTTACGTGAGGATGACAGTGAGACAGTGAGACATCAAAGGATGGGACTGTAAGACATCAGTAGATGGGACTGTGAGACATCAGTAGATGGGACTGTGAGACATCAAGGGATGGGACTGTAAGACATTAGTAGATGGGACAGTGAGGCATCAGGGGATGGGACAGTGAGACATCAAAGGATGGGACTGTAAGACATCAGTAGATGGGACTGTGAGACATCAGTAGATGGGACTGTGAGACATCAGTAGATGGGACTGTGAGACATCAGGGGATGGGACTGTGAGACATCAGAGGATCAGGCAGTGAAACCTCAGGGGATGGGACAGTGAGACATCAGGGGATGGGACAGTGAGACATCAGGGGATGGGACTGTGAGACATCAGGGGATGGGACAGTGAGACATCAAAGGATGGGACTGTAAGACATCAGTAGATGGGACTGTGAGACATCAGTAGATGGGACTGTGAGACATCAGTAGATGGGACTGTGAGACATCAAGGGATGGGACTGTAAGACATCAGTAGATGGGACTGTGAGACATCAAGGGATGGGACTGTAAGACATCAGTAGATGGGACTGTGAGACATCAGGGGATGGGACTGTGAGACATCAGAGGATCAGGCAGTGAAACCTCAGGGGATGGGACAGTGAGACATCAGGGGATGGGACAGTGAGACATCAGGGGATGGGACAGTGAGACATCAGGGGATGGGACTGTGAGACATCAGGGGATCAGGCAGTGAAACCTCAGGGGATGGGACAGTGAGACATCAGTAGATGGGACTGTGAGACTATAGGGGATCAGGCAGTGAAACCTCAGGGGATGGGACAGTGAGACATCAGGAGATTAGGCAGTCAGACATCAGAACAACGTATTTACCGTTGACCTTTGGCCAATAGTTTGCGAAATCTACTTCTAGTCTCTAGTGTCCTTCCAGTCCAGTAGTTCTAAAATCCTAGGGCTAGAGAGAGAAAATCAGAGAGAGACAGAGCCATATTGTACACTCTGGGATGCAGTTTTAACCTCTCCATTGAAATGGCGTTTACAAAAAAAGCATCCAGGCTTTATATTTTGGTTGCTGCTTCAGTTAGGGGAGGCGTTTTTGATCAAATGAGAGAGAGAGAGATTAAAGCGATCCGGTGTTGCTAGGAGTCGCCAGCCAGTTGACAATGGGGAGGGGGAGAATTCTCCCACCCTAGCAGCAGCCGCCGCCGCTGCTTGCAGTACCGTGCTCAGGTTAGGACTGAGGCCAGTGTTGGGGGAAGAATCTCCCTGCCATATCCTGAGACCCGCCTCTATTTTTTTCGTAACGCCATTTTTCCCTAAGCTTCTATTTATAACTTATGAGAACATTTGGAGCTCAGAATTGCCATGACAAAATGTTGTCAAAAACTGACAAAATGCAACAGGCATAGGTGCAGTTTTAAGCTCGTAGTCGAATTATAGATCCCAATTATCTTTCAATTGACAAGAAATCCCAAATCCCCAAATCTGCTTGGCGGGTCGGTGAGGTGGCTAGTTTTGGGGGGGGGGTTGACGCTTCTAATCGTAGCGTCTCCCGCGCTGGCGAGGGGAAAGAGGAGAAGACGATGCGGCTGAATTGAGGATTTCATTCTCTGAGGATCTGTGGATCTGAGGAAGAGCCGGGAGTTGCTGCTCTGAGCTGGGCTGGTTGGGGATGTGGCATTTTCTATGGTGCCATATTTACCAAAAGCTTGAAAGATCATTAGAGGCTGTTTAAATATCTGCCTATAGCACCAAACACGTTACTGCACCGTGTCTGAAAAATGTCTGACCCTGGGCATCAGGTCAAGGACTTCAACAGCATTAGGACAGCTTACAGGGATAAACGCAACAGGCTTGGTGAGTTTGTGACACCGTCACACCTTCATGGGATAAGTACGTGGGACAAAAAGTGGAAAAAAGAACGATTTTCATTACTTATAATTAGGATGTGCATGTGGCAGTACCCAGTCCATGGACTGGACAGCTGTACACAGCAGCAAACCCTACCCAATAAGTTCCGATTTTGCAACACACTCTACCCGATTCACTCTACCTAATTCACTCTACCCAACTCACTCTACCCAAATCACTCTACCCAACTCACTATAACCAACTCATTCTTCCCAACTCACTCTAACCAACTCGCTCTACCCAACTCACTCTACACAACTCACTCTACCCAACTCACTCTACCCAACTTACTCTACCCAACTCACTCTACCCAACTCACTCTAACCAACTTACTCTACCCAACTCACTCTACCCAACTCACTCTACCCAAATCACTCTACCCAACTCACTATAACCAACTCATTCTTCCCAACTCACTCTAACCAACTCGCTCTACCCAACTCACTCTACCCAACTCACTCTACCCAACTCACTCTACCCAACTTACTCTACCCAACTCACTCTACCCAACTCACTCTAACCAACTTACTCTACCCAACTCACTCTACCCAACTCACTCTAACCAACTCACTCTACCCAACTCACTCTACCCAACTCACTCTACCCAACTCACTCTAACCAACTCACTCTACCCAACTCACTCTACCCAACTCACTCTAACCAACTCATTCTTCCCAACTCACTCTAACCAACTCGCTCTACCCAACTCACTCTAAGCAACTCACTCTACCCAACTCACTCTAAGCAACTCGCTCTACCCAACTCACTCTACCCAACCCACTCTACCCAGTTCATTCTACCCAACCCACTCTACCCAGTTCACTCTACCCAACCCACTCTACCCAGTTCACTCTACCCAACTCACTCTACCCAATTCACTCTACCCAACTCACTCTAACCAACTCGCTCTACCCAGCTCACTTTACCCAATCCACGTGCAGGTGATGCAGTACGCATGGGTAGCTGTGTCTGCAGACCTGCAGGTGCTGAATCGCCAATAGCAACAGTGACGCCAGCTATAACTGCAGCCGAGCATCATTATCAGCAGCAGCAGCAGCAGCAGCAGCAGCAGCAGCAGCAGCAGCAATCGGCAAAAGACAGTCGCATACATCTTCAAACAGCATCTGTGCCTGTTCAAGTGAGAACAAGAATGCTCACGAATCCTAAAAAGCCTGCACTTTTTACTGAGCACTGCTGTCATTAAATTGCTCATAGAGCCAAGAAAGCGTAGGAGGTTGATCCGATATGTTGCTTAAAATTAAAAAACCCAGCCTTTAGATTAAAAGTTAATAGAACCTTGCTCATGGAGCCGATATGTTTTGCAATCTATAAAATCAATTTGAAGATTGAATGGCATTCGAAATAGCTTATGGAACCGACAGCTATACAACCCAGCTCTTTGATTGGACATTGTTAGAAACACAACATGGAGTCGATATGTAGCGAAATTAGCAAAATCTTGAGTATTTACATATTTTGAAATGAAATTCGCTTCACTGAGTTAATGAGGCCCTGAAAACGAAAAAAAACTAGGTAGCTTCCTAGGAAACATATGCACGGTCTACACTTCGTGGCTTGTTTGCCCGAAAAAATCTAAATAAATCCCTAGCCTGCTGCTTCTAGCTCTTGCATTGTTTAAAAGAACAGAATAGCAAGACAAGCAAGCCAACAAGGGAGTCCTTTTTGTACATCTGATCTCCCCCGTTTGCCCGCCGAAAGGAGAGGAAATTGCTCGCGAATGCGAGAATTTTGTCTTTGCCAGGCACAACTAATTTGGATAGTGGCTTGTCTGGCAGAAAATTTCGCAGATGAAAGGCTCGCAAATCTATTTTGCTTGTTTGGCTGTTGCTTTTTCTCATCGCCCTTGTTTAATTAGGTGCTGAGCATATGGCCTGGCTGTGTAAATGTTTTCTCTCATTGTTTTTTTACTTTAGAAACGGCATTCTTGTTTAAAAAAAATCGGTCGAACAAATATTCCATTTGTTTCTTAGCGCGTTTCCGTAATGTCTATTCGCGAGGGCGTTGCCATGGTGACGCCTGCACTGCGATTTCCTCAGACGCTGGACACGACCGGCAACTTCAGAGAATCGTCCGCTGACTCGGGCAGACTGGTCTGGGTGAGGTGGACAGACAGACAGACAGACAGACAGACAGACAGACAGACAGACAGACAGACAGACAGACAGACAGACAGACAGACAGACAGACAGACAGACAGACAGACAGACAGACAGACAGACAGACAGACAGACAGACAGACAGACAGACAGACAGACAGACAGACAGACAGACAGACAGACAGACAGACAGACAGACAGACAGACAGACAGACAGACAGACAGACAGACAGACAGACAGACAGACAGACAGACAGACAGACAGACAGACAGACAGACAGACAGACAGACAGACAGACAGACAGACAGACAGACAGACAGACAGACAGACAGACAGACAGACAGACAGACAGACAGACAGACAGACAGACAGACAGACAGACAGACAGACAGACAGACAGACAGACAGACAGACAGACAGACAGACAGACAGACAGACAGACAGACAGACAGACAGACAGACAGACAGACAGACAGACAGACAGACAGACAGACAGACAGACAGACAGACAGACAGACAGACAGACAGACAGACAGACAGACAGACAGACAGACAGACAGACAGACAGACAGACAGACAGACACCCAGCACAGACAGATAGAAAAATTTTTAACAGCTGTCCTCGCCCTATTTTATTACTAATAACTGTTCCATTGCATTACTAAATTCAAATCAATTCGCTTTATAAAGTCGAAACCTTTTCTGACCGGGTCAGCAAATTCCTAGATTTAATTAAATCCGACTCACACTCGCATCAGAATTACTAAAAAGCTTAGTATAACCTCAATAACTGGCATTATAACAATAGGATTTGACTCTTTTCAATGGCTCGAGTATAAATAAGGCTTTCAAAATACCCCTTTCAAAGTCTGAAAATATCGTCTATACATCTACAGCAACAGCAGCAGCAGCAGCAGCCGTACAGCGGAACCAGCGGCGGAGGCGCAGTATCAAGGACCAGAATTGTCCAGGTGAAACCCGTGCAGCGGCCTTCTGCTGTGGATACGGCCGACGATCGGACAGTGATGCAGGAGCCAACGCGGCTGCAAAGTGAGCTGATGTGACATTGTGTGCTTGTCAACATATAACCCTTCTTAATAGTACGAGTAATAGCAATAATAATAGGAATTGCAGGAGCCTTATGGGAGAGAGAATGCAGGGAGGCTGTAGGCTGTTGGACAGACAGTAGGGAGAATGCAGGGAGGCTGTAGGCTGTCGGACAGACAGTAGGGAGAATGCAGGGAGGCTGTATGTCGTGCAGACAGTAGGGAGAATGCAGGGAGGCTGAAGGCTGTCGTGCAGACAGTAGGGAGAATGCAGGGAGGCTGTAGGCTGTCGGACAGACAGTAGGGAGAATGCTGGGAGGCTGTAGGCTGTTGGACAGACAGTAGGGAGAATGCAGGGAGGCTGTAGGCTGTCGGACAGACAGTAGGGAGAATGCAGGGAGGCTGTAGGCTGTTGGACAGACAGTAGGGAGAATGCAGGGAGGCTGTAGGCTGTTGGACAGACAGTAGGGAGAATGCAGGGAGGCTGAAGGCTGTCGTACAGACAGTAGGGAGAATGCAGGGAGGCTGAAGGCTGTCGGACAGACAGTAGGGAGAATGCAGGGAGGCTGTAGGCTGTCGGACAGACAGTAGGGAGAATGCAGGGAGGCTGTAGGCTGTCGGACAGACAGTAGGGGGAATGGAGGGAGGTTGTAGTCTATGGAATATTTATATTTCTGAACCATATCGGCCACTATTAGTAGCGAGTTTGGTCAGCGTGACTGGAAAATATAGTAGTGTAAAAAATCAGATGCATAAACTGATAGCACTCAATCAGCTGCCATAACCATAGCCAACGAATAAAAGTGCTTAGATCGAAGAAATCGATAATTTGACGAGTGTGCGATCTTTATTGATCAAAAGAACGTTTTAGTACTCATAGTTTCCTTAATTGACGAACACAGATATTGGACACCTTGGCTACAGTATTTGGCGCTTGATTACCGATAGCAAGTCAAGGAAATATTCCAGAATAGTTTAGAATCTGCAGGGAAACTGAATTTCATTAGCACGGAATCTGAAGTGGAACTAAATTCACTGACAGAGAGGTCTATCGCGTTTGCCTCTCTCACCAAGGTCCCTGAGCTCGATTCCGCGGCGAGGCCACATTCATTTGGGGCGCAGCCGCGGAGAGAAGGCTTGGTGGCTTGTCGTGCAATTTACGCCGTTGAGGGCCAACCTCCAAGGCACAGTGAGAGTGTACACTGCCTGACGATGAGAAAGTCAGGGCAGATGTACACACCTGTGTGAGCGTGTGCCTGCGTACGGTATCTGTGTGCGTGTGTGCTCAGGAGTCAGCGAAATAGACAAAATTGGCTCCTCGCTGGCTGCGGGTCTAGTGTCACCAAATGATGTGCCATTGCCCGCAGCCCTCCTGCAATTACAAATGCCTATACGAGCTATAATGACTCGAATGGAAACAGATATGGAACTGGGGTGGCTGGATCGGGAATTTTAAAATGCACCCGAAGTGGCTTTAAGTGACCTGCTGTCTATTTGCTTGCAGCCTGCACCGAATTTGCATAAATTATATTTTAATGGGTCATTTAATTAGGGCGCGTTTTATCTCGACTGTCCATTGGCAACAATTGAAGAAGCGAACAGAAAATGCAACTGGTAAATTTCTGCAACTCGATATGCTGGTCTGCTTTTTATTATAAATTTCCTTTTCCTTGGAGGAAAACAAATATAGCATTTCGACCCCAATGATGTGATGAGTCGCTGCTGACTGTAAATGGATCTGCAGGGTTAGGGGGGCCATTCCCATGAGGGAATATAAGTAATAATAAATAATAAATATCTATATGTATATACTGAAGGCTTTAAAAAATAGGCCACATTTTGTGAGCAACAATGCTTCGCAGAATAAAAAGTGTGGGAATATACGGTCCTGTGGCGCGAGAGCACACACTCACACACTAACACACACTCACACACACACACACTCACACACTCACTCACACACTCACACACACTCACACACACACACACACTCACACACTCACACACTCACATACTCACACACTCACATACTCACACACTCACATACTCACACACTCACATACTCACACACTCACTCACACACTCACACATACACTCACTCACACACTCACACACTCACACACACTCACACACGCACACACTCACACCCTCACACACCCTCACACACACTCACACACTCACACACTCACACACTCACACACACTCACACACACTCACACACACTCCCACACGCACACACTCACACACTCACACACACTCACACACACTCACACACACTCACTCACTCGCGCACTCACTCACACACACTCACACACACTCCCACACGCACACACTCACACACTCACACACACTCACACACTCACTCACTCGCGCACTCACTCACACACACTCACACACACTCCCACACGCACACACTCACACCCTCACACACACTTACACACACTCACACAGACTCACACCCTCACACACACTCACACACTCACACACACTCACACCCTCACACACACTCACACACACTCACACACTCACACACACTCACACACTCACACACACTCACACACACTCACACACACTCACTCACTCGCGCACTCACTCACACACTCACACACTCACTCACTCGCGCACTCACTCACACACACTCACACACTCCCACACGCACACACTCACACCCTCACACACACTCACACACACTCACACAGACTCACACACACAGACCAAAGCGAGAAGATTGAGATGAATGGTGGTTAGGGTTGGAAGGCAGCTCTCGGATAGGACAGGACCATCCTAAGTCCCCAGAGTTCTCGTTGGATGGCTAATACTGCTGCTTGGGATCGAGTTGAGAACCTCGGCTTTCTAGAAGCAGAACGCGGGCAATCAGAAGTACAGTGCTGGCGCATGAGCATAAATTTATCATTTATTCGCGCTTTCGCTATTTTCGAGAATACGGTGCTAAAGAAATTCTGCGGCAGAAAAAGCAGAAGTCGCATGCTCAGGCGAATGCGAAAAGCAGCTTCGGCGGCCAGTTTGAGACTGGGCGACGCTCAGTACATGATCTTCTCGACGATTCGGCCGGCCAGTGAGTGGGTCTGAGGTTCGACTCCCACTGCAGACACCAGAAGTGGGGTTGGGAACTAGGAAGATTGGTTAGACAACTGGATAGAGATTGGATAGAGATTGGATAGAGACTGGATAGACAATTAGATAGAGATTGGATAGACAATTAGATAGAGATTGGATAGACAATTAGATAGAGATTGGATAGACAATTAGATAGAGATTGGATAGAGATTGGATAGAGATTGGATAGAGATTGGATAGACAATTAGATAGAGATTGGATAGAGATTGAATAGAGATTGGATAGAGATTGGATAGAGATTGGATAGACAATTAGATAGAGATTGGATAGACAATTAGATAGAGATTGGATAGAGTTTGGATGGACAATTAGATAGAGATTGGATGAGATTGGATAGACAATTAGATAGAGACTGGATAGACAATTAGATAGAGATTGGATAGACAATTAATAGAGATTGGATAGAGATTGGATAGAGATTGGATAGAGATTGGATGGACAATTAGAAAGAGATTGGATGAGATTGGATAGACAATTAGATAGAGATTGGATAATATTGGATAGACAATTAGATAGAGATTGGATAGAGATTGGATAGAGATGTATAAACGATTAAATTTAAGATACATATAGATTGAATAGACAAAGGCGGAGATTGGATAGATAATTTTGGAGATTAGATAGGCAAAGGGAAGATGGGATAGAGACTATTAGAGGTTGAATAGAGAACAGTGGATATTGGATAGAGAACAGTGGATATTGGATAGAGAACAGTGGATATTGGATAGAGAACAGTGGATATTGGATAGAGAACAGTGGATATTGGATAGAGAACGGTGGGGATTGGATATAGATCAGTGTAGATTAGATAAAGAATATGAGAGTTCCTATAGAGAAGGGTAGATTGGATAGAGTACTTTGTTAATAAATGTAAATATAAATCACATATTTAGATAGGATAAGATATTCAGATAAGACACGGCATGTCAGGAGCAGATCAAATAGCAGATCTGTCAAGGTACGGATTGGGTTTCAATAGTCTAATCTTAGCTGAGAACACACATTAAATGTACACTAAAAGTACATCCATTTGACGGCTCTCGCAGCTGTGTTAGACTGACTGAGAAATGGTGAAGAGATCACAGGCACTAATACTGTTAACAAAGCACTCCCTAACCAAAAAAACTGAATGGTGGCTGAGCATATTTTCCTGGACTCCGGGTCTATTCGGCTATCGGCAAAAAAAATGTCCAACGAAGTCCCTGCTAGCCTTGACCACATGATTGATGGAGGAGAGCTTGGAGAGATTTTCGGGATTCGAAGAGAGAGGGAAGGGGAGGAAAAAGGGAGAGAGGAACAAAGTGTTGCAGCCACTAATGCCAGTATGAGAACCGGGGCTTGCATAGAGAGAGCAAACAGTTCGAACCCCAGTTGCTCTGGTCAGGGTTGATGCAAATGTTGCTGGGGGAACAGATTCTAAGAAATCTGCTGCCCTGCTGAGGGACAAAGGAGGAGAAATATGATAGCAGAAATAATTGTATTTGCTTCACCTGCTTGGGATTATCTATGAATTAGGATGAACCAATCATTCTGTCAACCTATCAATCAATCACCTACTAAATCAATTAATCAATCAATCAAACAGTTAGTCAATTTATTAATCGGGAAATTTGTCAATAAATCAAGTCATTTACCAATCAAGCCACCAATCAATAAATCAATCTATCTATCTTTCTATCTATCTATCTATCTATCTATCTATCTATCTATCTATCTATCTAGCAACCAACTAAACGATCTAGAAATCAATGAACAAGCCAATTCGAGCCAAACAATTCAATCAGTTGATAATGCAGCTAGTCAATCATCTTTTGATCGATCAATTAATCAATCTATCAATCTATCAATCAATTGATCAATACTAGTTAATCGGTCAATTAATCAATCAACCAATTCGTCAAGCTAAAATTTCATCAATCCCAAAATAAGTACACTCCCGTAACCAACCAACATTTTCTTTTTTAACATTTTCTCGTCCTATTAAGCACAATCTCGGGCGTCCGAGACTACTGAACACAGTAGTATGTAGAAGTACGACTGGTGACAGCTTTTCTGTTTAATATTTGCTTTTTTTAATTTACAAGGTCGCATATATTAATTTTCTATGACGGCAAAAGAACACGCATTTATTTCTCTCGCTACATGCGTTTTTCTTTTTAACCACTTTTTCACTTGTCTTCTGGTCTCTGTTTCTAAAAATGGCTTATTTTCAAGATTTTCAAAATAAGATAACGCATTCGCGAGCTTTTTACTGAGAATTAAGCTACGTTCAACTCAGTTAGGCTCTTCTATACATCAGACAGACCTTTTTTTAAAAATAGATCTGGAATCTTGACGTCACGTGACCAACAATTATTTTACTAAAAATAGCATCAATAGACAATTGCAATGTTCAATAGACATCCTTGTCGAGCATATATGCTTTAAATTTTTTACTACCCAGTTCGGTTTCATGTACTATAGTATTATAAACAGAGCCCAAACATAGCGAAATAACGGTTTAAGCACGATTCTCCTACAAAAAAAGGCGAGACACCCTGCAGCTCTGGTTACCCCTCACTTTCAATACCCGACCAAAAAAACTGCCACGCGTGACAAATCAGCTAACCCATGCTAAATCCCAAATCCCAAATCGCAAATGACAAGCCTTATTCGATTATATTGCTAGTCCTTGGCCAAGTGGCAGTTTAGTACAAGTTTTCTGTTAACAAACTGCTGAATATTCTTGGTCGGCCAAGTTTGTGCTAGCTGTGCTAGCTGCTTCTCTGTTAATTGATTTTTATAGATTCAGATTTGTTAATCCTTAATTACGGCGGGCACTAAATCCTTTATAAATCCCCAATTATGATGCGAATGTTTTCAGATCGATGCCGATAATCTTCGTTGACTTTCTTGATAATAGGACAAGTATTTGACAAGAACTTAGCAAATAGCAACTGATTTAACTGCCCAAGTAGGTTTATATTTCTCTATGCCGGAAAAAAAACTTTTCTTAAAGCAAAATTAAAATCAAAGGTTTGTAAAACATGATAGGGTGCTCTTCTGTTCAGTTGACCAAACTGCTTGAGGGCCAGAGAGATTTGAGGCCTCTCATGATGAGGCTTTAGTGACCCGTGCTGCCACACGGCATGTACTTTTAATTGTAAGTGAGTTGAACTGTAGTGATTGACGGAAAAGTTGAAAACCGTTCCTTTAATCCACTGGAGAAGAAATTCGTAAAATAGAATGCAGAACATGTGACAGAACTGTTACTATTGTAGCTTGAGTAGTTGGAATCGCAGCTCCCTGGAATCGCAGCTAGACTTCTCCCAGGAATCGCAGCTAGAGTTCTCACTGGAATCGCAGCTAGACTTCTCCCTGGAATCGCAGCTAGACTTCTCCCTGGAATCGCAGCTAGACTTCTCCCTGGAAGCGCAGCTAGACTTCTCCCTGGAATCGCAGCTAGACTTCTCCCTGGAATCGCAGCTAGAGTTCTCACTGGAAGCGCAGCTAGAGTTCTCACTGGAAGCGCAGCTATAGTTCTCACTGGAATCGCAGCTAGAGTTCTCACTGGAAGCGCAGCTAGAGTTCTCACTGGAATCGCAGCTAGAGTTCTCACTGGAATCGCAGCTAAAATTCTCTCTGGAATCGCAGCTAGAGGTCGCACTAGAATCGCATTTAGACTTCTCATTAAAATTGCGGCTAGAATCCTCCATGGAATCGCAGCCAAAGTTCTCACTGGAATCGCAGCTATACTTATTCCTGGAATCGCAGCTAAAATTCTCTCTGGAATCGCAGCTATAGTTCTCACTGGAATCGCAGCAAGGGTTATCACAGGAATCGCAGATAGTCACTGGTGCACTCAAAACTATATTTTTTGGCTATTGTTGGATCGAGTTGGAATCGCAAATAGATATTTAGCTAGAGTTTTAGTAGTATTGAAGCGGTATCGAAGCAAGAACCGTAGCTAGAACGGAGGTTGGAATTGTAGCTAGAATCTAATAATTGAGACAGGAACTAGAGACATGTGCTAGAATCGCAGCTGGAACCATCGCTGGAAATAGAAAACAAGGATCTAGGAACTCATTTTATTTTTAGACTTTTAAATCAGCTAAAGTACTTTAATGACGAAAATCACTTCGCGGTGGGCAGTTGCAACTTTCACACTACTTCACCTTGACTTTTTATCAAATCCTTTTAATGCTAGGACTTCTCTTCCACTTGTTCTAGGCACTCCTGTTTTCTCCCGATCCAATTATCCCAAACGCCATTGCCACTCATTCTCAGAAAGTGTCCCCAATGATCGTTGCGAAAAGAAAAAAAATGAAATGTGCTGGTAGCCAGTGAAATGGGGATTGGCCTACAGGCGATTAGAAAAGTTAGAGGAGCATTGAGAGAGAGAGGAGGGGGAGGGGAGAGGGAGATGGTAGCGGCATGACGATCGGTGAAGTTAAACGATTGAGGGGAGGAAACTCTGGTAACTGCCAAAGCTTCTGATTGGCTGGGCATCGGGTATGCTGGCGTGTACAGTCAGTTTCACTTATTTCCTCACTCCAGTTCGGATTGAGCGGGGTGATTTCGCCCCAACTCTTGAAACCATTCGCAGTTCGCGTTAGATCCCATTTCAAAGCTTCAACATCAAACAGAATCTGGCTTACCGATTCGCTATCAAATTCAGTTGCTATTATTATCAACATTTGAAGCGATGAGTTCGAGCCAGGAAAGACGGCAGTTGAACTGCATCAGTGAGGACATTGTGGAAGGTATTTATTTATTCGGCAATGATACACAGTTTCAAATATTTGTTTAACTAGATTTAACTTTGAGTATATAGGTATGTCAGTTGATAGGAGTGTCAGTTGATAGGTGTGTCAGTTGATAGGAGTGTCAGTTGATAGGTATGTCAGTTGATAGGAGTGTCAGTTGATAGGTGTGTCAGTTGATAGGTATGTCAGTTGATAGGAGTGTCAGTTGATAGGTATGTCAGTTGATAGGAGTGCCAGTTGATATGAGTGTCAGTTGATAGGTGTGTCAGTTGATAGGTGTGTCAGTTGATAGGTGTGTCAGTTGATAGGTGTGTCAGTTGATAGGTGTGTCAGTTGATAGCTGTGTCAGTTGATAGGTGTGTCAGTTGATAGCTGTGTCAGTTGATAGGTGTGTCAGTTGATAGGTGTGTCAGTTGATAGGTGTGTCAGTTGATAGGTGTGTCAGTTGATAGGTGTGTCATTCGATAGATGTGTCAGTTGATAGGTGTGTCAGTTGATAGGAGTGTCAGTTGATAGGTGTGTCAGTTGATAGGAGTGTCAGTTGATAGGTATGTCAGTTGATAGGAGTGTCAGTTGATAGGTGTGTCAGTTGATAGGTATGTCAGTTGATAGGAGTGTCAGTTGATAGGTGTGTCAGTTGATAGGTATGTCAGTTGATAGGAGTGTCAGTTGATAGGTATGTCAGTTGATAGGAGTGCCAGTTGATATGAGTGTCAGTTGATAGGTGTGTCAGTTGATAGGTGTGTCAGTTGATAGGTGTGTCAGTTGATAGCTGTGTCAGTTGATAGGTGTGTCAGTTGATAGGTGTGTCAGTTGATAGGTGTGTCAGTTGATAGGTGTGTCAGTTGATAGGTGTGTCAGTTGATAGGTGTGTCATTCGATAGATGTGTCAGTTGATAGGTGTGTCAGTTGATAGGAGTGTCAGTTGATAGGTGTGTCAGTTGATAGGAGTGTCAGTTGATAGGTATGTCAGTTGATAGGAGTGTCAGTTGATAGGTGTGTCAGTTGATAGGTATGTCAGTTGATAGGAGTGTCAGTTGATAGGTGTGTCAGTTGATAGGTATGTCAGTTGATAGGAGTGTCAGTTGATAGGTATGTCAGTTGATAGGAGTGCCAGTTGATATGAGTGTCAGTTGATAGGTGTGTCAGTTGATAGGTGTGTCAGTTGATAGGTGTGTCAGTTGATAGCTGTGTCAGTTGATAGGTGTGTCAGTTGATAGCTGTGTCAGTTGATAGGTGTGTCAGTTGATAGGTGTGTCAGTTGATAGGTGTGTCAGTTGATAGGTGTGTCAGTTGATAGGTGTGTCAGTTGATAGGTGTGTCAGTTGATAGGTGTGTCATTCGATAGATGTGTCAGTTGATAGGTGTGTCAGTTGATAGGAGTGTCAGTTGATAGGTGTGTCATTCGATAGATGTGTCAGTTGATAGGTGTGTCAGTTGATAGGTGTGTCATTCGATAGGTGTGTCAGTTGATAGGTGTGTCAGTTGATCGGTGTGTCAGTTGATAGGGGTGTCATTCGATAGATGTGTCAGTTGATAGGTGTGTCAGTTGATAGGTGTGTCAGTTGATAGGTGTGTCAGTTGATAGGTGTGTCAGTTGATAGGAGTGTCAGTTGATAGGTTGTGTCTGTTGATAGGTGTGTCATTTGATAGGTGTGTCATTTGATAGGTGTGTCAGTTGATAGGTGTGTCAGTTGATAGGTGTGTCATTTGATAGATGTGTCAGTTGATAGGTGTGTCAGTTGATAGGTGTGTCAGTTGATAGGTGTGTCAGTTGATAGGTGTGTCAGTTGATAGGTGTGTCAGTTGATAGGTGTGTCAGTTGATAGGTGTGTCATTCGATAGATGTGTCAGTTGATAGGTGTGTCAGTTGATAGGTGTGTCATTCGATAGGTGTGTCAGTTGATAGGTGTGTCAGTTGATAGGTGTGTCAGTTGATAGCTGTGTCAGTTGATAGGTGTGTCAGTTGATAGCTGTGTCAGTTGATAGGTGTGTCAGTTGATAGGTGTGTCAGTTGATAGGTGTGTCAGTTGATAGGTGTGTCAGTTGATAGGTGTGTCAGTTGATAGGTGTGTCATTCGATAGATGTGTCAGTTGATAGGTGTGTCAGTTGATAGGAGTGTCAGTTGATAGGTGTGTCATTCGATAGATGTGTCAGTTGATAGGTGTGTCAGTTGATAGGTGTGTCATTCGATAGGTGTGTCAGTTGATAGGTGTGTCAGTTGATAGGTGTGTCAGTTGATAGGGGTGTCATTCGATAGATGTGTCAGTTGATAGGTGTGTCAGTTGATAGGTGTGTCATTCGATAGGTGTGTCATTCGATAGATGTGTCAGTTGATAGGTGTGTCAGTTGATAGCTGTGTCAGTTGATAGCTGTGTCAGTTGATAGCTGTGTCAGTTGATAGGTGTGTCATTCGATAGATGTGTCAGTTGATAGGTGTGTCAGTTGATAGCTGTGTCATTTGATAGGTGTGTCAGTTGATAGGTGTGTCAGTTGATAGGTGTGTCAGTTGATAGGTGTGTCAGTTGATAGGTGTGTCAGTTGATAGGAGTGTCAGTTGATAGGTTGTGTCTGTTGATAGGTGTGTCATTTGATAGGTGTGTCATTTGATAGGTGTGTCAGTTGATAGGTGTGTCAGTTGATAGGTGTGTCAGTTGATAGGTGTGTCAGTTGATAGGTGTGTCAGTTGATAGGTGTGTCAGTTGATAGGTGTGTCAGTTGATAGGTGTGTCAGTTGATAGGTGTGTCAGTTGATAGGTGTGTCATTCGATAGATGTGTCAGTTGATAGGTGTGTCAGTTGATAGGTGTGTCATTCGATAGGTGTGTCAGTTGATAGGTGTGTCAGTTGATAGGTGTGTCAGTTGATAGCTGTGTCAGTTGATAGGTGTGTCAGTTGATAGCTGTGTCAGTTGATAGGTGTGTCAGTTGATAGGTGTGTCAGTTGATAGGTGTGTCAGTTGATAGGTGTGTCAGTTGATAGGTGTGTCAGTTGATAGGTGTGTCAGTTGATAGGGGTGTCATTCGATAGATGTGTCAGTTGATAGGTGTGTCAGTTGATAGGTGTGTCATTCGATAGGTGTGTCATTCGATAGATGTGTCAGTTGATAGGTGTGTCAGTTGATAGCTGTGTCAGTTGATAGCTGTGTCAGTTGATAGCTGTGTCAGTTGATAGGTGTGTCATTCGATAGATGTGTCAGTTGATAGGTGTGTCAGTTGATAGCTGTGTCATTTGATAGGTGTGTCAGTTGATAGGTGTGTCAGTTGATAGGTGTGTCAGTTGATAGGTGTGTCAGTTGATAGGTGTGTCAGTTGATAGGAGTGTCAGTTGATAGGTTGTGTCTGTTGATAGGTGTGTCATTTGATAGGGGTGTCATTCGATAGATGTGTCAGTTGATAGGTGTGTCAGTTGATAGGTGTGTCATTCGATAGGTGTGTCATTCGATAGATGTGTCAGTTGATAGGTGTGTCAGTTGATAGCTGTGTCAGTTGATAGCTGTGTCAGTTGATAGCTGTGTCAGTTGATAGGTGTGTCATTCGATAGATGTGTCAGTTGATAGGTGTGTCAGTTGATAGCTGTGTCATTTGATAGGTGTGTCAGTTGATAGGTGTGTCAGTTGATAGGTGTGTCAGTTGATAGGTGTGTCAGTTGATAGGTGTGTCAGTTGATAGGAGTGTCAGTTGATAGGTTGTGTCTGTTGATAGGTGTGTCATTTGATAGGTGTGTCATTTGATAGGTGTGTCAGTTGATAGGTGTGTCAGTTGATAGGTGTGTCATTTGATAGATGTGTCAGTTGATAGGTGTGTCAGTTGATAGGTGTGTCAGTTGATAGGTGTGTCAGTTGATAGGTGTGTCAGTTGATAGGTGTGTCAGTTGATAGGTGTGTCATTCGATAGATGTGTCAGTTGATAGGTGTGTCAGTTGATAGCTGTGTCAGTTGATAGCTGTGTCAGTTGATAGCTGTGTCAGTTGATAGGTGTGTCAGTTGATAGGTGTGTCAGTTGATAGGTGTGTCAGTTGATAGGTGTGTCAGTTGATAGGAGTGTCAGTTGATAGGTTGTGTCTGTTGATAGGTGTGTCATTTGATAGGTGTGTCATTTGATAGGTGTGTCAGTTGATAGGTGTGTCAGTTGATAGGTGTGTCATTTGATAGATGTGTCAGTTGATAGGTGTGTCAGTTGATAGGTGTGTCAGTTGATAGGTGTGTCAGTTGATAGGTGTGTCAGTTGATAGGTGTGTCAGTTGATAGGTGTGTCATTCGATAGATGTGTCAGTTGATAGGTGTGTCAGTTGATAGGTGTGTCATTCGATAGGTGTGTCAGTTGATAGGTGTGTCAGTTGATAGGTGTGTCAGTTGATAGCTGTGTCAGTTGATAGGTGTGTCAGTTGATAGCTGTGTCAGTTGATAGGTGTGTCAGTTGATAGGTGTGTCAGTTGATAGGTGTGTCAGTTGATAGGTGTGTCAGTTGATAGGTGTGTCAGTTGATCGGTGTGTCAGTTGATAGGTGTGTCAGTTGATAGGTGTGTCAGTTGATAGGTGTGTCAGTTGATAGGTGTGTCAGTTGATAGGGGTGTCATTTGATAGCTGTGTCAGTTGATAGGTGTGTCAGTTGATAGGTGTGTCAGTTGATAGCTGTGTCAGTTGATCGGTGTGTCAGTTGATAGGTGTGTCAGTTGATAGCTGTGTCAGTTGATAGGTGTGTCAGTTGATAGGTGTGTCAGTTGATAGCTGTGTCAGTTGATAGGTGTGTCATTTGATAGCTGTGTCAGTTGATATAGACTTCAATAAATTGGACTAGATTGAATTAATTGCAATATATTAGCAATCCACTCTTCATCTAAGTAAAAGGATTAGCAATCCATTCCAGATCCTTTGTCTATGGACTAGACTACCAATAAAATAATAATCGAATATTGTTCTTTATCTCCATTGCCGCTTCAAACCACTTAAAAGATTCAGCCAAGAGTTGCATTAAGTTTCACTTTAGCCAAGATGTTCAACTACTATAGTTGCATATGGAGCTGGCTTTCTAGTGTAATTTACTCCACCCACAGCAATGGATGCAAGGAAGCTAACTTTCAGAGAAATCTTTCCTTATAGCCTTCTTGGGGGTGGGGAATTCGGTAGATATAGCCGGGGCAGAACAACCGCTCTATCACGCTAAATTCCAGTCACACCGAGTAAGATATAAGGCGGGCCGCTCGCGAAATGCTTATTATAATAATGTGGACTGGCCAGATGAAGGAAATTTTCTGCAAGCCCCCCTAGGAGAACTGATCGGAGTACGCTAAATCTTTTTCCAGTGATTGGAGTAGGATGGGATAAGGGAAGATTAGAGGATGCGGGTTGAAGAATAATTGCTTACTGCATTATGCGCTATAAAAATATCTGCCTGATGTTGAGCAAACTGTTAAAACAGTTAAGACAGACAAAACACAGAAATTCTGAAGACAGACAACCCATAGACATGCAGACAGATGACCCATAGACATGCAGACAGATGACCCATAGACATGCAGACAGATGACCCATAGACATGCAGACAGATGACCCATAGACATGCAGACAGATGATTCATAGACATGCAGACAGACAACCCCAAACAGGCTGGCAGACACTGCAGACACAAGAAAGAAGGGTAATATACGAAGCATTCAGTGGCAGCAACAGTAGCAGCAGCAGCAGCAGTAGCCCGTACACTGCACGTTAAAGAACAGGCAGAAACAGAAAGTGTCGCAGGCAGCCAATGCCAGATGGTTGAATGATTGCGCTGGGAGGCGGGTAATGACTGCTTGTATCCATGCAGTTCCGTACACCTGGCTCCACAGTGCGCCAGCCCCACCCCCCCAAAGTCCCCAAAGAGTAAAGCCCCATAGGCCGTTCGCTTATTGCTATCATCAATCGGTGGACTTGTCAGTTTGGAAAAATAGAATTGTAACTGTCTGTCCCCACTGTGGACTATGGTGGGTCTTGATATCTTCGATGGCCAGTGGTCTAAGAATTTTCAGTCCCGCATTGATAAATTTTCTATCTTTTCCTGAAACAGTCATTTATCATTCGAATTCTTTTTTGTAGCAATTGCTTTTTGATCATAAATTTCTATATACTACTTGCGCTACAACTTGTCAGTAGCGTATCGAGAATTTGCTTTCTACTTTAGAAAAAATTCTTTTTAATCGACAATTTCGTAATTGATACTTGTCCGTGAGTTTTGATTTCATACGCATAATAAGAGATATTTAATTTTTGAGAGTAGAAGAGAGAACAAAGGACTAGCTACTCATTTTAATTTCCGCCTACCGGACACTGAGTGAAATGGCTTTTTTACAGAATTTTTTTACTTTTTAAGCTGAGATCCCAAAGGTACATGTGTAACTATTAGTTCCTAGTATTATATGGCAGCTTGTGATGCTGAAAATGCTCCGTCACGCTTAAAATCTAGGCATTATACATTATAATGGGAATGATACTGATAGAGTGACAGACAGGTAGAGTGACAGACTGAGAGGGTGACAGACTGATAGAGTGACAGAGACTGACAGGGTGACAGACTGATAGAGTGACAGACTGATAGAGTGACAGACTGATAGAGTGACAGGCTGATAGAGTGACGGACTGATAGAGTGACAGACTGATAGAGTGACAGACTGATAGAGTGACAGACTGATAGAGTGACAGACTGATAGAGTGACAGACTGATAGAGTGACAGAGACTGACAGGGTGACAGACTGATAGAGTGACAGACTGATAGAGTGACAGACTGATAGAGTGACAGACTGATATAGTGACAGAGACTGATAGAGTGACAGACTGATAGAGGGACAGGCTGAAAGAGTGACAGACTGATAGAGTGACAGAGACTGACAGAGTGACAGACTGACAGAGTGACAGAGACTGACAGAGTGACAGACTGATAGAGTGACAGACTGATCGAGTGACAGACTGATCGAGTGACAGAGACTGACAGGGTGACAGACTGATAGAGTGACAGACTGATAGAGTGACAGACTGATAGAGTGACAGGCTGATAGAGTGACGGACTGATAGAGTGACAGACTGATAGAGTGACAGACTGATAGAGTGACAGACTGATAGAGTGACAGAGACTGACAGGGTGACAGACTGATAGAGTGACAGACTGATAGAGTGACAGACTGATAGAGTGACAGACTGATAGAGTGACAGAGACTGATAGAGTGACAGACTGATAGAGGGACAGGCTGATAGAGTGACAGACTGATAGAGTGACAGAGACTGACAGAGTGACAGGCTGATAGAGTGACAGACTGATAGAGTGACAGGCTGATAGAGTGACAGACTGACAGAGTGACAGAGACTGACAGAGTGACAGACTGATGGAGTGACAGACTGATCGAGTGACAGACTGATCGAGTGACAGAGACTGACAGGGTGACAGACTGATAGAGTGACATACTGACAGGGTGACAGACTGATAGAGTGACAGACTGACAGGGTGACAGACTGATAGAGTGACAGACTGATAGAGTGACAGACTGACAGAGTGACAGACTGACAGGGTGACAGACTGATAGAGTGACAGACTGATAGTGACAGACTGACAGAGTGACAGACTGACAGAGTGACAGAGACTGACAGAGTGACAGGCTGATAGAGTGACAGACTGACAGAGTGACAGAGACTGACAGAGTGACAGGCTGATAGAGTGACAGACTGACAGAGTGACAGAGACTGACAGAGTGACAGACTGATAGAGTGACAGACTGATCGAGTGACAGAGACTGACAGGGTGACAGACTGTAGGTGCTAAACGAGGCTGATCAGTCTCAAAATCCAACTCACAATTGCCCCTATATTTTCGCAGGCGCCAATGACGTGAAGCTGACCAGTGGTCGATCCGGAGCAACTGCAGTCACCCGGGCTGATGGTGAGGGCATTACTTTGCTGGAGCAGTGTTTGAGCGGTTCTGAATTAAAGTACGGTTATTAATATTTAAGTAGCTACTTGAATCCAAGTTTTCAATATCATCTTTGGGTTAGATTTACCTATAAATGGGAAATAAACTGTAGTTTAAACAAATCAATTCGCTTTATTAATTAATTTATTTTCCGGGAATCGCAATCAGTTGCTGGGGAATATTTTAAGAAAGATATCTAACTAGATTTGATGCATTTGATGCAATCGAGCGAACACAGTCTTGATACCATAGTGACTGGGGTCCTCATGGACTGATTCTACGATATTAGGCATGACAAAAAATGCTGCACTCAGGTTTAGCATTATTTCTGACAGCGCGGGTCTCAAACAAAAAAAATATTTTGCTCGAGCGGCTTCAAGGGAAGAGCGGAGAAAAAAATAGGGCGGAGAAGGATGCAACAGAAATCCCATAAATCTCCTATTGGCCGAGTTCGGCGGTTTTGAGGATTGGCTCTCACCGGGCAACTGGCACAGTCGGCCAGATCCCACTCGGTCCGTCTTCTTTTTCCTGTCCTCTCTATGCTCATGGCCTGACTATTAAATCCTCGCGGGTATTTCTCGACCAGTCGCGACATTCGCCACCCTGCTTAGTGAAATCCCTAAATAAGCCAGACAGGACAGGAACACAGGAACCGAACCCTGCCACTTCGCTTCCTTGGTCACTAACTTTATTAACATTTTTTGGCCGACAGCATTGTCCATTGAGACCTGGTTGTTTGTCGGGATTCAAACTAACGGTGAGTTTGAGAACTGCTCATGCTGATTGAGTACATCGGTGAGTTTGAGAACTGCTCATGCTGATTGAGTACATCGGTGAGTTTGAGAACTTCTCTTACTGATTGAGTACATCGGTGAGTTTGAGAACTGCTCATGCTGATTGAGTACATCGGTGAGTTTGAGAACTTCTCTTACTGATTGAGTACATCGGTGAGTTTGAGAACTGCTCATGCTGATTGAGTACATCGGTGAGTTTGAGAACTTCTCTTACTGATTGAGTACATCGGTGAGTTTGAGAACTGCTCATGCTGATTGAGTACATCTGTGAGTTTGAGAACTGCTCATGCTGATTGAGTACATCTGTGAGTTTGAGAACTGCTCATGCTGATTGAGTACATCGGTGAGTTTGAGAACTGCTCTTTCTGGTCGTGAAGGGTGGTGAGTTTGAGAACTGCTCTTGCTGTTTATGAAGGGCTGAGTTTGAGGACTGCTCATGCTGATTATGTAGGGCAGTGAGTTTGAGTACTGCTCATGCTGATTATGTAGGGCTATGAGTTTGAGTACTGCTCGTGCTGATTATGAAGGGTTATGAGTTTGAGTACTGCTCATGCTGATTATGTAGGGCTATGCGTTTGAGTACTGCTCATGCTGATTATGTAGGGCAGTGAGTTTGAGTACTGCTCATGCTGATTATGTAGGGCAGTGAGTTTGAGTACTGCTCATGCTGATTATGTAGGGCAGTGAGTTTGAGTACTGCTCATGCTGATTATGTAGGGCTATGAGTTTGAGTACTGCTCATGCTGATTATGAAGGGTTATGAGTTTGAGTACTGCTCATGCTGATTATGTAGGGCAGTGAGTTTGAGTACTGCTCATGCTAATTATGTAGGGCAGTGAGTTTGAGTACTGCTCATGATGATTATGTAGGGCAGTGAGTTTGAGTAGTGCTCATGCTGATTATGTAGGGCTATGCGTTTGAGTACTGCTCATGCTGATTATGTAGGGCAGTGAGTTTGAGTACTGCTCATGCTGATTATGTAGGGCTATGAGTTTGAGTACTGCTCATGCTGATTATGAAGGGTTATGAGTTTGAGTACTGCTCATGCTGATTATGTAGATCGGCAAATAGAGATTGAAACGGAGAAGTTTTCATTGAAAACTCGTTTAGATATTCCCAAGCGAACTATTCTGGTCCCAAACTGTCCTTTATTTATCCCTAATATATTCTGTCCTTTCCCATTTGCTATTGACGCAGGATGTGCGGCTGATGTTGAATCTTATTCCCTGTTAGACCGGACACTAAAGTGCTAGGCTGACTGCCAGAATCAGAGGCCTGCATGCCAGAGTGGCATACTGCTGTCTCTGTTTGCCAATTTCTTCTCTTCTTCTCTCAGTTATCTCTCTCTCTCTTCTTTTTCTCTCTTCTCAAATTGAGACCAGTCCAAGAATTGAATCAATAATAGTTGAAGTGCTACCCGCCCACTCTGGTTCCAGTGCTCGATTGATTCAATGGAGGCCTCTCTTAGATTGCTGCCAAGACCTTTTGCCAAATAAGACAGCAAATCAGCTGGGAATATTGCAACAGCGGCCATAGACATCATGTGACCCTGAGTTAAAATTGCAGTTATTCCCGGTATTGCTAGGTCAGGAGAACAGCGGCATACTTTGGCCATAGATATTTCGCTATCAGCTGCTCTTTTGTCTATGACCTAATCGTACTCTAGCAGTGTGTTTTCTTATCTTTTGCTGCCTTTCCTCAAAGGACAGCACTAGTCAGTTAAAAGAATCGATCCTTCAACTGTTGTATTGCTCTTTTCTGCTTCCGCCTTTCAGCAACAGTGCACTTCGACCCTCCTCTCGCAAACTTTTCAAAAGTTTTTAAAACACACGCTGAAAGGGAGACATACAAATAGAGGAGACTTAAGAATCGGATCAGTTCCTTTCTAAGCGAACTCAAAGGGCACTGCTGTTTGAGTGTTGTTCGTTGTGAATGTGAGTGTGTGTGCTTAGGTTACTACGATGATATATGTCCAGAGGCAGTACCAATGGGATTTGAATTTAGCATTCCGCGTCACGTCCACTCCCAATGCTCCCAATGCCTGCCTCCCTGTCTCACTTGACTTTCTGGATTTTTTCTTGAAGTCTAAAAGCATCCAAGGAAAAAACATGGGAGGCTTTTTGTCAACAGGCCAACAGCAGAAAATGAGCAATATCTTATTGGCAATGATTGTCTGTGCTCTGATCTGAATCTAAACGCTTTCGGGTGTACTTTTCTGAAGAATAAACACATTCAAATATCCTTTTAATATTTACGATTACTTTTAATCATCCAGCGACAGATGCCAACGCTCTCTCAACTCTCGCCTTTCTTCCACATGGTGACTCTCGCCTTTCTCCTAGGGGGGTGACTCTCGCCTTTTCATAAGAGGTCGACTCTCGCCTTTCTCCTAGGGGGTGACTCTCGCCTTTCTCATAAGGGGTCGAATCTCGCCTTTCTCATAAGGGGGGTGACTATCGCCTTTCTCATAAGGGGTCGATTCTTGCCTTTCTCATAAGGGGGGTGACTCTCGCCTTTCTCATAAGGGGGGTGACTCTCGCCTTTCTCATAAGGGGGGTGACTCTCGCCTTTCTCATAAGGGGGGTGACTCTCGCCTTCCTCATAAGTGGAGGGGATTCTCGCCTCTCTCATAAGTGGAGGGGATTCTCGACTTTCTAAAAGTCTAGGGGATTCTCGCCTTTCTCATAAGGGGGTGACTCTCGCCTTTCTCAAAGGGGGTGACTCTCGCCTTTCTCATAAGGGGGGTGACTCTCGCCTTTCTCAAAAGAGAGTGACTCGACTTTCTCCTACAGGGGGTGGATAACAAACATCAGATGTGCACAAAAAGTAACCTTCAAATCCGCAGATTTGGAGGCCGAGCCGCTAAGCGGTCTTCTGTACAACAGCCTCGCCAAGGCTGAGAGCACGCGCTACGCCGACTCCGAGGTCGAAGTGGAGAAAATGCCAGCGGCTGGCACACCAGAGGCCAGCTACACCTGCTCCGTGAGGCGAGTGTCGATTGACTTGTTGCTATTTCTAGAGAAGCTTGTTGGGCATCCCCTCTTTACCGACTTCGAGTTCAGGCGGCACGTGACCGAGCCCAGCCAATGATATTTCCGAGATAGGCACCCACTTTTAAACACGTGACCGAGCCCAGCCAATGATATTTCCGAGATAGGCACCCACTTTTAAACACGTGACCGAGCCCAGCCAATGATATTTCCGAGATAGGCACCCACTTTTAAACACGTGACCGAGCCCAGCCAATGATATTTCCGAGATAGGCACCCACTCTTTAACACTTAATGTTGCCCAGCCAATGAAATTTCGGAGATGGGCACCCTCTTTGTAACACGTGACGGCGCCTAGCCAATGAAAGTTCGCAAGCTGATTTCGTAGACAACTAAGTGTTGCATCACTCTATGGCTTAACACTCAACTGAGAATAAACCAGTTATAGTACACTTGTAGCTGGAAAACTTTGTGGCACAATAAGTTGTCCCCCTGGGAATCATTATCGCAAAATAAACAAATAATAATTCATAGTAGCACAATTTTTTCATAAAAATGTAAAGCCTGAGAAATGACTCTAAAAAGAAAAATTGCTTCTTTCTCACTTTGTCTTCTGGTTGGATTTTTCAAACGCAAACGCACACACACATGCAGAGAGAGAGAGAGAGAGAGAGAGAGAAGGGGAAGAAGATGGAAAGAAAAGATCAGCAGTGAACAAGAAGCAAGTTTACAGAATACATGGCCGCTCCTCACCACCACTCAGCTTATCGATACACGGGTTTTGGTTACAAATGCAGACTGCTTCTAACTGTTGCAGTGTGGATAGATCAGTAAATGTGCGAGCGAGAAGGATTGGGGGCCCTGTGTTGTGTGTGCGCGTAGCGATCTGCTCAGTGTAATCCATGCAGCTCAGCCTTATCTTCGGGCTCCGAGTCTCGGCCCTCAATTTGAGGCCTGTGTGTGTGTGCGTGTGTGTGCGTGTGTGTGCTTGTGTGTGCGTGTGTAGTGTGCATCAATAAATCACATCCATTCGTCAAAAAATCACATCAATTTATCAATGAATCACATCAACTTATCCTGAACTCACATTTATTACTTGACTAAATTTTTCCTCACCTAAGGAAGGCTTTCAAAGGGCCAGCAGCCCCGCCTAATTTACGTTCAGTTCCATAAAAAGTACACGATTTCCGATGCGCTGAGCCTTTACAAACTAAAAGCAGAAAATTTTCCGCCCTTTTTTATGCCCATTTGAGCACAAGGGACAAGGGAGAATGAGAAAATTGGCCTCTGATTCTCTGGAGATCTCCGTGCAGGGCAGAGCGTGTTGCCGCTGCCACTGTTGCTGCTGGAAGAGGCAGATGGTCACGTAGCTCGTGTAGTACTAGCGGAAAGCCTTGTTTTCTCAAACCGCTCCCCGCCAACGCGTTGCGACACCCGCTTTCCCAAAATCTACTCCACCTTGCCCGCGCCAGTTCCTCCTCTCTCCTCTCCGATCCTGAAGGGAAGTGACAGCGCCGACTGCGGAAGGACCTCCCCTGCCCCTGATGCCCCGTTTGGGGTAACGCCCGCCCGGCAACCAGGTGAGCTGTGCTGCGAGTTTAGTATCCGTGCGCTGCGTCTGGCGGAGAAGAAAGTGGGAAGAAGTGACAGCCGAGATGGACTTTGACTGAGGAAATCTATGCGCGAATTCCCGCTAGTCGAAGTATTGGCAGTCAGCAGACAGACAGGCAGAAATACAACGAGAAGGAGGGACTTACTTCCCAGCCTAAAATGGGGATGCTTGGGAAGACAGAAGCCTATAGATACATTTTGTGCTATAACACTTCCAAGGTTCTGTCTTTCTGTCCCACTGCTCCACTCTCAGTCTCCCTACATTCTCCTACAAAAAAATCCTCCTATCTCCAATATCTCCATCTCTCACATCTCTTCGACTATCCCAACTTTCTTATCTCTCCCATTCTCTCAAAACTCTTCCAGTATCCCAAATCTCCCCATCTCCCAAATCTCCAAATCTCCCCAATCTCGCCAATCTCCCACTCTCCCAAATCTCCCGCTCTCCCAAATCTCTAGCTCTCCCAAATCTCCCACTCTCCCAAATCTCCCACTCTCCCAAATCTCCAAATCTCCCCAATCTCGCCAATCTCCCACTCTCCCAAAATCTCCCACTCTCCCAAATCTCCCACTCTCCCAAATCTCCCACTCTCCCAAATCTCACACTCTTCCACATCTCCCACTCTCCCAAATCTCCCACTCTCCCAAATCTCCCACTCTTCCACATCTCCCACTCTTCCACATCTCCCACTCTCCAAAATCTCCCACTCTCTCAAATCTCCCAAAACTTTTGTGGTCCTTTCCAGCTTCATAATCGTTTATAGATCGCAGAGTGAGGCATAAAGGGGATCGACAGACAGGGCTCTCTTCTCGCCTCCCCATTCCCATAAACGCAAACCCATTCCACGCGCCTGATCCCTCTTCTGAGGATTTTAAGATCCCCATAGGTGGGGAGTGAACTCCCGAATGTGAGGACCCGGGGGCGCCCAAATTGGTCCGGGCGGAGCTGCCTCTGCGGCTGATTGAAGTCGAAGGGATTATAGGCCGCCGTAGTCTGATCCCCTCTCCTGACCCGCGCGAATCTGAAGTAGGCCTGAGAAAATGGTGAAAGAAAGAGACAGGGAGAGCGCGTGAGGAGGGCACTTGATCCCTTTTCGGCTAATTTGCTTCATTCATTCGGTCTCCAGGCTTTTATTTGCCAGGCCTCCTAACGCTTCTCCCAAGGCGCAATCTTAGCACACTTCCATCAGCATGGAAGCAATAATAGCGCAGAGAGGCGACCCTAAATTAGTATTGATTCTAGCTGGCCTGTTTGCCTGGCTCTAATCCGGCCCCAGTCATTGTGAGCCAGTCGATAGAAGCATTAATTCGAATCTTGGGGCGGGATGCTGGATCGATGCGGTGGTATTTTAAAGCTTTAAAATAAAATTGGTTCATTTCGCCTAAAGTCACGAGGCGAAACAGTCGTGGCGTCATTATAGATCTGTATTTGAGTTGTACACGATAGAGACACGAGGGCTGGACTGTACATCGATATAGATTTTTGCGTAGGGATGATTAATTGTACATTGTTTTCTATTTTTAGTGTACACTGTGGGGCTCTGCTGTCGCTCCCGAGTTTGGTTGATAGAATGTACATTGTTATCTATTTTTAGTGTGTGGGGCTCTGCTGTCGCTCCCGAGTTTGGTTGATAGAATGTACATTGTTATCTATTTTTAGTGTGTGGGGCTCTGCTGTCGCTCCCGAGTTTGGTTGATAGAATGTACATTGTTATCTATTTTTAGACTGTGGGCTCTGCTGTCGCTCCCGAGTTTGGGTGAGAGAATGTACATTGATTTAGATTTTTAGTATTTTCTACAGGGTTCACCCAACGTCATACTCAGCGTTTGAATTTATCTTTCGTGTGCATATTTGTAACTATCGTCTGCTTGAGTGGTCAAGCAATTGAATTTCTTGTTTATATGTTGACATCTGCGCACTAAAATAGCTTTTAAATCTCGCGCTTTACCTCTGACCCTTACAGACTGAAGAAAGTCGCTAAACTGGTGGAGAGCGACGAAATCTCCAAGGAGATGCTAATCAAGAACCTCAATTACGCCGTAAAAGTACTAGAATCAGTCTACATCGATGAGACCAGGTTTGTTCCAGTGAAAACTGAGGGAGACAGTGAAAAGGGGAGCGTTAATTGCTAGTCGTTGCTCTAAATTCTGTTCATCAGCTCGTCACCATTTTCAGCTTAGCTGCGCCATCAACTTTGAACTGCCATTAACTTATAATACTGACAGTCTAATAACATTTTAGGACAGAAGTATCACACTGGTTACAGAAGTGTCACACTAGTTACAGAAGTGTCACACTAGTTACAGAAGTATCACACTGGTTACAGAAGTGTCACACTAGTTACAGAAGTATCACACTGGTTACAGAAGTATCACACTAGTTACTGAAGTGTCACACTAGTTACAGAAGTGTCACACTAGTTACAGAAGTGTCACACTGGTTACTGAATTATCACACTAGTTGCTGAAGTATCACATTGGTCACTGAAGTATCACGCTGGTTACTCATCGGTGAATCAGATTAGACGATGGTGGCGGCAGCGGCGGCGTAGTCGTCAGCGGCGGTGCGATGGGGTTTCACGCGATAAATCCGCAGACGGTCATCACCGGCCAACCGCCGCTGCCGCCCTCCGCCTCCAGGCGTGTCAGCGGAGTTCGCTTCCGACCATCGTTCGGCGGAACGCCGCGATCGCCTTTGATGGCTTCCGAGTAAAATAAAAAAATGAAAAAATGAATTCTGAAATTCCTATTTTCATCCTCATCAACCGACTCCAATAGAAGTGCAGAAAGCCTGAGCTGCAATAAAATATTCCCATTTTTTCTCGATTCCCTCTGCTCAATGGTCTGATTGAGGAAAACACCGACTCGGAATGGAGGTTCTCAGCAGTGTTGCAATGAGCTCAGTCACTTCCTCTGCCGTCTTTCTTTAGCTTTCCTCAATCACTTTTTTACTCAATTTCCAGATTCAAGACATTTCCTAGCCCACTTCAAAATCTTCTTTCATTCGTACACATTTTCATACCCTGCATTTTCTCATTCTCTATGAATTGAGGTGAGCGATTAATTCCCTTCACACTTTCTTTCAATTCCTTCCATTACAAATGTTTTTCTCTCTCCTTACATTTCCCTCTCCCTTCATTTCTCTCTCCCTTCATTTTTCTCTCCCTTCATTTCCCTCTCCCTTCATTTCCCTCTCCTTACATTTCTCTCTCCTTACATTTCCCTCTCCCTTCATTTTTCTCTCCCTTCATTTCCCTCTCCCTTCATTTCCCTCTCCTTACATTTCTCTCTCCTTACATTTCCCTCTCCCTTCATTTTTCTCTCCCTTCATTTCCCTCTCCCTTCATTTCCCTCTCCTTACATTTCTCTCTCCTTACATTTCCCTCTCCCTTCATTTTTCTCTCCCTTCATTTCCCTCTCCCTTACATTTCCCTCTCCCTTCATTTCTCTCTCCCTTCATTTCTCTCTCCCTTCATTTCTCTCTCCTTACATTTGCCTCTCCCTTCATTTCTCTCTCCCTACATTTCCCTCTCCCTTGATTTGTCTCTCCCTTCATTTCTCTCTCCCTACATTTCCCTCTCCCTTCATTTCTTTCTCCCTTTCATTTCTTTCTCCCTTCATTTCTCTCTCCCTTCATTTCTCTCTCCCTTCATTTCTCTCTCCCTCCATTTATTTCTCCCTTCATTTCTCTCTCCCTTCATTTCTTTCTCCCTTCATTTCTTTCTCCCTTCATTTCTTTCTCTCTCTACTTTCTCTATCTACTAGCTTCCTTTTAAACCACAAATTTCAAATTTCAACGCAACTCTCATTTATTTATGTCCACCTGCAGTTTCACTGCCACAAGTCAAACCCGTAGTATATTTTATACCTAGTTTTTATGACAAATCAATTCATATTTTTCTTGATGCTACGCGGTAAAATCGACTTGAGACTAAAAGACACATAGCTTAAGTACGAGCTATAGTATATTTTCTATTGCAAAAAATCCCAGATATCTTTTTTCTCAAAAACATCCCTAACTAGCTACTAACAAACCGCCAAAGTTAGTAGACAATTCATCAAATTATAAAGAAAATATCACTGGAGAGCTGAAAATCAAATAAAATCAGATAATAACCAACCTGCAGGCGATTGTGCAACGAAGACGACGACCTGCCCGAGGTGCCACCAAATGAGGTTCCAAACGAGGTGCGCGACTGGCTAGCCTCCACCTTCACCAGGTCGCAAACTTCCCTGAAGCAGAGCCGGGAGAAGCCGCGATTCCGCAGCGTGGCCAACGCCATCCGGGCTGGCATCATGGTCGAGAGGATCTACCGCCGACTGTCCAGCTCCAGCAACATCAGCGTGCCGCCCAATGTGCTCATACTGCTCAAGGTGATCACGGAACCGGCTGTTTGGGTGCTTGCGAGTGACTGGAGGTATTGAGAGTGACTGGCAGTAGTTGAGAGTGACTGGCAGTAGTTGAGAGTGACTGGCAATAGTTGGGAGTGACTGGCAGTAGTTGAGAGTGACTGATAGTAGTTGAGAGTGACTGGCAGTAGTTGAGAGTGACTGGCAATAGTTGGGAGTGACTGATAGTAGTTGAGAGTGACTGGCAATAGTTGGGAGTGACTGGCAGTAGCTGGGAGTGACTGGCAGTAGTTGAGAGTGACTGGCAATAGTTGGGAGTGACTGGCAGTAGTTGAGAGTGACTGAAAGTAGTTGAGAGTGACTGGCAATAGTTGAGAGTGACTGATGGTAGTTGAGAGTGACTGGCAGTAGTTGAGAGTGACTGATAGTAGTTGAGAGTGACTGGCAGTAGTTGAGAGTGACTGGCAATAGTTGGGAGTGACTGGTAGTAGTTGAGAGTGACTGATAGTAGTTGAGAGTGACTGGCGATAGTTGGGAGTGACTGGCAGTAGTTGAGAGTGACTGATAGTAGTTGGGAGTGACTGGCAGTAATTGAGAGTGACTGATAGTAGTTGAGAGTGACTGGCAGTAGTTGAGAGTGACTGACAGTAGTTGAGTGTGACTGGCAATAGTTGAGAGTGACTGGCAATAGTTGAGAGTGACTGACAGTAGTTGAGTGTGACTGGCAATAGTTGAGAGTGACTGGCAGTTGTTGAGAGTGACTGGCAGTTGTTGAGTGTGACTGGCAATAATTGAGTGTGACTGACGGTAGTTGAGTGTGACTGGCAATAATTGAGTGTGACTGACAGTAGTTGAGTGTGCCTGGCAATAGTTGAGAGTGACTGGCAGTTGTTGAGAGTGACTGGCAGTTGCTGAGTGTGACTGGCAATAATTGAGTGTGACTGACGGTAGTTGAGTGTGACTGGCAATAATTGAGTGTGACTGACGGTAGTTGAGTGTGCCTGGCAATAGTTGAGAGTGACTGACAGTAGTTGAGTGTGACTGGCAATAGTTGAGAGTGACTGGCAGTTGTTGAGAGTGACTGGCAGTTGTTGAGAGTGACTGGCAATAGTTGAGTGTGACTGACGGTAGTTGAGTGTGACTGGCAATAGTTGAGAGTGACTGACAGTAGTTGAGTGTGACTGGCAATAGTTGAGAGTGACTGGCAGTTGTTGAGAGTGACTGGCAGTTGTTGAGTGTGACTGGCAATAATTGAGTGTGACTGACAGTAGTTGAGTATGACTGGCAATGATTGAGAGTGACTGGCAGTAGCAGAGAGTGACTGGCAGTAGTTGAGAGTGTCTGGCAATAATTGAGAGTGACTGACAGTAGTTGAGTGTGACTGACAATAGTTGAGAGTGTCTGGCAATAATTGAGAGTGACTGACAGTAGTTGAGTTTGACTGGCAATAGTTGAGAGTGACTGGCAGTTGTTGAGAGTGACTGGCAGTTGTTGAGTGTGACTGGCAATAATTGAGTGTGACTGACAGTAGTTGAGTGTGACTGGCAATAATTGAGACTGACTGACAGTAGTTGAGTGTGACTGGCAATAGTTGAGAGTGACTGATAGTAGTTGAGAGTGACTGGCAGTTGTTGAGAGTGACTGGCAATAATTGAGAGTGACTGGCAGTAGCAGAGAGTGACTGGCAGTAGTTGAGAGTGTCTGGCAATAATTGAGACTGACTGACAGTAGTTGAGTGTGACTGACAATAGTTGAGAGTGTCTGGCAATAATTGAGAGTGACTGACAGTAGTTGAGTGTGACTGGCAATAATTGAGAGTGACTGACAGTAGTTGAGTGTGACTGGCAATAGTTGAGAGTGACTGACAGTAGTTGAGTGTGACTGGCAATAGTTGAGAGTGACTGACAGTAGTTGAGTGTGACTGGCAATAGTTGAGAGTGACTGACAGTAGTTGAGTGTGACTGGCAATAGTTGAGAGTGACTGGCAGTTGTTGAGAGTGACTGGCAGTTGTTGAGTGTGACTGGCAATAATTGAGTGTGACTGACAGTAGTTGAGTGTGACTGGCAATAATTGAGACTGACTGACAGTAGTTGAGTGTGACTGGCAATAGTTGAGAGTGACTGATAGTAGTTGAGAGTGACTGGCAGTTGTTGAGAGTGACTGGCAATAATTGAGAGTGACTGGCAGTAGCAGAGAGTGACTGGCAGTAGTTGAGAGTGTCTGGCAATAATTGAGACTGACTGACAGTAGTTGAGTGTGACTGACAATAGTTGAGAGTGTCTGGCAATAATTGAGAGTGACTGACAGTAGTTGAGTGTGACTGGCAATAATTGAGAGTGACTGACAGTAGTTGAGTGTGACTGGCAATAGTTGAGAGTGACTGACAGTAGTTGAGTGTGACTGGCAATAGTTGAGAGTGACTGACAGTAGTTGAGTGTGACTGGCAATAGTTGAGAGTGACTGACAGTAGTTGAGTGTGACTGGCAATAGTTGAGAGTGACTGGCAGTTGTTGAGAGTGACTGGCAATAGTTGAGAGTGACTGGCAGTTGTTGAGAGTGACTGGCAGTTGTTGAGAGTGACTGGCAGTTGTTGAGTGTGACTGGCAGTTGTTGAGTGTGACTGGCAATAATTGAGAGTGACTGACAGTAGTTGAGAGTGACTGGCAATAGTTGAGAGTGACTGGCAATAGTTGAGAGTGACTGGCAATAGTTGAGAGTGACTGGCAATAGTTGAGAGTGACTGGCAATAATTGAGAGTGACTGGCAGTAGCAGAGAGTGACTGGCAGTAGCAGAGAGTGACTGGCAGTAGTTGAGAGTGTCTGGCAATAATTGAGAGTGACTGGCAATAGTTGAGAGTGACTGGCAATAGTTGAGAGTGACTGGCAATAATTGAGAGTGACTGGCAGTAGCAGAGAGTGACTGGCAGTAGCAGAGAGTGACTGGCAGTAGTTGAGAGTGTCTGGCAATAATTGAGAGTGACTGGCAATAGTTGAGAGTGACTGGCAATAGTTGAGAGTGACTGGCAATAATTGAGAGTGACTGGCAGTAGCAGAGAGTGACTGGCAGTAGCAGAGAGTGACTGGCAGTAGTTGAGAGTGTCTGGCAATAATTGAGAGTGACTGGCAATAGTTGAGAGTGACTGGCAATAGTTGAGAGTGACTGGCAATAATTGAGAGTGACTGGCAGTAGCAGAGAGTGACTGGCAGTAGCAGAGAGTGACTGGCAGTAGTTGAGAGTGTCTGGCAATAATTGAGAGTGACTGGCAATAGTTGAGAGTGACTGGCAATAGTTGAGAGTGACTGGCAATAGTTGAGAGTGACTGGCAATAATTGAGAGTGACTGGCAGTAGCAGAGAGTGACTGGCAGTAGCAGAGAGTGACTGGCAGTAGTTGAGAGTGTCTGGCAATAATTGAGAGTGACTGGCAATAGTTGAGAGTGACTGGCAATAATTGAGAGTGACTGGCAATAATTGAGAGTGACTGGCAATAATTGAGAGTGACTGGCAATAGTTGAGAGTGACTGGCAATAATTGAGAGTGACTGGCAATAGTTGAGAGTGACTGGCAATAATTGAGAGTGACTGGCAGTAGCAGAGAGTGACTGGCAGTAGCAGAGAGTGACTGGCAGTAGCAGAGATTGATCGATGAAATCTAAAGAATCAAAATCGTCGTGTTTTCAAACCAAGCTCACTGTTCATTTTTAACACCCCTCCAGGCCGGATTAGACGACTGGTGCTTCGACATTTTCGAACTAAACGACGCATCCGACAATCACGCGATGAAATTTGTCGGCTACGAGCTGCTGCACAAATACGACTTGATTAACAAGTTCAAGGTGAGTTTTTCAGCGCGTCAAAAGTCTAAGCCAATGCGATATTTTAAAGGCTTGCGACGTACCTAGACTTTAAAAAATTTGAGCATAAACAAATATAATTGAAGCTAATATGGGATTCTAATCGCTCGTTTGTTTTTTAACGAAGCTCTTACAAACAATTTATCGTGATTCTAAATGAAAAGAAGCTTTTCAAGTACATTCGATGATAGCTCGTAAAGAGCCTAGTTTAAACCGGATGAGGCTCTCTACCTAAACTGGCTGGCTAAATAGTCATAGAGGCGTAGCGAATGATAAATAAAAAATATTACTCAGCTGAATGAGGCTCTCTACGTAAACTGACAAATAAAAGTTTCAAGTTTTCGAATATATACAATCTGATGAGGTTCTCAACGTATACTGTGGGACTAAAAGCTCATTCGTTAGAGTTTGCGCTGAATAAGAATTGCATTTTTTCGATTTTTCTTCATGAGGCTCTCGAAGTTCACTGCTCTAGGAAACGCGTTCTATCGCGGTAAAATAATTCCAGATCAACACCAATGTACTGGAAAACTTTCTGTACAAACTGGAAGAGGGATACAGCAAGTGGGGCAACCCGTATCACAATCTGGTGCACGGAGCTGATGTCGCTCAGACGTGTCACTTCATCATGAGCTCGTCTAAACTTGTGGTGAGTTGTTGGTTGCATCAGTTATATATTTCGCAGTTGTGATATTCAACATATTCTTCAAATACCTTCACCCCTAGTTAAGAAGCATATTTTATTTCTAAGAAAAAAATTGTTTCACAGTCTCAGTCTCACAATCTCACAGTCTCAGTCTCACAATCTCACAGTCTCAGTCTCTCAATCTCCCAGTATCAGTCTCACAATCTCACAGTCTCAGTCTCACAATCTCACAGTCTCACTCTCTCAATCTCACAATCTCAGTCTCACAATCTCACAGTCTCAGTCTCACAATCTCACAGTCTCAGTCTCACAATCTCACAGTCTCAGTCTCTCAATCTCACAGTCTCAGTCTCTCAATCTCACAGTCTCAGTCTCACAATCTCACAGTCTCAGTCTCACAATCTCACAGTCTCAGTCTCACAATCTCACAGTCTCAGTCTCAAAATCTCACAGTCTCAGTCTCACAATCTCACAGTCTCAGTCTCACAATCTCACAGTCTCACTCTCTCAATCTCACAGTCTCAGTCTCACAATCTCACAGTCTCAGTCTCACAATCTCACAATCTCAGTCTCACAATCTCACAGTCTCAGTCTCACAATCTCACAATCTCAGTCTCACAATCTCACAGTCTCACTCTCTCAATCTCACAATCTCAGTCTCACAATCTCACAGTCTCAGTCTCACAATCTCACAGTCTCACTCTCTCAATCTCACAATCTCAGTCTCACAATCTCACAGTCTCAGTCTCACAATCTCACAGTCTCACTCTCTCAATCTCACAGTCTCAGTCTCACAATCTCACAGTCTCAGTCTCACAATCTCACAATCTCAGTCTCACAATCTCACAGTCTCAGTCTCACAATCTCACAATCTCAGTCTCACAATCTCACAGTCTCACTCTCTCAATCTCACAATCTCAGTCTCACAATCTCACAGTCTCAGTCTCACAATCTCACAGTCTCACTCTCTCAATCTCACAATCTCAGTCTCACAATCTCACAGTCTCAGTCTCACAATCTCACAGTCTCACTCTCTCAATCTCACAGTCTCAGTCTCACAATCTCACAGTCTCAGTCTCACAATCTCACAATCTCAGTCTCACAATCTCACAGTCTCAGTCTCACAATCTCACAATCTCAGTCTCACAATCTCACAGTCTCACTCTCTCAATCTCACAATCTCAGTCTCACAATCTCACAGTCTCAGTCTCACAATCTCACAGTCTCACTCTCTCAATCTCACAATCTCAGACTCACAGTCTCACATTCTCACTCTCTCAATCTCACAGTCTCACAGTCTCAGTCTCATAATATTACAGTCTCAGTCTCACAGTCTAGCAGTCACACAATCTCATTAGATCGTTGCGCACTTACTCTTGACTGCTTTTCCATCTCGATTTTATCTAGTAATATTTCAGAGAAATAATAAATTTTGTGACTCCAGCGGCGGTGTTTCGCTGCAGCCTGAAATTACGCTCCCATGAAAGATTAGATTTTCATTATTCTTGGCTCTTTCGGTTGGAAAATGGCCCAACAGATTTATGAACTCGGCATGCGACTGGCTGCGCAATGCTTTTCTTTGCAAGCCTAGTTCCTAGTCTTTGCTTCTTGGCTTGATTTAGGGTTAAAAGTACATCTTAGTCGTTTCCGTCACTCTATAGCAGGGGTGGGCAAACTCCGGCCCGCGGGCCAGATGCGGCCCTCGAAGCTCCCAAATCCGGCCCGTTGCCCCTTCTGACATCTACAGTGTCCTGTTTCATCTCTCTCGTGTCTAATATCTCCCGTGTCTCATCGCTCTCGTATCTAATCTCTCCCGTGTCTAGTCTCTCCCGTGTCTAATTTCTCCCGTATCTATCTCTTCCCTGTCTTATCTCTCCCGTGTCTAATCTCTCCCGTGTCTCATCGCTCTCGTATCTAATCTCTCCCGTGTCTAGTCTCTCCCGTGTCTAATTTCTCCCGTGTCTAATCTCTCCCGTGTCTAATCTCTCCCGTGTCTAATCTCTCCCGTGTCTAATTTCTCCCGTGTCTAATCTCTTCCCTGTCTAATCTCTCCCGTGTCTAATCTCTCCCGTGTCTAATCTCTCCCGTGTCTAATCTCTTCCCTGTCTTATCTCTCCCGTGTCTCATCTCTCTCGTGTCCCATCTCTCCCCTATCTCATATTTATACAGTCAATGCGGCCCGCTGTCGTCTTTTAGGCTCTCTCTTTGGCCCGCCAGCAAATAAGTTTGCCCACCCCTGCTCTATAGAGTTTATTCCTTGATCTCTTAGGCACATCATTTGGTGACACCAGACCCGCAACCAGCGAGGAGGCAGTTCTGCCCATTCCGCTGACTCCTGAGCACACACGCACACAGATACTGTACGCAGGCACACGCTCACACAGGTGTGTACATCTGCCCTGACTTTCTCATCGTCAGGCAGTGTACACTCTCACTGTGGGCGTAAATTGCACGAAAAGCCCTCAAGTTTGTTAAAAAAAACGCGGAAAAATCTTATTCATATGGTGGACTTTCACGAAAATCGGGAGGTATTTAAAATACCTCCTCGTGGTCTTTCCCCAGGGGGGGGGCGGGAAATTGCGTGGTATTTCTACTTTTAACACTCACTGCAAGCTTTTGTACTCTTGTTGTTTATCTGGCCCCACAATAACGTTATTCGCCACTGCAGAACTGGCTAACAGACCTGGAGATTTTCGCTACCATAGTTGCCGCCCTGGTCCACGACTACGAGCATACGGGCACCACCAACAGTTTCCACGTGAACACTAGCTCAGATTTGGCCCTGCTGTACAATGACAAAGGCGTGCTGGAAAACTATCACGTCAGCGCAGTATTCCGCCTGCTTCGGGAGGAGGATTACAACATCCTGACCGGCCTGTCCAGGGAGGAGTACAAGTGAGCATTTTTCCCACTCCATATAATCATAGGTACAGTGGGGGTTGTACCCTAGTGGTTATAGCGTCGGACTTCCAACAGAGTGGGGGTTCGATTCCTATGAAGATCGGGGGTTCGATTCCTATGAAGGTCAGGGGTTTGATTCCTATGAAGGTCAGGGGTTCGATTCCTATGAAGGTCGGGGGTTCAATTCCCGACTCCATTAAAAATTTCTGTCCTAAACCAAGACATTGCTTAACTTTGCATTGCTTCAGTTCACCCGGCTGTTAAATTGGTACCAGCATCAGCTGGGATAAATGAGGGGGTTGGGCGTGCGCCTCCCAGTCCATGGACTGAAAAGCCGTACGTAGCCTTCAGATGCTCCGCGAAATAGGTATATATATAGAGTGTACTCCTAGCCCAGTTGTGCGAACCGAAAACCTCAAGGACAGAACGAAAACAGAAGAAAAAACGCACCCGTTGCAGAGAATTTCGCGGCCTTGTGGTCGATATGGTACTGAATACGGACATGAGCCTGCACTTTCAGCAGATCAAAAACATGAAGCAGCTACTCTCCATGCCTGAGAAGTGAGTACATTCTGAGTCTGTCTGCATGCTCTCAGACAATTAGTTTCTTCTGGTATATAAGCCTTCTGACGGCAAGCCATATTTGCTTTGAATCTGCTGCGATTCTTATGAGGTTCTGCTGCGATTCCTATGAGATTCAGCTGCGATTCTTATGAGATTCAGCTGCGATTCCTATGAGATTCCGCTGCGATTCTTATGAGATTCAGCTGCGATTCCTATTAGATTCTGCTGCGATTCCTATGAGATTCTGCTGCGATTCCTATGAGGTTCTGCTGCGATTCCTATGAGATTCTGCTGCGATTCTCATGAGATTGCGATTCTCATGGGATTCTGTTGCGATTCTCATGGGATTCTGTTGCGATTCTCATGAGATTGAGATGCGATTCTTATGAGATTCTGCTGCGATTCCAATGAGATTCCGCTGCGATTCTTATGAGATTCTGCTGCGATTCCAATGAGATTCCGCTGCGATTCTTATGAGATTCTGTTGCGATTCTCATGAGATTGAGATGCGATTCTTAACAGATTATGCTGCGATTGTCTTATGAATTCCTGCTCATGTGTTTGATTTGAATGCATATCAATATTATCAATATTTTTGTCATTGTTAATTTTTTTATAATTGCTTTTAATCGAATTATGTAGTAAATCAAGTATAGAGGGCATGTAACGAATACTACAACAATCTAATGCTGCAAAGCTGGATATACTCGTATTTTTTGTTTATTTTTGGTCGCTTTAATTACTTTTCTGCATGATATTTGTCTTTTGCAGCAGATTTTTTTTAAAGAAACAGTTTTTCATTTTTTGCTACACACAGTTCGTCTGGTTTTTAGATATTTTCCCCCGTTTTTTTAAATGGACTGAAATATCTGCATCATGCTACTGTTAGTAGACTAATTGCATTTCGTAGTAGTACAAAGCAAGCAGCTTTGAAACGCTTTACACGCGATCTTTGCGCAAAGGATGCCGGATCAGGAGTGGATGTTCTTTGGCGACGGCTCCAACGAGATGCGACCGCGGCGCACCATCTTGATCACCTTTCCCTGCGGGCAAGGACAGGATTTGATTGGCCTCCAATGATCCCTCACTTCCTCACATACCAGCACCTGAACCCGCTACCCACGGAATAAGCATTATCATCGACCACTTCTTTACTATTGGCCAACTGCGAAAAATCTAAATTAGTTTTCCCTTTAGCATAACTGCACCAACTTTCACGGCAGATGAACTGACACCATGTTTCATTGCCTAACCATTTTTTCTCTGGATAGTCGCGACGGAATCTCACTGTCTCAGTCTCACTCAATCTCACTGTCTCAGTCTCACTCAATCTCACCGTGTCAGTCTCACTCAATCTCACTGTCTCAGTCTCACTCAATCTCACTGTCTCAGTCTCACTCAATCTCACTGTCTCAGTCTCACTCAATCTCACTGTCTCAGTCTCACTCGATCTCACTAAATCAATCTCACTGTCTCAATCTCACTGCATCGATCTCACTCAATCAATCTCACTAAAGCAATCTCACTGTCTTCATCTCACTCAATCAATCTCACTGTCTTCATCTCACTCAATCAATCTCACTGTCTTCATCTCACTCAATCAATCTCACTGTCTTCATCTCACTCAATTAATCTCACTGTCTTCATCTCACTCAATCAATCTCACTGTCTTCATCTCACTCAATCAATCTCACTGTCTTCATATCACTCAATCAATAGCACTCAATCTCACTCACTCAGTCAATCTCACTGTCTTCATATCACTCAATCAATAGCACTCAATCTCACTCACTCAGTCAATCTCATACTCTCAATCTCACCCAATCAATCTGATTGTATCAATCTCACTGTCTCAATCTCGCAGATTCATCTCACTCTATCAATCTTATTCAGAAAAAATGTCTTTATCTCTTGTTTTATCAATTTTAATCAAAGATAAAAACCGCTTTAACTCCACAGAAAAAATTTTTTTTGGCTCCTGTCCCTAGTCTCATTTAAAAAGATTAAATATTGATTAGACAAATTGTGATTCAATATAAAATAAGATTTTAAATTGTTTAGTCTATTTTATAGAAGTGTTGAATACATCCACAACAGCTTTCATAGCATCTGTATTGTGTATTCTACGCTTTTAGCTAAAGCGAAAGTACATTAAAGCAGTTGGTTGAAACAAAGTTTATTTTTAGCAATTCGATGCGCTTAAATTAATCGGATTTAAAAGTCAAAATTTAGCACAAAAAATTAGCAAAAAAGTGCTGGCTTAGTCCGTACCAAATAGCACTGCAACTGCAATGACTGTGATATAAACACCAAAGATCATTAATATGCATTTTATTAAGCGACACTTTAACTAAAACATACTAACCGACACACAAATCTACTAAGTTTTGAGTAGTAATATTATACTCATTTAGAATTTTACATTTTTTCTTTGGACATAATTGGCTTAGATGGGTTTCAGTAGAAATATGTTTTCACTGATTTCACTGGGGAGAGGAACAGAGGGTGAGAGGAACAGAGGGTGAGAGGAACAGAGGGTGAGAGGAACAGAGGGTGAGAGGAACAGAGGGTGAGAGGAACAGAGGATGAGAGTAACAGAGGGTGAGAGGAACAGAGGGTGAGAGGAACAGAGGGTGAGAGGAACAGAGGGTGAGAGGAACAGAGGGTGAGAGGAACAGAGGGTGAGAGGAACAGAGGGTGAGAGGAACAGAGGGTGAGAGGAACAGAGGGTGAGAGGAACAGAGGGTGAGAGGAACAGAGGGTGAGAGTAACAGAGGGTGAGAGGAACAGAGGGTGAGAGGAACAGAGGGTGAGAGGAACAGAGGGTGAGAGGAACAGAGGATGAGAGTAACAGAGGGTGAGAGGAACAGAGGGTGAGAGGAACAGAGGGTGAGAGGAACAGATAGGGAGAGGAACAGGGGGTAGAGAGTTAAAAAAGAGAGAGAAAGGGTTTGACAGGGAGATGGACAGTCAAAATGCTTAAAAGTTTAATCTAGTTCCAAGCTCTAAAGAGTCTAACTAGAATGCACATATCGTCTGCTCGCGCCCGACTTCAGCATCGACAAGGAGAAGGCGCTGGGCCTTATGCTGCACTGCGCCGATATCAGCCATCCAGGCAAACGGTGGGATCTGCATCATCGCTGGACAATGTCCCTGCTGGAGGAGTTCTTTAGACAAGTAAAGATTTAAGGAATTATTATTTATTATTATGTAGGACTAGATTTTGTAGACATATCGGGAAGCGCGATATAGTCCCATTTAAAAGGTGGGTAGTTAAAGTGAAAGGCAGATAATCTAATAATTCTAATTTCAGGAGGGCTGCGGGCAATGGCACATCATTTGGTGACACTAGACCCGCAGCCAGCGAGGAGGCAATTCTGCCCATTTCGCTGACTCCTGAGCACACACGCACACAGATACTGTACGCAGGCATACGCTCACACAGGTGTGTACATCGGCCCTGACTTTCTCATCGTCAGGCAGTGTACACTCTCACTGTGCCTTGGAGGTTGGCCTTCAAGGGCGTAAATTGCGCGACAAGTCCCCAAGCCTTCTCTCCGCGGCTGCGCCCCAAATGAAAGTGGCCTCGCCGCGGAATCGAGCTCAGGGACCTTGGTGAGAGAGGCAAACGCGTTAATCACTCCTATGAAAGGTAGATTAGTAGAGTGAAAGAGACAATACCAAGGTAGATTGGTAGAGTGTGAAATATGAATGAGAAGAGAGACCTTCTCACCTCACCTTCGCACCTAAGGGCGATCGCGAGAAGGCCTTGGACCTGCCCTGTTCGCCTCTGTGCGATCGCAGCACGACAATGGTGGCACAGTCGCAAGTTGGTGAGCAGCCTTCGTCTCTGAACTCAACCTACTCATCTCCCTTTGTCTCCGTCTCCCTCCCTCTGTCTCCATCTCCCTCCCTCTGTCTCCCTCTCCCTCTCTCTGTCTCCATTTCCCTCCCTCTGTCTCCATCTCCCTCCCTCTATCTCCATCTCCCTCCCTCTGTCTCCATCTCCCTCCCTCTGTCTCCATCTCCCTCCCTCTGTCTCCATCTCCCTCCCTCTGTCTCCATCTCCCTCCCTCTGTCTCCATCTCCCTCCCTCTGTCTCAATCTCCCTCCCTCTGTCTCCATCTCCCTCCCTCTGTCTCCATCTCCCCCCTCTATCTCCATCTCTATCTCCATCACCCCTCTATCTCCATCTCCCCCCTCTATCTCCATCTCCCCCCTCTATCTCCATCTCCAACCGCAGGCTTCATTGACTTCATCATGGAGCCCAGCTTCTCCGTGCTCGGCGACATGCTAGAGAAGATTCTGTCGCCGCTGTTCGAACAGCAGAAGCAGTTGAATAGAAACCCGGCGGATGAGAGCGGCGGTGAGTTAATAGTAAATAATAGTTAATCGTTTGTTAATCGTAACTATACAATGGAAAGAAAACGTTAAATGTAACGATTTTTTTAAACTTACCTTAGCATTGAACCCCACTATTCTATGAAACACTGCGTTTTACTGCTTTCCTTACTGTGTCTTGATGAAAACATCTAACTTTCTCTCTGCACTCTCTCTCTATATCTATCTGCACTCTCTCTATCTGGACTGTCTCTATCTGGACTGTCTCTATCTGCACTGTCTCTATCTGCACTGTCTCTATCTGCACTGCCTCTATCTGCACTGTCTCTATCTGCACTGTCTCTATCTGGACTGTCTCTATCTGCACTGTCTCTATCTGCACTGTCTCTATCTGCACTGTCTCTATCTGCACTGTCTCTATCTGCACTGTCTCTATCTGCACTGTCTCTATCTGGACTGTCTCTATCTGCACTGTCTCTATCTGCACTGTCTCTATCTGCACTGTCTCTATCTGCACTGTCTCTATCTGCACTGTCTCTATCTGCACTGTCTCTATCTGCACTGTCTCTATCTGCACTGTCTCTATCTGCACTGTCTCTATCTGCACTGTCTCTATCTGCACTGTCTCTATCTGCACTGTCTCTATCTGCACTGTCTCTATCTGCACTGTCTCTATCTGCACTGTCTCTATCTGCACTGTCTCTATCTGCACTGTCTCTATCTGCACTGTCTCTATCTGGACTGCCTCTATCTGGACTGTCTCTATCTGCACTGTCTCTATCTGCACTGTCTCTATCTGCTCTCTGTCTATATGCACTCTTTATACTAGTGTATATTATCTCTCTTTTATATATTCCTACGCCAGGGCATTGTAAAGTAATTTTACGAAACAATTTTCTAACATAAAACATAAAAATTCTGAAGTTGCCCTTTTCTCCGTACTTTTACTGCAAGCGACAACAGACTTGTCGGTCAATATTCTATTTTCTATCATGTTATCTGAAAGCCGATTTTTTTCGCATTTTTCATCTAGCTAAAATCAGCAGGTCAATGAGGAAATGGCATGGTAAGATTATTATAACAGTTAATAAAACAATGACATGCCTCCAATAAAACTCTCGCGTCAAGCTGGTTGGGATTTTAATTTTTCTTTTTTTCATCGCGCTTTATTTTGCTTTTGCTTGAGTTTTTTGTGTGTTTTTTACATACGTTTCTCAGCATGTTAGTCTTTCTGAAAAGCTTCATGTGCAGCTATAGAGAATTGCATAGCCACTGATTAAAGCGGAATTTCTCAACACTTAAATTGACCAGAGCAAAGGTAGTAATGATAATTGGCGACCTTGGATCACGCGTCCCTCGCGTGACAGGTTGCGTACGTTAGGTAGGAACAGAGCTGAAGGTCGCAGTTTGGGCTATTTTTAGCAACATCAGCTTCAAATAAAAGTTGTCTCTCCGAACTAGATTTTTCTTTATTAACGCGTATCTGCGATTCGGCATGCATTTTTATGAACTTGTTTAATTTTTAGAAATTTATTTACGAGCGCAGTCGCGTTTGTTTTTATAATGAGCATAATTCGATCTACACGAGGATATTGATTGTGACTAAATTAGAAAAAGGAAGCGATCGTTGTTCTAGCATATATTCCGCAATGAGCTGTAAAATAAATACTATGTTTATCATGCACATAAAACACGCAACTGGATATTTATTAATGAAAACTTTTTGCTTTATAAAACGCCATTCCATCAGTCAACTTATGAGTACTAAAGGTGACCTCAAGCACTGGTGTCAGTTTAAACACACATCTCGATTTAATTCCCACGCCATTTTAGCGTTCAAAATTTCTTTCCTAATCTCAAGTGGGGATGGATTTACATAAAAAATAAAATACATAAAGGGCTTAGTGATCTTTTGATGCTAAAAATAGCTCTGCATCGGGGGCTTCCGCCAAGTGTCTTAAAAATGGTCTTTGGATGCTAAAAATAGCACCGAGTGTACGTTTATCAGCGCATAATTATCTTAAGGAGAAAATGATTGATAAAAATGTAAATTGTTTTAAGTCCGCGACCCAAACAATTTTTCAGGCGACGGCGGGTTCAGCTTGAACCGGCCCTGGAATGACATTATCAAGGAAAACCGAGCCCAGTGGAAAGCCAGAGCAGAAATCGGTGAGCAGTTTGTACTCACTCTTTGTTCTGTACTCATTTGCCTCATTCACAGGACACTTCCCACCCCCCCCCCAACGACAGAAGAGGCGGAGAAGGCCGCCAAAGCTGCCGAAGCCGGCGACGCGGCCGCCGCAGCTTCCGGTGGAGCTGCAGGATCTCGAGCGGCCGACGACAAATCTTCGACAGGGGCTGATCAGCAGCATCCGGGATCTGGCGGTGGTGGCCGGCCATTGGGCACAATTAACGAGGACAAGCACTAGCCGCCGCAGCTGCTGTCCCATTATCCGATCCTGTTGCGATGTAACGACAGAATCTCCCCAGGTTTTTTTCACAGACCAATTAATTCAGCATACAACGTACATGTCATTGTTCTGTTAAATGACATGAAATTTCGTTACATGAAACGTCGATGATAAAGAACATGTCATCTCGTAGATGTCAAATTTAAGCAACCAAAGCGAGTCCCACCAACAGCGTTCCGCATACTCTTTCACCCAGACACGTCAAATTTGTTTACGAGTCGCATGTATTTCCTTTCTCCCCGCGACTTTCCTTCCTGCGTTTAGAATCGGCTACCAAAAGGCCAGTTGATTTGTTGCTATTTTTAGACAGAGGCTTCTCTAGGAAACCCCGACCAATGGGAATCTTGTGGTTTCTTGTGGTTAAGAAAAACTTTCGGCGAAAACCCCGAATAAGGAGAATTTTGTGGTTTTTTATTTATTTTAGGAAGGATTCTCGGGGAAGCCTTAAACAAAGAGAGTTCAGCTTATTTTGCTATTTTTAGAAAGGATTCTATGGGAAACCACAGAAGAAAGAGAGTTCAGCTTATTTTACTATTTTTAGAAAGGATTCTCTGGGAAACCCCAGAACAAAGAGAGTTCAGCTTATTTTGCTATTTTTAGAAAGGATTCTATGGGAAACCCCAGAAGAAAGAGAGTTCAGCTTATTTTACTATTTTTAGAAAGGATTCTCTGGGAAACCCCAGAACAAAGAGAGTTCAGCTTATTTTGCTATTTTTAGAAAGGATTCTCTGGGAAACCGGACCAAGTACTTGTAGAACCAAGTTTTAGGCTACTTTTAGAGCTCCGAAAAGTTAGCTTAGTTTAATTTTGTCCTTTGCCATCTCTCAATAAAATTTATTTCTCATCCAAAAAACAGAAAAATTAATGTACATTTCAAAATCATTCTTTAGTATAGAGTCGTGTATGATGCAGTGTGTGTGATATTTTAACCTATCTTTATCAGCTATTGTCCCCAGTAGCATGTTACACCCAAGCAAACATTGTGACAGTTATAACTGTCTGTATAGTTCGCTATCATTTATTAATACGTAATTAGAAAAGAACTAACTAAAAGTACAGTTGCTATTTAAAAGACAGCAAAGACTATTCTAACTTTAAAACTGCCTAATAATCATGTCTAGCGACAAAACCAATGAATGTTTTTATTAATCTTTGTTACTAATTTAATAGAGACCTGGACAAAGAACAAGTCGATTGTTAACTGATTATTTCAGTCAGTTGCTCAAAGCTACTCTAGCCTCTGTTGTCACCTTAGACTAGAACAAAAAACTGAAAACTATTTCACGAAAATAAATTTCGGATTTTAAATTGCTAATCTGTTCTACTAATAGTAGAATGCTACGATTCGTGATTCTACCTGCTTGCTTGACTCAGTTTATTTTTTTATAAACTAACGGCGAATATGCGCACACACGACTCGTTTATCTTACTAATAGTAGTAAGAAAGTAAACAACAAAAACACTGCTAGAACAAATATAAACGTGCAAACTAAAAAAGTTTACGAATTACGAAAAATGCTCTAAACTGTGTGCCGTTTCTAAGAGGAGAGCGAAATAAAAACATACTATTTTAACAAAACGGAGATCGCTCTATCTAAGTTTATCACACACAGAAGCGAACTGATCACAGAGGGCTACGTAAGTTACACACCAGCTATAAAAATGCTAATAGTGATGTAACAAACAAGCAAACAAACATTGTGTCAAATATGTCTTTGAATAGAGTTGTCCATGATATTCTACAGAGTCATGAGCGTGCTACCGATAGACTAAGGGTGTGCTGGAAAAGAATATTTGTCCCGATAGATTAAGCGTGTGCTCAAACTGAAAATTTTCCCAATGAACCAAGGGTGTGCTCAAAATGGAAAAAGTTTCCCTATAGACACTAAAGGTTGTGCTCAAAATGGAAATTTATTCCGGAATTTGAAAACATATTTATAACAATATTATTAGTGTTAACTAGATCAAAGAAAAGAAAAAAATAACAGAAACAAATGTACAAAATACAAGAAAGAAGGTAAAAAGTGTGCACTCGTGGCAGAAGCAAAAACAAGAAGAGCAGAAAAGGGCAGCACGGCAGACTCTAAATGAAATCTAATATCCGTCTACGTTAAACATAAAAGTACAGTTATCAGTTTAGGGCACTAATAGTTAGAAAATAACTTTGTCTCAATTTCGTTAACTTTAAAGCGTTAAACTAAACTAAAAAAGACGCCAAACACACTGATAACTATAATCTAGGTGTGACTCACTAACATACTGTTTTACTAGAACAAAAGATTTACCCGGGAAGCAGAAAAAAGCACAAGGTTTGTGCAACCCAATCGATTCCCAATATTGCTCTCAAGCTAAATCTAAAAGCCAGCATTAGCAAGCTATTTCTATGAAAATCATTGAAATTTATAATTATCAGAGCAGTTTAGTTGCCATGGCAACCGGGGATGCATAGCAACACCGTCCTCAGGCCATAGCGGCGATGGCGGCCGCTCCTTTGCCGCTGCCGTCCTCAGATAGGCGCAGCATGAACTGAAAATGCGAATTCAATTCATGCCACATACTAGATCTGCTACTTATAGTAGCTTAAGGGGGTGAGCGGCAGAGTGCTTAACGCGTTTGCGCCAAGGTCCCTGAGCTCGATTCCGCGGCGAGGCCACATTCATTTGGGGCGCAGCCGCGGAGAGAAGGCTTGGGGGCTTGTCGTGCAATTTACGCCCTTGAGGGCCAACCTCCAAGGCACAGTGAGAGTGTACACTGCCTGACGATGAGAAAGTCAGGGCCGATGTACACACCTGTGTGAGCATATGCTTGCGTACAGTATCTGTGTGCGTGTGTGCTCAGGAGTCAGCGGAATGGGCAGAATTGCCTCCTCGCTGGCTGCGGGTATAGTGTCACCAATTGATGTGCCATTGCCCGCAGCCCTCCTGCAAATATTAGTATTATTATTACAGTACCTTAATGAGCAACAGGCCATTTTTATCATATTTCTGCTGAAATTTTTTCCTTTCTCTACTGGAATCTTCTACCCTCTCTACTCGAATTTTCTCCCCTCTCTACTGGAATCTTCTCCCCTCTCTACTGGAATCTTCTACCCACTTTACTGAAATTTTTTCCTTTCTCTACTGGAATCTTCTATCCTCTCTACTCGAATTTTCTCCCCTCTCTACTGGAATCTTCTCCCCTCTCTACTGGAATCTTCTCCCCCTCTACTGGAATCTTCTCCCCTCTCTACTGGAATCTTCTACCCACTTTACTGGAATCTTCTCCCCCTCTACTGGAATCTTCTCCCCTCTCTACTGGAATCTTCTCCCCTCTCTACCGGAATCTTCTCCCCTCTCTACTGGAATCTTCTCCCCTCTCTACTGGAATCTTCTCCCCCTCTACTGGAATCTTCTCCCCTCTCTACTGGAATCTTCTACCCACTTTACTGGAATTTTCTTCCCTCTCTACTGAAATCTTCTATCCTCTCTACTCGAATTTTCTCCCCTCTCTACTGGAATCTTCTCCCCTCTCTACTGGAATCTTTTCCCCTCCCTACTGGAATCTTCTCCCCTCTCTACTGGAATCTTCTCCCCTCTCTACTGGAATCTTTTCCCCTTTCTACTGGAATCTTCTCCCCTCTCTACTGGAATCTTCTCCCCTCTCTACCAGAAAGCTCTCCCCTCTCCGCAGCAATTCTCTGTTTCTCTGTCTCACCCTAGCATCCGGGTGCAGCTCGTTGATCTTGTCAATCATTCGCTGAGGAAAATGCGGATGAAATTTAAACAACGAGCCGTCAATGCCGACTGTAACTTCGTTGGGCGAAGCGATCCGTTTCAATAGGCAGGATATGCCAGTTGCCACTAAATAGGCTGAGCGGGTTGACACGGCCTCGCACAGACTGCGCACCATCATCATATCCAACGGCCTGACGAGCTGGAGGCCCAAGTCAACAGTCAGCAGGCTGTCAGTACTATAATAGTGCCTAGGCGGGTCCCGCTCCACTTCGCTCAGATATTTGGTGTGAAAGCTCATCGGTTGGCGCAGAGCGTCCGGCATCCGGCCGTCAAATAGTACACCGTCCGACACCAGCTGCTGAATGCCCAGGCGAACCAGTTCGCCCAGATACATGCCGGAAACAAGCTTCTCGAATGTCTGGAAAAATTAAGTCGAGGGTTAAGCGAAAACAAGAGACAAGAGAAATACATTAAAGAACAAGAAGCTTAGCTGTTTGCACAACGCTCAGGTTGCACAGGTGTGATAGAAAAATACTTGATTTCAATGTTGATACTTGATTTCATCTTTCTTCTCGAAAACTCGAGACCTTTTTAAGCATATTGCTTTTGTGTAATTAGAAGCCGAAGCCTTATATGGTGTGTAAATTGGTCATTGTATGGTGTGTAAATTGGTCATTGTACGGTGTGTAAATTGGTCATTGTATGGTGTGTAAATTGGTCATTGTATGGTGTGTAAATTGGTCATTGTACGGTGTGTAAATTGGTCATTGTACGGTGTGTAAATTGGTCATTGTACGGTGTGTAAATTGGTCATTGTACGGTGTGTAAATTGGTCATTGTATGGTGTGTAAATTGGTCATTGTACGGTGTGTAAATTGGTCATTGTATGGTGTGTAAATTGGTCATTGTACGGTGTGTAAATTGGTCATTGTATGGTGTGTAAATTGGTCATTGTATGGTGTGTAAATTGGTCATTGTATGGTGTGTAAATTGGTCATTGTACGGTGTGTAAATTGGTCATTGTATGGTGTGTAAATTGGTCATTGTATGGTGTGTAAATTGGTCATTGTACGGTGTGTAAATTGGTCATTGTACGGTGTGTAAATTGGTCATTGTACGGTGTGTAAATTGGTCATTGTACGGTGTGTAAATTGGTCATTGTATGGTGTGTAAATTGGTCATTGTACGGTGTGTAAATTGGTCATTGTATGGTGTGTAAATTGGTCATTGTATGGTGTGTAAATTGGTCATTGTACGGTGTGTAAATTGGTCATTGTATGGTGTGTAAATTGGTCATTGTATGGTGTGTAAATTGGTCATTGTACGGTGTGTAAATTGGTCATTGTACGGTGTGTAAATTAATCATTGTACGGTGTGTAAATTGGTCATTGTACGGTGTGTAAATTGGTCATTGTATGGTGTGTAAATTGGTCATTGTATGGTGTGTAAATTGGTCATTGTATGGTGTGTAAATTGGTCATTGTACGGTGTGTAAATTGGTCATTGTACGGTGTGTAAATTGGTCATTGTATGGTGTGTAAATTGGTCATTGTACGGTGTGTAAATTGGTCATTGTACGGTGTGCAAATTGGTCATTGTACGATGTGTAAATTGGTCATTGTACGGTGTGCAAATTGGTCATTGTATGGTGTGTAAATTGGTCATTGTATGGTGTGTAAATTGGTCATTGTATGGTGTGTAAATTGGTCATTGTATGGTGTGTAAATTGGTCATTGTACGGTGTGTAAATTGGTCATTGTATGGTGTGTAAATTGGTCATTGTACGGTGTGTAAATTGGTCATTGTATGGTGTGCAAATTGGTCATTGTATGGTGTGTAAATTGGTCATTGTATGGTGTGTAAATTGGTCATTGTATGGTGTGTAAATTGGTCATTGTACGGTGTGTAAATTGGTCATTGTATGGTGTGTAAATTGGTCATTGTACGGTGTGTAAATTGGTCATTGTACGGTGTGTAAATTGGTCATTGTATGGTGTGTAAATTGGTCATTGTACGGTGTGTAAATTGGTCATTGTAGGGTGTGTAAATTGGTCATTGTATGGTATGTAAATTGGTCATTGTACGGTGTGTAAATTGGTCATTGTACGGTGTGTAAATTGGTCATTGTATGGTGTGTAAATTGGTCATTGTACGGTGTGTAAATTGGTCATTGTATGGTGTGTAAATTGGTCATTGTATGGTGTGTAAATTGGTCATTGTACGGTGTGTAAATTGGTCATTGTACGGTGTGTAAATTGGTCATTGTATGGTGTGTAAATTGGTCATTGTACGGTGTGTAAATTGGTCATTGTACGGTGTGTAAATTGGTCATTGTATGGTGTGTAAATTGGCCATTCTGTGCTGTGTAAATGTGTCATTCTATGTCGTGTAAACCTATAATTTTATGGTGAGTAAATCAATCTTTGTGTATGCGAATAGGACATTGTACGGAAAATCACGTGACCTATAAAATCAGAAATCACGTGACCAATAAAATCGGAAATCATGTGACTTGTGAATTCTAAATCACGTGACCGATAAGTCGCGATTCGCATGACATAAAAGATGGACTTACCTGTCGGCCTGGATTAATGCTAGCAGCGTCAAGTTGCCTATCCAAATCGGTGCGAAATCTTTCCAAGCAGCCGTCGGCGCCAAAGTTGCCCCATTCGGTGTTGATAACAACGTGCGCCTCCCCAGCCGGCAGGTCGGCCGCGTAGCGTTCAACAGCGGCGACTCGCTCGACGTAGGCCGCGTTGGTGCCGGTGCCGACAATCAGGCCAATCTGGCAGGCCGGATCTTCTAGGGCGCAGGCCGCCAGCGTGCCGACGGTGTCGTTGACTAGGGCGATGCAGTGGGCCGCCAAGCCGCGCCTGTCAACGGCTTCCTGTAAACAATTGCAATGGTTGGGAATAAGTCTGATGGGTTTGAAAGGTATTTGAGATTACTTCTCCTACTATTCGAATTACCGATATCCTCTAGGATTATTCTAATACAGAAAAATAAAATTACCTTCCTAGCGCTTTTTACAATGCGCAGAGCCACAAACTGATGCATTAAAAATCGAACTGGATTATCACTTAATCAAAGAGGATTATCATCCAATAAAACAGGATTATCAACCAATCAAACTTTATTATCATCCAATCAAACAGGATTATCACCCAATCAAACAGGATTATCACCCAATCAAACAGGATTATCCCCCAATCAAACTTTATTATCATCCAATCAAACAGGATTATCACCCAATCAAACAGGATTATCCCCCAATCAAACTTTATTATCATCCAATCAAACAGGATTATCACCGAATCAAACAGGATTATCACCCAATCAAACAGGATTATCACCCAATCAAACAGGATTATCATCCAATCAAACAGGATTATCACCCAATCAAACAGGATTATCACCCAATCAAACAGGATTATCATCCAATCAAACAGGATTATCACCGAATCAAACAGGATTATCACCCAATCAAACAGGATTATCACCCAATCAAACAGGATTATCACCCAATCAAACAGGATTATCATCCAATCAAACAGGATTATCACCCAATCAATCAGGATTATCAACCAATCAAACAGGATTATCACCCAATCAAACAGGATTATCACCGAATCAAACAGGATTATCACCCAATCAAACAGGATTATCCCCCAATCAAACTTTATTATCATCCAATCAAACAGGATTATCACCCAATCAAACTGGATTATCAGCCAATCAAACAGGATTATCACCGAATCAAACAGGATTATCACCGAATCAAACAGGATTATCACCGAATCAAACAGGATTATCAACCAATCAAACAGGATTATCACCCAATCAAACAGGATTATCACCCAATCAAACAGGATTATCATCCAATCAAACAGGATTATCACTCAATCAAACAGGATTATCACCCAATCAAACAGGATTATCACCCAATCAAACAGGATTATCACCCAATCAAACAGGATTATCACCCAATCAAACAGGATTATCATCCAATCAAACAGGATTATCACCCAATCAATCAGGATTATCAACCAATCAAACAGGATTATCACCCAATCAAACAGGATTATCACCGAATCAAACAGGATTATCACCGAATCAAACAGGATTATCAACCAATCAAACAGGATTATCACCCAATCAAACAGGATTATCACCGAATCAAACAGGATTATCACCCAATCAAACAGGATTATCAGCCAATCAAACAGGATTATCACCCAATCAAACAGGATTATCATCCAATCAAACAGGATTATCACCCAATCAATCAGGATTATCACCCAATCAAACCGGATTATCACCGAATCAAACAGGATTATCACCGAATCAAACAGGATTATCAACCAATCAAACAGGATTATCACCCAATCAAACAGGATTATCACCCAATCAAACAGGATTATCATCCAATCAAACAGGATTATCATCCAATCAAACAGGATTATCACTCAATCAAACAGGATTATCACCCAATCAAACAGGATTATCATCCAATCAAACAGAATTATCAACCAATCAAACAGGATTATCACTTAATCAAACAGGATTATCACCCAATCAAACAGGATTATCATCCAATCAAACAGGATTATCATCCAATCAAACAGGATTATCACTCAATCAAACAGGATTATCACCCAATCAAACAGGATTATCACCCAATCAAACTGGATTATCAGCCAATCAAACAGGATTATCACCGAATCAAACAGGATTATCACCGAATCAAACAGGATTATCACCGAATCAAACAGGATTATCAACCAATCAAACAGGATTATCACCCAATCAAACAGGATTATCACCCAATCAAACAGGATTATCATCCAATCAAACAGGATTATCATCCAATCAAACAGGATTATCACTCAATCAAACAGGATTATCACCCAATCAAACAGGATTATCAACCAATCAAACAGAATTATCAACCAATCAAACAGGATTATCACTTAATCAAACAGGATTATCACCCAATCAAACAGGATTATCATCCAATCAAACAGGATTATCACCCAATCAATCAGGATTATCAACCAATCAAACAGGATTATCACCCAATCAAACAGGATTATCAACCAATCAAACAGGATTATCACCCAATCAAACAGGATTATCATCCAATCAAACAGGATTATCATCCAATCAAGCTGGATTATCAGCTAATCAAACAGGATTATCCCCCAAACAAACAGAATTATCACTCAAACAGGATTATCATCCAATCAAACAGGATTATCACTCAATCAAACAGGATTATCATCCAATCAATCAGGATTATCACCCAATCAAACAGGATTATCATCCAATCAATCAGGATTATCACCCAATCAAACAGGATTATCACCCAATCAAACAGGATTATCAGCCAATCAAACAGGATTATCACCGAATCAAACAGGATTATCACCGAATCAAACTTGATTATCACCGAATCAAACTGGATTATCATCTAATGAAAATGAAGCATCCCGATTCCTCACAAAGATTGTTACAATATTAACCCAGATAATCCCACTCTAACAGGATTGTCTCATGCACCTGCAGCAGTCGGCAGACATCGTTTCCAACCACACCGTCGGCTGAGTAGCCCTTAGTCCAGCCGAGCAGTCGGGCGCTGGCCAGGCCGTGCTGTTCGCACGGAAACGAGAAGGTGAAGCCCAGACGCAGAGGCGAATCAGAATTGTCGGCCAGGTTAGAGGCGCCGTGCTCAACTAGAAAATCGGCAATTGTGCCGGCTAGAAAGTCGAACAGGGCCTCGCCGGAGCCGCGCATTAGATCGCACGGCACAGAGTACACATTCTCAGTGATCTCTGGCGGCTGGCCGGCTGGTCGCATTCGAACTAGCAGCACTCGATAATTGGTGCCGCCAAGGTCCAGGGCCAGGTAGTCGCCTGGTCCCGGCGGGTGGCCACCGCCGCAGGCTCGGCCTGGCAGTCGGGTCACGTGAGAGCACAGCATGGGCACGCACTGAGGCGGACCGGAGGCGCTGAGACCGGCACGGAATGCCGCCTCCAACTGTAACTCGATGGCGTGATAGTCCGACTCTGATAGAGTCAGGCTGGCGATTAGGGCGCGAGCCTGCGGGATCGTGAGACGGCTTTTATATGACTACCAGACTGCCGAGTAGACTGCTGAGTAGACTGTTAAGTAGACTGTTGAGTAGACTGTTAAGTAGACTGTTGAGTAGACTTAGATCTGCCTACATCTAGAAACAGTCTAGATCTGCCTACATCTAGAAACAGTCTAGATCTGCCTACATCTAGAAACAGTCAAGATCTACCTACATCTAGAAACAGTCTACATCAACCTACATCTAGAAACAGTGCAGATCTACCTACATCTAGAAACTGTCTAGATCTACCTATATGTAGTAACAGTCTAGATCTGCCTACATCTAGAAACAGTCCAGATCTGCCTACATCTAGAAACTGTCTAGATCTACCTATATGTAGTAACAGTCTAGATCTGCCTACATCTAGAAACTGTCTAGATCTGCCTACATCTAGAAACAGTCTAGATCTGCCTACATCTAGAAACAGTGCAGATCTACCTGCATCTAGAAACAGTCTAGATCTACCTGCATCTAGAAACTGTCTAGATCTGCCTACATCTAGAAACAGTCTAGATCTGCCTACATCTAGAAACAGTCTAGATCTACCTACATCTAGAAACAGTCTACATCAACCTACATCTAGAAACAGTGCAGATCTGCCTACATCTAGAAACAGTCTAGATCTGCCTACATCTAGAAACAGTCTAGATCTGCCTACATCTAGAAACAGTCAAGATCTGCCTACATCTAGAAACTGTCTTCATCTGCCTACATCTAGAAACAGTGCAGATCTACCTGCATCTAGAAACAGTATAGAACTACCTGCATCTAGAAACAGTCTAGATCTACCTGCATCTAGAAACTGTCTAGATCTGCCTACATCTAGAAACAGTCTAGATCTGCCTACATCTAGAAACAGTCTAGATCTACCTACATCTAGAAACAGTCTACATCAACCTACATCTAGAAACAGTGCAGATCTGCCTACATCTAGAAAGTCTAGATCTGCCTACATCTAGAAACAGTCTAGATCTGCCTACATCTAGAAACTGTCTAGATCTGCCCACATCTAGAAACAGTCTAGATCTGCCTACATCTAGAAACAGTCAAGATCTGCCTACATCTAGAAACAGTCAAGATCTGCCTACATCTAGAAACTGTCTAGATCTGCCTACATCTAGAAACAGTCTAGATCTGCCTACATCTAGAAACAGTCTGATCTGCCTACATCTAGAAACAGTCTGATCTGCCTACATCTAGAAACAGTCTAGATCTGCCTACATCTAGAAACAGTCTAGATCTGCCTACATCTAGAAACAGTCTAGATCTACCTGCATCTAGAAACAGTGCAGATCTACCTGCATCTAGAAACAGTCTAGATCTACCTGCATCTAAAAACAGTGCAGATCTACCTGCATCTAGAAACAGTCTAGATCTGCCTACATCTAGAAACAGTCAAGATCTGCCTACATCTAGAAACAGTCTAGATCTGCCTACATCTAGAAACTGTCTAGATCTACCTACATCTAGAAACAGTGCAGATCTACCTACATCTAGAAACAGTGCAGATCTACCTATATGTAGTAACAGTCTAGATCTACCTACATCTAGAAACTGTCTAGATCTACCTATATGTAGTAACAGTCTAGATCTACCTAAATGCAGATAGATTTTGTCTAGACATTGTCTAGATCTATATAAAAGACATAGATTTCGTCTCTAGATATAAAATGTACACAAAAAGAACTAGAATAAATCTGGTCTATGCAATTTTTTGCTGAATTTAGCATTCAGATAAGAATAAATCATGTCTAATTTTTGTTAAGCTACACACCTTCTCTGGTAGGTCTGGAATCTTCTTTCTCGAATCGCTCAGGTGCATGAACTCGAAGTTCCTTCTGAAATAACAATTGTCACGTTAATTATCGATTTCTATAATCATTTGCAAACAAAAAAAGAAATAAGTAGTTCTTATTACTTATATAGAAGGCCAGCTAGCCTTCTCTCTCCCACAAATGAATGTGGCCTCGCCGCGGAAAGCTCGGGTACCTTGGTGCGAGAGGCAAACGCGTTAACCGCTCCAATTTACGCCCTTTAGGGCCAACCTCCAAGGCACAGTGAGAGTGTACAATGCCTGACGATGAGAAAGTCAGGGCAGGCTGACCTACCTAGGTGAGTGCTCAGGAGTCAGCGAAATGGGCAGAATTGGCTCCTCGCTGGCTGCGGGTCCAGTGTCACCAAATGATGTGCCACTGCCCGCAGCACTCCAGTAATTAATACTATTATTTTTATTTAGATAGGCTTAACATTTTACACTGCTAATTTAAAATAGCACATGCATATATAGTAGAAACTACTTACAAAGCCAGTCAGGATGAATTCTCCACCAATTTAAAATTCTCACAACATTGAACTAGTCTAATTATAAGTGGCGCACAACGAGATAAAAAGGTTCTTAACAGCACAGCGACAGCATAGCGGCGGGTTAAGTTGGATGATCCAGCAGCATGGCCTGGTATTGCAAAATGAATGTGCTTTTAGTACGCAGTTTGGAGATAAAACAAATAAATAAATATAAAGTGCAACAAAAACATTACTAGGCACAAAACAGAACATTGATAGTCTGTCTACTTAACTATATCGCGGATTCTTCCTTTCCTTATCTCCTGATTTGTATATCCCCATAAAATTACTTAGATAGTTAAATCTCCCTAGATGTCTACTACATCATCCCTAGATGTCTACTACATCATCCCTAGATGCCTACTACATCATCCCTAGATGCCTACTACATCATCCCTAGATGCCTACTACATCATCCCTAGATGTCTACTACATCATCCCTAGATGTCTACTACATCCTCCCTAGATGTCTACTACATCATCCCTAGATGTCTACTACATCCTCCCTAGATGTCTACTACATCCTCCCTAGATGTCTACTATATCATCCCTAGATGTCTACTACATCCTCCCTAGATGTCTACTACATCCTCCCTAGATGTCTACTACATCCTCCCTAGATGTCTACTACATCATCCCTAGATGTCTACTACATCCTCCCTAGATGTCTACTACATCCTCCCTAGATGTCTACTACATCCTCCCTAGATGTCTACTACATCATCCCTAGATTTCTGCTAGATACTCTCGATCGTCCGTAGATATACTCTAGATCGTTCCTTTATAGAACGGGCCAATTCACAGCATATATAGGAGTTGAATAGTTATGAGTTATAGGATGCATCAATGGCACAGGTTGGTTATAAATAAGCCAAATAACTAAGCACAACAAAAAAGTACTACTGTTAAAACAGCAAACATTTATAGTACGTGCAAATATATAGCATGCTGTGTTAAAATTATAAGCAATAATCTACTACTCACCCTTCCTGGCTATTTAACCGATTGAGTCTACGTTTTCTACCGTAGTCGAGGCTCATTGTTGAACGATTTTGGTTTGCTGGAAGGCAAAATAGCAAAAATTTGCCTCTTAACAGTAAAAAGATACTTTTTGCACACCATACTCCCCGACGAGAATCGTTGAATATCTCGACGATGTTGATGATTTGTGATTCAGGAAGTTGTTTTAACTGATGGAGCGGAACATTTTTGCCCGTGTTCCAGATTTTCGAGACGTTTGGTTGAATAATTTGGGAGATAAAGAAAAACGAAAGACGTGGGTATTCGAAACGTATACTCCCATAGTATTTCTACAGTTATTAGATAACGAGTCTAACTAAGGTATAGTTACTCCCGCAGTTTACACAAAAACAACAACAACAACAACAACAAAGACACTCGTTAACGAAACCGCAACAGCTAAACTCACCAATTTATTCATTGCCAAATAAGTAATTTCCATAATTTGAACAATGAGTTACTCAGTTTCTAAGTTATGGCAGGATTGGGGGGCACAAGTTGCTAGAGCACACAAGAATCAAATAGTTCTAGCAAAATGAGGAATTGAATCTTTTTCGACTAATTAGCATAATTAGTTACGATGACAGGCCCTACAAAAGATGTCAATCCCTTGACGAAACAAAACTAAGATGTACAGTGTCAGTGTCCAGTTCACTTCAACAGTTGGGTCATCTCGGGCACAGCTTTGAATAGGTCGGCCACCAGGCCAAAGTCGGCCACCTGAAATATTGGCGCCTCCGGGTCCTTGTTGATAGCCACAATCACTTTGCTGTCCTTCATGCCGGCCAGGTGTTGAATAGCGCCAGAGATGCCAACGGCAATGTAGAGATCCGGTGCGACAATCTTGCCAGTCTGGCCAATCTGCATGTCGTTGGGCACAAAGCCGGCGTCCACAGCGGCCCGGCTGGCGCCGACCGCGGCGTTCATCTTGGCGGCCAGCTCGTACAGCAGCTGGAAGTTGTCGCCGGATTTCAGGCCGCGGCCGCCAGAGACTACAACCTTGGCGCTGGCAAGCTCGGGCCGGTCGCTCTTGCTCAGCTCCTAGAGGGCGGGGGGTCGGGGTTACTCACTAATTAATCAAAGCTCTTAATTGGCTAATGCATCCAGCCAGACAAACCAGATTAAATAGGCGAGCGGGTCAAATAGGGAATCCAACAAGGACAGCGGGCTGCATTGGCTGTGGAGAGACGGGACAGGCGAGTGGTGAGACAAAGGGGGGGTGAGACACGGGTGAGATGAAGCAAAGGAGAGATGAGACATGTGAGAGATGAGACAGGGGAGAGATGAGACAGGAGAGAGATGAGACAGGAGAGACATGAGACACAGGAGAGATATGAGACAGGAGAGAGATAAGACAGTGGTAGATGAGACAGTGATAGATGAGACGGTGAGAGATGAGAGAGGGGAGAGATTAGACAGGAAAGGGATGAGACACGCGTGAGATGAGACAGGGGAGCGACAAGATAGGAGAGAGATGAGACACGGGAGCGACAAGATAGGAGAGAGCTGAGTCATGGGTGATGTGAAACAACGGAAAGATTAGACACGGCCTGCATCTGGGCAGCGGGCCGTGGCTCAAGGGTCATTGTTCCCAGATTTAGTAGGAATGCATTTACAATAGATGAAAAATGGGTAATTCTAACCCCAATGACAATGAACCCTGTCTCATCAAGTCTCAGCAACCCAAGCACTCGCAATATTCTAGCTAGAACACGGACTAAATATTTGCTGCGCACCTTCTGAAATAAGAATCGAATCGTCAACTCTCTAGAACGTCGAGATATTCAACGATTCCGACAGAATGTAAAGATAGACAGAAGGCGTTGATGTACACCAACCTGGCCAATAAACTTGCTAACGGCATTCTTGACAGTGTCGACGCCGGGCGCCGCTTCCTGATTGGCCGAGCCGCCGCTGACTGCGGCAGCTTCGAAAGCTGTGCCGCGCACCGTGATACACTTCACTTTGTCCAAAGATTTCACAGTCTGCAGCGCGTTGCCGGCGTAGATTGGCCGTACAAATGTGTCGGCAGATTTCACGTCAATAACGTCGGATACTGCGGCGACATCCAGTTTGGCTGCCACCCGGGGCACCAGAGATTTGCCTAGAGCTGTGGCCGAGCCGACAATGTGACTAAACTGCAGCTTGGACTGGCAGGCCACGATTAGCGGAGTGAGGGCTTCGGGTAGGAAGCCTTTGAATGCCTCGGAGTCGGCTAGTAGGACGCGACTGACTCCGGCAATCTAAAATAATAACCGTCGAAGGATTTCAGAATGACGCGGCCCATTGTATAGGCTTCACTTTCTGAATAAGAAGTCAAAATTTGCAGATTTTTTTAGAAAAAGTCATAGCTAGAGTCAGAGTAGTCCGAGTAGAAAGCCAGAATTCGATTGTGAGAAAGACAGAGAATCTGAGTGGGAGGGAGAGTGAGAGTAGGAGAAAAGGAGTCAGAGTAAGAGAGAGGGAGTCAGGGTGAGAAAGGCCAGGGGTTGGCGGAATGGGCGGTCCTCTCCGCCTCCTCGCTGCGTCCGCCGGTACGGAGCACCCAGCAGCTAAGTCAAGTAAGTCAAGTCAGGGTGAGAAAGAGAGAGTCAGGTTGAGAAAGAGAGAGTCAGGGTGAGAAAGAGAGAGTCAGGTTGAGAAAGAGAGAGTCAGGGTGAGAAAGAGAGAGTCAGGTTGAGAAAGAGAGAGTCAGGTTGAGAAAGAGAGAGTCAGGGTGAGAAAGAGAGAGTCAGGTTGAGAAAGAGAGAGTCAGGTTGAGAAAGAGAGAGTCAGGGTGAGAAAGAGAGAGTCAGGTTGAGAAAGAGAGAGTCAGGGTGAGAAAGAGAGAGTCAGGTTGAGAAAGAGAGAGTCAGGTTGAGAAAGAGAGAGTCAGGGTGAGAAAGAGAGAGTCAGGTTGAGAAAGAGAGAGTCAGGGTGAGAAAGAGAGAGTCAGGTTGAGAAAGAGAGAGTCAGGGTGAGAAAGAGAGTCAGGTTGAGAAAGAGGGAGTCAGGGTGAGAAAGAGAGAGTCAGGTTGAGAAAGAGAGAGTCAGGGTGAGAAAGAGAGAGTCAGGGTGAGAAAGAGAGAGTCAGGTTGAGAAAGAGAGAGTCAGGGTGAGAAAGAGAGAGTCAGGTTGAGAAAGAGAGAGTCAGGGTGAGAAAGAGAGAGTCAGGTTGAGAAAGAGAGAGTCAGGGTGAGAAAGAGAGTCAGGTTGAGAAAGAGGGAGTCAGGGTGAGAAAGAGAGAGTCAGGTTGAGAAAGAGAGAGTCAGGGTGAGAAAGAGAGAGTCAGGTTGAGAAAGAGGGAGTCAGGGTGAGATGAAGGGAGTCAGGGTGAGAAAGAGAGAGTCAGGTTGAGAAAGAGGGAGTCAGGTTGAGAAAGAGAGAGTCAGGTTGAGAAAGAGAGAGTCAGGTTGAGAAAGAGAGAGTCAGGTTGAGAAAGAGAGAGTCAGGTTGAGAAAGAGAGAGTCAGGTTGAGAAAGAGAGAGTCAGGGTGAGAAAGAGAGAGTCAGGTTGAGAAAGAGGGAGTCAGGGTGAGATGAAGGGAGTCAGGGTGAGAAAGAGAGAGTCAGGTTGAGAAAGAGGGAGTCAGGGTGAGAAAGAGAGAGTCAGGTTGAGAAAGAGAGAGTCAGGGTGAGAAAGAGAGAGTCAGGTTGAGAAAGAGGGAGTCAGGGTGAGAAAGAGAGAGTCAGGTTGAGAAAGAGAGAGTCAGGGTGAGAAAGAGAGAGTCAGGTTGAGAAAAAAAGAGTCAGGGTGAGAAAGAGAGTCAGGTTGAGAAAGAGGGAGTCAGGGTGAGATGAAGGGAGTCAGGTTGAGAAAGAGAGAGTCAGGTTGAGAAAGAGAGAGTCAGGTTGAGAAAGAGAGAGTCAGGTTGAGAAAGAGAGAGTCAGGGTGAGAAAGAGAGAGTCAGGTTGAGAAAAAAAGAGTCAGGGTGAGAAAGAGAGTCAGGTTGAGAAAGAGGGAGTCAGGGTGAGATGAAGGGAGTCAGGTTGAGAAAGAGAGAGTCAGGGTGAGAAAGAGAGAGTCAGGTTGAGAAAGAGAGAGTCAGGGTGAGAAAGAGAGAGTCAGGTTGAGAAAGAGGGAGTCAGGTTGAGAAAGAGAGAGTCAGGTTGAGAAAGAGAGAGTCCGGTTGAGAAAGAGAGAGTCAGGTTGAGAAAGAGAGAGTCAGGTTGAGAAAGAGAGAGTCAGGTTGAGAAAGAGAGAGTCAGGGTGAGAAAGAGAGAGTCAGGTTGAGAAAGAGGGAGTCAGGGTGAGATGAAGGGAGTCAGGGTGAGAAAGAGAGAGTCAGGTTGAGAAAGAGGGAGTCAGGGTGAGAAAGAGGGAGTCAGGTTGAGAAAGAGGGAGTCAGGGTGAGAAAGAGGGAGTCAGGTTGAGAGAGAGGGAGTCAGGGTAAGATGAAGGGAGTCAGGGTGAGATGAAGGGAGTCAGGGTGAGATGAAGGGAGTCAGGGTGAGATGAAGGGAGTCAGGGTGAGAAAGAGGGAGTCAGGGTGAGAAAGAGAGAGTCAGGTTGAGAAAGAGGGAGTCAGGGTGAGAAAGAGGGAGTCAGGTTGAGAAAGAGGGAGTCAGGGTGAGAAAGAGGGAGTCAGGTTGAGAGAGAGGGAGTCAGGGTGAGATGAAGGGAGTCAGGGTGAGATGAAGGGAGTCAGGGTGAGATGAAGGGAGTCAGGGTGAGATGAAGGGAGTCAGGGTGAGATGAAGGGAGTCAGGGTGAGATGAAGGGAGTCAGGGTGAGAAAGAGGGAGTCAGGGTGAGAAAGAGAGAGTCAGGTTGAGAGAGAGGGAGTCAGGTTGAGAAAGAGGGAGTCAGGTTGAGAAAGAGGGAGTCAGGTTGAGAGAGAGGGAGTCAGGTTGAGAGAGAGGGAGTCAGGTTGAGAGAGAGGGAGTCAGGTTGAGAGAGAGGGAGTCAGGGTGAGATGAAGAGAGTCAGGGTGAGAAAGAGGGAGTCAGGTTGAGAAAGAGGGAGTCAGGGAGAGTGGGAAAGCCAGAGTGGGGAGGGAGTAAGTTAGAAAATTTGCACATGAAAGAATTGTTGTTCACATCATTTGAGCAGTCTCACCTGGGAGGCAGCCTTAGCAACTGAGGCGCATCCCTGCCCAGCAACTAGACAGGTGACATCGCCGCCTTTGCCAGCCAGCTTGGCTGCCGCTGTGACAGCATGTAGGGTGACAGAGTTGAGCTTGGCATTGTCATGCTCTGCTATTACTAGGCTACTGGCAAGGCGGCAGCTGTTAGACTGTGAAATGTAGGAGAGCAGGGCATATGGCCAGAATTATGCTACATTTCGAGTGCTTTAAACATTTGTCGTGCTGAAGCTGAGCTACTAAACTTATAAAAAACTATAATTTCATGAAACTGTGCTTCACTAATTTCTTGTTGCTGCATTTTATTTAGAGTTGCTATAATGAGCCAAATATAGTATCTTTGCAGTAAAACATGGAGAAATTCTATGATTTTTACCATTTTTGTACACTTTGTCTCTACTTTTTATTTTCTTTGTCTTCATTAATTAGCCAAAAGTGCATGCAATCTTACAATATGCCAACTTGTATGCCACTACTCAAATACTATATACATGGTATAGCTAGAAAATAAAATAAAATTTATAAAATAACACTATAAGGCCTATGGTTTCAGTTGCTTACTAACCTTGTATCTTATCATCAGTCCTTTTTAAGCTTGAGCGGACAATTAAAAATTACTCTTTGATTCTTTTGCTTCTGAGGCATTTTATTATTTTAAAGGCATGTGGCTATAAATTACAATGGCCCTTTGTCATTAGCTTAAAAATAAACTATTTTACCAATGACTTTAGTTACATATGGTGCATCACCAAAATAGTAATGGCGATGGTGGTAACTGACCATTAGGTAATGAAAACAATGCATGGCAAAAAATAGTAATAGTGATAGTAACTTTTTTTCATTTATTTCTCCTTTTGTACATCTTAAACATTAATCAGCTATTTTATGTAAGCATGTTATAAATAGTTGTTGCTTTGTTCATAAGTCATTAGTCATATCATATGTTGTAATTTCAAACATTGTCCACTTTTTAGACTCCAGTATCATTATCTCTCACTGATCTTGACCATTTTGGGTTTGGGTTTAGTAGCCATAAGATCACATGAAGATTTTAGATTAGATTGATAATGTTGATAATTTATGATAATATAATATTGTAATCAAAGTGAAGTAACAGGCTATATTCAGTCTATGGATTTACCAAATTGTCTTTATGTGACAAGTAACAAATAAACTGAAAGATATAATTGCTAATTATATAAATTTAACCATATTTTACACTAGCAAGTAAAAAATACAATACAATTCTAAATGCTTTTTAACGCTACATGTAAAAAAGTGTAAAAAATATTTACACTTGCAGACTTTTGCAGTGCTGCTAAAGTCTTACTTTTTTCAGAAAATGGAAACAAAAACTGGTAAGGGGAAATGCACTCTGTTGGTAATTACTTGTTACCATCATTTTTGTTACCAGCACATAGTAACAGGAAAAGATATGTTGCAAAAAAGTAATGATTGTAATGATCAAAACCAAATTATTGATTAACTAGTAATGAGTAATGACCCCAACACTTCATATAGGAATCGCTAAGTTATAAATTGAAAGTGATTTAAAAGTCATGATAGTAAAGGGCTATGGTTGGTTGTCAATGGCAATAACTTAGCTAGCTATATGATTGATTTGGAGGCTAGCTAGCTACAATCTGACATTTATTTTAAACATTTGGCTTTTATTAAGAATACAGTCTTTTAATCGAAGTATAAATTAATGAACTGTTGGCAGATAAAAGTATAAAAGTATATTAGATAGAAAACACTGTTACAGTTAAATTTAAAATATATGGACAAAGGAAGTTTTATTTTGTTCCTAAAGAGCTTTTAAACATACCTGCGCAAGTCCCTTTTGAAAATGCAGCAGTCCAATACTTGCGCGCAACATGTTAGAAATAACACAAGCAATATCCTGTTTAAAAATGATAAGAAGATGTCCTACTTATTAATATCTTGTCAAACTGTTAAGTTTTATAATGGTTATCTCAATGATACTGAAAACATACGTAACGGTTAAGAATTTTAACGGACCACTTTACTCATACCGAATGTGTGCGAAAACATTTGTGCCCGTTATATCAAAATATAGATTTCGCAATAATTTAGTTATGAACTGCTACATTTAATTGCAACAATCGAAGGTCTGCTTTTTGACGCAGGCGTTTTATCTAGTGATGCTTTAAGATAATATAAAAAGTCGATATTCTTGTCTTCCAATCAGTCCAGACAACAGTATATTACAGAATGACAGTTTTACCACAGACTGCAATCTTAACAATACGTAATATTCAGTTGTATAGACCATGGATTTTTTATACATCAGATTGGCCACTCGGGGGCACAACCACAGATAAAAAAAATTGCTGCTTACCAGGCTTACCAGGATCCCAAGGGACAGGGATCCCTTGTCCGGCCAGGCAAAGAGACAGAAACGAATTACCTGAGACAATGTGGCATCGCGGCGTGACCAGTTGCGCACATCTGATGAAGTCACCGGACCGGCGTCGAGGCAGTCCATCACTTAAACGACTTCCGGTGGCACTGGAACGTCCTTGGGCCCGCTTGATTCAGGAAGGCGGCTCAGGGCGTCCGCCCGGAGCATAAAGATCCCGCTGCGATGTACTAGAAGGTAGCGATAGGCTGTCAGGAGCAGCGCCCATCGTTGAACTCGGCCGCACACCAACGTTGGAAGCGACCGTTCCTGCCCAAGGAGGCCTGGCCGCCGATGGTCCGTCAGCAGGGTGAACTCTCGGCCAAACAGATACTGGTGGAATTTTCTGACGCTAAAGACCAGCGCGAGTGCCTCCTTCTCCATCTGGCAGTAGTTCTTCTCAGCGGCACTGAGACTGCGCGAAGCGTACGCGATCGGTTTGTCCATGCCGTCCTGACGATGGAAGATGACAGCGCCCAGGCCGTACTGCGAGGCGTCGACTCCAGGTAGAGGTCCTCTGCCGCATTGTAGTGCACCAGGACACTTGGATGCGTGAGTAGCTGCTTTGCTGCGGCGAACGCTTCGGCCTCACCGCGGTCCCACCGCCACTTCGAGTTTTCTCCAGCAGCCGGTGTAGCGGTGCCAGCGATGATTTACCGCTATGACACTGGCCATGATTTTACCAAAGAAGCCCCTGAGCTAAGTCGTGTTCGTCGGTGCTGGTGCATCTAGCACGGCTTGGACTTTGTCGTCCAGTGGGTGCAGTCCCTCTGCGTCAATACGGTGACCCAGCACGTGACCTCGTCCTGGAAGAATCTGCACTTCTCGAGCTAGCAGGTCAGGCCGGATTCCTTGAAGACCCTCAGGATCTCTCTGAGATTGTGCAGATGGCTCGCGTCGTCCTCTCTTGTGATGATGACATCATCGATGAAGGATGCTGTGTGCGGAATTCCACGCAGCAGGTTGTCCATAACTCGTTGGAAAAGGCTTGGAGCAATCGACACCCCAAAAGGCAGTCGGGTGTAGCGCAGGAGTCCGAGAGAAGTGTTGATTGTACAGACCTCCTGGGCTTCCTCTTCTAGCGGAAGCTGCATAAATGCGATTGGTCAGTTCCAGCTTAGAGAACTTTTGCCCGCCAGTCAGCCGGGCGAACAGTTCGTCGATGTTTGGCAGGGGGTACGCCTCCGGCCGAATCGCTGTGTTGACTTCCTGCTTGAAATCTGCACAGACGCGGACGCTGCCGTCCGATTTCATCACCGGTACGATCGGTGACGCCCAGTCGGAGTTCTTGACAGGCATCAGCACTCCTTGGTCAATTTCCTTCTGCAGCTGCTGTTCGACTTTTTCACGCAGCGCGAAGGGAACAGGCCGCGCCTTGAAGAACTTCGGTCTGGCGGTCTCCTTGAGACTGATAGACACTGTCTTGCCGTTGAACTTTCCCAGGCCTCGGAAGTCATCTGAGAACTCCTTGATGAGCTTCTCAGCTGGGTCACCGATACGCTTGACCGACTGCCAGTCCAGGCGCAGCTGAGCCAGCCAATCCCGACCGAGAAGGCTCGGACCGTCGCCGGCGACAACGAGCAGCCGCAGTTGCGCTTCATCAGAGTCGGTGGACACTCGCACACGGACGGACAGCTGGCCGAGCACGCGCACGGTCTGACCGGTGTAGGTGCTGAGCTGAATCGTTGACCGGGAACCAGTCCGTCCAGGTTCGCTTTGAATGTGCGCTCAGACAACAGTGTAGTAACACACTAAAAGTGGGGAACGAACCTCGCGCTGGCAGACCGAGACCGGTTTCTGGCTTGTTTGCCTTCGTCAGTCAGCCATAGCCACACGCCGTCCTCTCCCACCACTCTTAGTGTGCACAGAAGTCTCTTTTTAAGCTTGCCATTTTTATGGCGATATTTTTTAGTGTTATGTGAGAGTTTTGCAGCCAAGTCTTTGCTTTTCTACTGTTGTCAGTAGTCTGAATTGTATCTCTCACAAAAAGCGATACAGATGCACACCTGTGTCCACCTCCATCTCGTGCTGCCACCCTTCGATGAAAACCGATGTCCTGATCGGCGGAAAACTTGACTGAGGCCGATCCGATCCCAGGTGATAGAACGGATACGACACCTCATCTGGACTCGCACTCGTGGTCACCTAGCTGCTCCACAAGCTGGTGTGTCTTCTGCTGCCGCAGTGCATCTGTCTTACAGGCCTTCGCTGTGCGTCCGGTCTTGCTGCACTTAAAGCTGCAGCGCTTGTCCACGAAGGGGCACTTGCTGGCCAGGTGACGGGTTGAGAGACAGCGGAAGCAGCGCCGACGACTTTCGGCTCCCAGCTGTCTGCTGTCTTCCTCTGGTCGCTGCCGCTCCATCCGTAGCACAGCGTCGCTCTCCGTCAATGGCGTCGGTGTTGCCGCGTTCGCTGATCCCAGTGACCGGCAGTTGATGGCTGCCGATTCGCCCACCTGAGCGATCTTCTAGTTGCTGTGTCGAGGGTGAGGGTCGGCTCCATCAGCAGCCGGCGTTCGATTTGCTATCCATCCAGTTGATCCGCGATGCCGCACACCAGTCTGTCACGCAGCATGTCCGACAAGCTGCTGCCAAAGTTGCAGAACTCGGCCAGCTTCAGCAGCTCCGCCAGAAACTCTGCCAGTCTCTCCAGCACGCTGGGAAAGTGGAACCTCTGGACGATCTCACTTTGTCTCGGGTTGAAATGACCGCTCCGCAGCGAACAGATGTCGTCGTACGATTTGCCAGCAACTTTGGCTGGAGAGCACAGGCTTCTAGCCAATTGAAATGTCTTTCTTCCACAGACACTCAGCAGGGTTGCTCTCTTCTTGCCCTCGTCAGTGATGTCCTGGGCGAGAAAAGGCTGCTCCAGGCGCTCCTGGTATTCATCCCAGGTTTCGAAGGAGTCTTCAAATTCTCCGATTCCGTGGGCCGGCATGGCTGGGCCCAAGTCTCGGGTTGGATTGTCATGATAATGAGCGTACGTGTGTTTGCATTACACTACTCATGCTGTACGTATATCAGCAAGTAAGAGAAAGTAAACTCATACATTGAGGCGATGAGCGTTGCCATGAGACGAATTGTAGTTTTTTGATGTGCCAAAAAAGACACTTCTTATCTAAAATCTGTATCGTTGCCCTGCAGAAGTATATATAATATAGCTTTTCTTTATATTTTTTACAACATTTGCAGTTTATTATAACTGCACAACTTATAAATCGTATTCAACTTTTCTCGTAGCTCATACACGACGTTCATAACTAAAAAATGTAACCAGTCTTTAACTCAAAAGCAAATAAAACTTAACATACAATATGTATTGACGCATCTTATGTAAAATAAGTGCATTTATGATTTATGAAGCTGCGATGGTGTACCGTACTAGACGTTACGGAATGTTTATGGAGGAAAAGAGAAAAAATGAAACGAGCGTACTTGACATGTTTTTAAGGCCTTAAAATGTGAACTCGAAATACAAATATCTTACTAGTGTAGCTGCAAGCCTCTCTAAAGAAATTATATAGAAGCATATGCCAAAAAACTATTTTACATATAACTAACACAAAACCAGCATTAGCTTTATGCACAGCGACTGAGATGCGTCTCACTTCTTTATGTGAGCGAGCATATTCTGCGAGTAGGATTCGTAAATGCAGTCGTCAAGCGTCTTATTTTCGTCCAGGTTCACCTGCAATTTATTCAGACCCTCGTAGTACGCGGGGAATACCGTGCTGTAGCGTGCGTCAATCTCCATGTGCTTGTATTCATAGACATGCTTCCTCTCTTCGTCTTGCTTCTTGGTTGTATCAGAGGCCACCTGTTCGGCGCTCTCATCGCTTGCGCTAATCTCCACCATATCGTCATAGTTGCGTACAAAAATGGTGATGCCACCAGAGGCTCCGACCGAGCTGGCGCCTGACATGGCCTCGCTAGTAGCCGCGCCATCAACCTTCATGCTGACCCTGCGACGTTTAGACAGCAGGAATGCGGCCATTTCATCGGTCGTCCTGGGCAAGGTCACGCTGTCTACATGGGAGCTGATTTTAAAGAAGGATACGGTAAACATACACAACAGCTGAGGAACCTCATAACGGTTCACCAGCGTAATAGTAGCTTTCTTCAATAGTCGAAGTACAGTCTTGGGCATGAGATTCGGCACACAGTTGATAACACTAGTCAGGCCAAAGTAGGTATCATAGTAGGAGTAGCGAAAGAATGGTTCTATAAGCTCGGAGTCGACCAGAATGTCAACAATTGCATCGCAAACACTTTGTAGAGTCTCCTCAGAAAGGTTCTTTTTTAGGCAGTTCTGCAGCAGGCCAACCAGCAAGCTCAGGCAGTTAAACGTGTCGAATCTATAGAACCAGGCCCGCTCCTCTTCAGTAATGCTGTCCGTGACAGCGGAGGCAGAATGACTGGACCACTGCTTGTGGCGTAAGTACATACCGTCCGAATTAAGGTTAATAAAGTAGTTGATTTGGAAGATAAGTGGATCAATGTACACCTTGTGCAAACCTGTGGTGTCCGTTTCACACGAGTTCTTCACCGTCTGGCTGATGGCGAAGAAGTCGTGCTGCTTAAAGCAAAGAATCGCTCGAATTATTTGAGGCAGCGCATACAGGTGAATGCCATCAATGTAGTACTGAAAGGAGAGCAAGCGTCTCACGTAGGACATAATGTTAGGCACAACTGGCCTCACTGGATTCTTCGGCTTGCCTTCTTTGTCGGAGAACACCGTGGCGTACTCATCTGGAACGGGCACGTCTTTGTTCTTCAGCACCTTCCGCCCGGCGTAGTTGCCCAGCTTCGTCGGATTGTTAAAATTGTGGCGGGTCAGTTCTTTAAGCTCGAAAGATTCCATCATGACTTTACCGATCTCTTTCATAAACATCATGTGAAAATTATATGACTTGTGAACAACATGCTGCAGGCGGTACATTTTGTCAATTAGTTTCGCGACATTCATTGATGGCTTGCGCTCCAAGACGTAGCGTAAAATGTCCACCCAGTCAGTGAATGGCACACTGAACTGGTAATACTTGCGTCTGCAAGTGAACATGCTAGAATCAGACGGATTCCACCCCGTCATAGCCAGAAAGTGTAGGCCTTCGTAATACTCACGCTTTATGCATAGGAAGTCGTAATTGAATCTTGCCAAATCGTAATTGCTATCATACACGAAGGACGCGTACTGTGGCAAAACGGCGCTCACAAGGTAGTTCTTACCAGACTTGGCCGAAGCCAGCTTGTAACAGCCGATCTCAGCTTTCAGGTACAGAGCGACACCGAATGCGTTTAGGTAAAGCATCGTACTGGACTTAAACAGAGGTTTATCCATGCTGGCGGAGCTGCCCAGGTAGTAAGTGGGTCGGTCGAGCACCTGGTAATACTTGGTGTTGTCGAATAGTGGCATTGTACGCAGCGAAGTTAAGTTTTTCTGCAAGCGCCACTCAGATTTGTCTTTAAGTAGGTTAATCAGCCACAACGTGTTCGGATGGTCGATGCCAAAAAAGCCCTCCGGGCAACAGACCAGATCGCGCAGCGACTGACTGACGTCGGCCGATAGAAACTGATCAGGCCGGGGCATGTCGTAATAGATTGGCGGCTGCATTGTCTCCAGACGCTCTACCGCTTCAGAGATGTCTACATCCGCTTGAACCTTCATTAGCCTCTTGAGCTCCTTTCCGTGCTTGCTATTCATCGACATGGCACGATTCCTACTTTAGTCCCCTACGAAATTCCTACGAAATTTAAAGTTGGAAGTTTAGATCAACTCTGATCAACGAACTAAGAATGCAGATTGAGCTGCCCTTGCCAGCGCACACGAATGTATAATTCTTGAACGCTTACGAGTGCGTCAATGGGAAAAGCACGAGTACGCGAAGCGCACGAGTGCTTTGGCCATAGACGCACGAGTAAGCGTGCATGAATTTTATTCTTATTAGAGCCATTCTCCCCCTTCACTGCTTATTTTTGGAGAGTATTCCATCTATTCGACAGCGGCTGCTAGCGGGGGTGCCCAGGGCAGAGCCCCCACATTCTAACCATAGACAAAATTCATATTAAAAATAAAGTGTGGAGGGAGGAAAGAGAGGGGGTTAAAAATAAATCGATTTTGTGCTTTTTTATTTCACGCCGACATATAAGATTGGAGGAATCTAGCACGCTGACAAGTGCGTCAATGGCTGACACAGTTTTTGCCATAGACACTTTAAGGAGCGAAGCGATCAGTTCGATTTAGAATATATGGCGAAAATGTACTTACAAGTTTTGTTTGTTATTCGACAGCATAAAGCAATTGGAAAAGTGCTTTTCTGATATTCTGATGCTGATGCACTTTTGGCCGTGTGGTGGCCACCCAGTCCACGGACTGTGAAAAGCTGTACTTTTTAACATATACGCCTCTGTTCTTTTTTTTATTTTAAATCTTTCGTAAAAATGCTAGCGAAAAAGTAAACAAAAACATACGAGCGTATTCGATAGTAACATTAATCCAGTTTTATTGATATAGAAATAATCTCTAGATAGAAGCTTAGCTTACTACTATAATATCAAAAGCAGGTCTTTAGAGTCATGGGAATTTTTAAGCTTTTAATTAAGCGAGACAACGGCAAGTAAAAATGTTTCTTTTAGAGCTAAAATTCAATGCAAGTTTATCATGCACAGTGAAAATTCTGATCAAATTCTGAGCACGATAGGACATCCTACAAAGACAGATATTTTTCCACAACGACATGTACATATAGCCCCCAAAAAGACTCATAAACAGCTACTACAAAGACCTTCCATAGAGACCTATAAACCAAAGCCAATACTGCCAGGATTTTGCTTAAACCGGAAAAAATGCCAACGTCTAATATAATTGCAACTACGAGCTAGAGTTTCTGAATGCAGAAAGCGAAAAAAGTCGCATTAAAAATTGCATTAAGTGAATCGAATCACTAAACTAAACTCTGTTATGCACAGGACAGAAGCGATTCACAAGTCGAGACCTTCTGCTTCAATGGCGGTCAACCAGCCGAGCAGCAGTTCCATCGGCGTGATGTCCTCCTGGGAGCGAAGTCCGCGCAGTCGATTCGTGACCTTGTTGGAGATGTTGCGCAGGCGCAGGGAGGCGTGCACCAGGCAGGCAAGTGTCGGCAGCAGAACAGCCAGCAGGAAGATGGCAGTGGCCCGGAGGCAATACACCAGCGCCACGGTGGCGGCGGCGGCTAGGGCGACTGACAGCGCGGGTCGCCGGGTAAACGCGTTGCGAAATTCGGCCCGACGCTGTTCGGTGCCGGCAGTCAGCCAGACAGTAGCGCCGGCAACGATGGCGACAACGCCAGAGCCGCAGACGACACTGGCTGGATCAACTAACAGAAAGGCTAGTAGGCTCAGACAGAAAATGACGAGATAGTTTGACTGATAATACAGTAGATTGTGCTGGACACGATTACACCAGCGCTCCTGGTGCTGAACATCCGGCAGCTGGAAACGCGACGATTTTCCAGCGAACTCGTCTAGAGAGCGCAGCTTGGCTAGGCGCATGGTGTATTTGCTTGGTTGGTGCTGATAAGCTGCAGTGCACAGCAGACCGCAGATATATAAGCAAACAGCTGTGCTGAATTCTCACATGGAATATAGCTACATTCCCACCTGGACTAGAGCTACATTCCCACCTGGATTATAGCTACATTCCCACCTGGACTAGAGCTACATTCCCACCTGGACTAGAGCTACATTCCCACCTGGATTATAGCTACATTCCCACCTGGACTAGAGCTACATTCCCACCTGGACTAGAGCTACATTCCCACCTGGACTAGAGCTACATTCCCACCTGGACTAGAGCTACATTCCCACCTGGACTAGAGCTACATTCCCACCTGGACTAGAGCTACATTCCCACATGGACTAGAGCTACATTCCCACCTGGACTAGAGCTACATTCCCACCTGGACTAGAGCTACATTCCCACCTGGACTAGAGCTACATTCCCACCTGGACTAGAGCTACATTCCCACATGGACTAGAGCTACATTCCCACCTGGACTAGAGCTACATTCCCACCTGGACTAGAGCTACATTCCCACCTGGACTAGAGCTACATTCCCACCTGGATTATAGCTACATTCCCACCTGGATTATAGCTACATTCCCACCTGGATTTGAGCTACATTCCCACCTGGATTTGAGCTACATTCCCACCTGGATTAGAGCTACATTCCCACCTGGACTATAGCTACATTCCCACCTGGACTAGAGCTACATTCCCACCTGGACTAGAGCTACATTCCCACCTGGACTAGAGCTACATTCCCACCTGGATTATAGCTACATTCCCACCTGGATTTGAGCTACATTCCCACCTGGATTATAGCTACATTCCCACCTGGATTATAGCTACATTCCCACATGGACTAGAGCTACATTCCCACATGGACTAGAGCTACATTCCCACATGGACTAGAGCTACATTCCCACCTGGACTAGAGCTACATTCCCACCTGGATTAGAGCTACATTCCCACATGGACTAGAGCTACATTCCCACCTGGACTAGGGCTACATTCCCACCTGGATTATAGCTACATTCCCACCTGGATTAGAGCTACATTCCCACCTGGATTTGAGCTACATTCCCACCAGGATTATAGCTACATTCACACCTAGATTAGTGCTAAATTCCCACCTGGACTAGAGCTACATTCCCACCTGGATTAGAGCTACATTCCCACCTAGACTAGAGCTACATTCCCACATGGACTAGAGCTACATTCCCACATGGACTAGAGCTACATTCCCACCTGGACTAGAGTTACATTCCCACCTGGATTAGAGCTACATTCCCACATGGATTTGAGCTACATTCTCACATGGACTAGAGCTACATTCCCACCTGGATTATAGCTACATTCCCACCTGGATTATAGCTACATTCCCACCTGGATTATAGCTACATTCCCACCTAGATTAGAGCTACATTCCCACATGGACTAGAGCTACATTCCCACCTGGATTTGAGCTACATTCCCACCTGGATTATAGCTACATTCCCACATGGACTAGAGCTACATTCCCACATGGACTAGAGCTACATTCCCACATGGACTAGAGCTACATTCACACCTGGATTATAGCTACATTCCCACCTGGACTAGAGCTACATTCTCACCTGGACTAGGGCTACATTCCCACCTGGATTATAGCTACATTCCCACCTGGATTATAGCTACATTCCCACCTAGATTAGAGCTACATTCCCACAAGGACTAGAGCTACATTCCCACCTGGACTAGAGCTACATTCCCACCTGGATTATAGCTACATTCCCACAAGGACTAGAGCTACATTCCCACCTGGATTATAGCTACATTCCCACCTGGACTAGAGCTACATTCCCACATGGACTAGAGCTACATTCCCACATGGACTAGAGTTACATTCCCACATGGACTAGAGCTACATTCCCACATGGACTAGAGCTACATTCACACCTGGATTATAGCTACATTCCCACCTGGATTAGAGCTACATTCACACCTAGATTAGTGCTAAATTCTCACCTGGACTAGGGCTACATTCCCACCTGGACTAGAGCTACATTCCCACCTGGAATAAAGCTACATTTATATGAAAAAATGAAAAAAAACTACTTGCTAGCGACGCAAAGTATAAGCAAAATGACAACGTTTTCGGCTTTTTATGGTGGGTAATAAGCAAAGTAGATAAGGGTGTTTCGAAGATGTATTCAAATGCGTTATTAAGAATAAGAAGCCAAATTTTCTGGATCATTTGGAACTGTATAACACCAATGCTAAGAGACAATGGGGGGCTACATTTTTTGCTTATACAGAAGCCTTGAAACTGACCAAACAAGAATTCCACCGGCAGCTAACGCTCCGACCCCTAAGCTGGTCTTATAAAGCGCAGACTTCAAATTGTTGCCAGGCGTCGGCAAAGACGCAGCCGGGAGCCGATCCGGTTGTTCGATCGGCTTGAGGGCCTGCAGCGCTGCCAGGCCAGCGTCGAGGCGGCTCAGCATTCGGCGGCACTCCTCGGCTGCCAGACGGCAGGAGTTTCGAGCTCTGGCCAGGATGCGCTGATTGCGAAGTCCGTCGGCGGGACCGTCGGCCGACGCTGCGGCGGTCGCTGAAAGGACGGCTCCCGCGGCTGCAGCTGCGGCGTCGGCTGCGGCATCAGCTGCCGCTGCTTCAGCGTGGTCTGTCAGGTACTTCAGAGTGGCGTTCATAAACTCCAGATGTCTGACGATATTTGGAAAGGCGGAGGCGTTTAAATTGTCTTTTTAGTACTGAGCGGACTGTCAGAAGACAGAAAAGAGACAGAAACCCCAGAACAGACCCCTAGAACAACACAGAACAGACTCACTTGTGCAAGTTGGCCAGTATGGCCAGGTAGTCAGTAGCGGTAGGGGGCCTCCCGCTAGCCGCCTGAGGCATGCTGGACTCTCGCCACGGCCTGCGGTGCAGCTGCCGCACAGCTTCGAGGATGCGTCGCCGGACTCCAAGCTGGAGAACGCCGATTCGTTCCAGCGCCGAGTCCGTTGTGGTCAACAGATCGACGAAGGTCAGACTGTGAGCCCGGAACTGATTAGCCACTTCCGGGTAGCCTAGATTGCGATTTTTATTTATATTAAAATCATAATCATCCAACAAGGGCTGCGGACAATTGTGATTTCACATGATTTGTCACATCATTTGGTGACACTAGACCCGCTACCAGCGAGGAGGCAATTCTGCCCATTTCGCTGACTCCTGAGCACACACGCACACAGATACTGTACGCAGGCATACGCTCACACAGGCGTGTACATCAGCCCTGACTTTCTCATCGTCAGGCAGTGTACACTCTCACTGTGCCTTGGAGGTTGGCCCTCAAGATTGGCGTAAATTACGAAAAGCCCCCAAGCCTTCTCTCCGCGGCTGCGCCAAAATGAATGTAGTCTCACCGCGGAATCGACCTCAAGGACCTAGGCGCGAGAGGCGAACGCGTTAACCGCTCTGCCACCGATCGCCTTTTATTGAGATTAGTGGAGCATTTCTTTACCCCTAATTTAATATTTTTAAATAAATTTTTGCAGCGAAACGCACCAATGCCATAGAAGAAGCTCGAAAGGTCGTCCAATTTAGCGCTCTCTTCGTCGACCACAGCGACAGCACCTTTACACTTTGGCGTGGGATCATCGCCGTCGATATCGGCGAGAGCAGACGGCAGTTCGCCAATTGGACTGTCAATCAATCTGGCAACGCGAGCGTAGCCAGCGTTGGCGGCCAACTCTGAAGCCGTGTGGCCGCGACGATCCCGACGATCGGGCTTCGCACCGCCAGCTAGAAGGGCTTCAACAGCGCGTAGGTTTCCTCTGGCTGCGGCGTCCATCAGAGGCGTGCGACCATCCGGACCGGCTGACGGAATGTCGACGCCGGCGCCGGAGGCCAGAAAGCGAGCGACAACTTGCGGATAGTTGAAGCGGACCGCCAGATGGAGAGCCGTGCCCTGCCTGTTTTAGGAATAGGAGGACAGATATGAGTAGTATGAGAGCAGATCTGAGTGGTATGAGAGCAGATCTGAGTAGTATGAGAGCAGATCTGAGTAGTATGAGAGCAGATCTGAGTGGTATGAGTGCAGATCTGAGTAGTATGAGAGCAGATCTGAGTAGTATGAGAGCAGATCTGAGTAGTATGAGAGCAGATCTGAGTGGTATGAGTGCAGATCTGAGTAGTATGAGAGCAGATCTGAGTAGTATGAGAGCAGATCTGAGTAGTATGAGAGCAGATCTGAGTGGTATGAGTGCAGATCTGAGTAGTATGAGAGCAGATCTGAGTAGTATGAGAGCAGATCTGAGTAGTATGAGAGCAGATCTGAGTAGTATGAGAAGCGGGTGAGGACTCTCACCTGGCGGAGACGGCATTGACAGTATCAGCAGCGCCGCATTCCATCAGTAGTTGCACAATTTCTAGCACGGCCGATTCTTCGCGGTGTTGAGTGGCTCCATCGCCGATGACGCCGGCACAGGCCGCCATCAGGCAGGTGGTGCCATCGGCGCTGCTTCGATCCGCTCGAGCGCCTCGTTCAATCAGTGCTCTGACCATTTCAACATGGCATCCCTCGGAAGCTAGCATCAACGGGGTCCAGCCGAATTTCAGCGGCGCATTCAAGTCGAGACCGTCGCCAGCCTGCAGACGGTCGAGGAGCAGCGCTGGCTGGCAGCTGCGGTTGCGAATAGCCTCGCGCAGTTCCAGCTGAGCCTTCGTGACTCGCTGCTCCTGCTGCTGCTGGCTCCAGATGGTGCCGCCATCAGCCGGCAGTCTGTCACCGCCTGGCGTTGGCAGAGTAGCCCGAAATCGTTCCTGCTGACGAAGTCGAACGGCATCGCCTGCAGCGCCGACTGGCGCCAACGGATCGGCCTCGCCGTCCTCGTAATAATAATCGTCTTCGTAGTCGTCATCGTCGTCATCGTCGTCGTAGCAGTCACCTTCAACTATATAATTTCCACTGGCGTGCATAGCTGCACTTGACGCTGAAAGGGAATGATGTGTTGTGTGTGACTTCTAAAAAGTCAACAAAAAACCACCTGTCTTTTTTAGACAGTCACGATAATGTAAATCAAATGCATCGCTGACCATCCTTCTAGAAGTTCCAACCAATTAGAAGACACCGCTGAAAATCCTTCCAGCAAATCAAAAGACATCGTTCATGCCAATCAGAAATCATCGCTGAACATCCTTGCAGCCAATCAGAACGCATCGCTGACCTTTCATCAAGCAAATCAGATATCTGTGGTGCCTATCCATCCAGGCAATCAGAAAGCATCTTGGACTTTTCTTCTTGCAAATCAGCAATCAGTGGTGTCTATATATCCAGCGAGTGATATTCGTTAACCATCCATTCAGCCAAGCAAAAAGCATAGCTGACAACCCATCCAACCTTAACGTAACAGAACTAGTCAATCAGTGCATCTTAAAATTAAGAAAAAAGTAAAAGCTAAGATTTCAAAAGTCGAGTACATGTTCGTGCACTGCAAAGACCTTTGGAAAGGTCGGGGCACATGAAATATGCTAAATATATAAGCCTGTAATTTCAGGTATTAATTTTCTCGCTACTATGGTTGCTTAAATTAAAACAAATTTTAAAACAAACAAAAAATGTAAGATGTACAGTTAGTTAGTTACAAGCGCAAAACTTAGACAATAAAATTTGTAATTATTAAAGAAATAACAAGAGCAGAATAATAGCAAACAAACTCTTAAAATGGTTTGGGCCGCAGACTGACAAGGCGAAAATGAGCAACAGAATGATCTATACAGCACAGATAGAGAATTCTATTGCGACAGCTAAACTAGCATACTAATTACTAATTTTAGATGTGGTTTTTTCAATTTAATTAACTTTTTTCTTACATTTTTGTAGTGAGCTTTAAAAAAAAAGAAAACGAAGACTATGAAAACGCACCCAATATTATCTTTTACACCTGTAGGCTGGAGACAGAGAAGACGCGAAAGCATAACCTAGGTCGTACATAGTGAGGAAATTAATTGAATTTCACACATAAAAGCAGCACCACTTCAATACAAAAAACTCTATTGGGACAACATTTAAACCGGATTTGTTATAATAATATTCGCTTTATTAAACAGCTGCCTAACTTTGAAGTTTACATTTTGCGCCTCATACTACTCACAAAAATTGCTCGCTTACTGAGAGGAAAACTAAAACAGGCTGACTAAAACGTTATTTCATGATGATTTTACTCCATTAATTTAACAAACAGGCACTACATAAAAAATGCACTTCTATATAACTTCAAGTACAAAGAAGATAGTAGTTTAATGAATTGAAGAATTTGGGAGACTTAGAGCAAGATAGCCATATTGTTATTAATACGGTATGTACTAGTTCTTCAATAATTTTGCTGTTATGAACTGAAAATTTATAGCTAAACTTTCAAGCACACAAAAATCGACACAATGAAAATTTATTTAATAATTTTCGAAAAACTAATGCAAAACAGCAGCAGCAAAAGCGGATAATTTTACTCTAGTAATGCGTATAAATATTTTTTGCTGTAAAGTTTCTTTAAAGAATGAACAATTTTTAACTACAAAAAGGAATTGTAAATGATTTTGCTTCCACAATTATTTTGTTTTGGACAAACGATGTTTTAAAAAACACTTATAAAAATATAATAATAATAGTGAGACAAGCCATTTAACAGTGCAACTGAATGTAGCTACTATGAGTAGCTTAATGCAGGCAAATATGCGAAAATTATAGTTTGTTGCAATCAAATCTTTAAAGTCTACAGACAGTGTTAGGGCGGATTAAATCGTTGAAAAAATTGCGTTTATTAAAACAAATATTTAGTTAATTATTCTTAACAGTACTAGCTGCTAACAAGGAACGTACGGTACTGTCTTGTACACATTTTTGAAACTAAACGGTGACAGAAAAGAGCAAGTTTTAGCAATAAAAAAACAATTAGACTTGATTAACGATTAAACAGGAAAATTTGGTAGTATGTTTTTTTTAACTTTTCTATTTTATATCCCAACTAACTGATAACACTTGGCCCTCTTTCGCATCTGATTTACTGAGATTTTAGCCAGATTTTGTGCCTCAGAAAGTTTTCACAAGCGTTATATAACATAAAAGAAACTAATTACTTATTTATTAAAAACAAATAGAACACAAAGAAATAACAGCAAAACAGATTAAAAAGAAAAATTCTTTGTTGCACACACATTTACAGAGTTGATGCCGACATGGCCGAAAAAGAACACCTAAAAGCATTCGATGGACCAGTCTATGTACAAGAAATTCGGACAAATTCTGTGCAAGTACGCTCAGCTGGGCACTAGATGGCGACCTGTTTTCATACACACACAGCATGTGGCTATCCAGGTTCAACTGTACTATATAATATGAATGATAAAATAGTTAAAGTAAGACACACTCGCCTGTAATTAGTAAAAAATAAGCAAATATATAAATGTAAAAAGTTTAAACAGCAAGCGAAGAGAAGGAGGGGCATTTTTTAAAAAACTTCGTACTCACATACCACTACTACAAATAATATTTCAGAGTAAAGAGAAAAAAATAGCAGAGCAACTGGCATTACATGTGTCTAAGCTGCTGGCTGTTGGTAAAATAGTTTACCTAAAAAGGCGGTTAAATTTTGCATATATAAAGAGAGATTTTTATGGGATGAAAAAGAACACGCAACACAACGAGTGCCGACAGAGAAGGAGAGACTGACGGATGACGGCACTGTCATGGAAACTGAAGCGGACAAGTGTTACCTTACTTTATTATTTTTGTACATGTTTATTTTTCGTATAAACTGAAACTAAGCAAAAAAAGTGGCTTTGCTTGCTTTGATAAAACTAGTTGCAATCTGTCAGACCGTCTGTCAAAGAAAACAGCTTGAACAATAGCAGCCTCAACATGAGAGATTCAATTCTGAAGGTCAGACGGCCTCTAAGCCGCAGACATCAATACATAGCGCCGGAATTGTCTGAAAGGCAATTTTCCTTCACAGCATCGACAGAATTGCTTGCTATATAACTAATTTGAAATCAGCGGTTTATAAATGACAGCTAATCATATCTAATCCTATTCTCCAGTTATACCCATCAGTTCCTTTAGCTGGCAGAGTGGTGAGAGTCGGCGATGATGGCGCAGATTCAGGGCTGCTGAAATAACAGCCAGGAGCCAGCCTCGCTAGTAACCGCAGCCAATTGCGGCTGCTGTTGCTGCTGCTGCTGGGAGCCAGCCGGCTGCTGCTGCTGCTGCTGCTGCTGCGGCTGATGGTACATGCCGTAAACAGCGTCGTGAACAGCAAACGGCTGGTACTGCAACTGCTGCGGCTGCTGCTGTGTCGGTATTGGATAATAGTGCAACGGGCCGGGCATGTGGTAGTACTGCGGCATGATTGGCAGCTGATGCACCAGCTGTGGCTGCTGCACGATGGCTGCCGGCTGCTGCTGTTGAAGCTGCTGCTGCTGAACGGGCAGTTGCTGTTGCACCAGTTGCTGCTGCTGCTGAGTGGGAGATGAAAGCTTTGCCTGTTTTTGAGCAGTCGGGCCACCTTTAGCGCCTGAAGACTGCTGCTGATTGGCGGCGCCGGGCACAGCGGCGGCAGTATTGGCGGCTGCGGCGGGCTGCTGACCCGGCTTTGGTCGCTTCTTCGGCTTGCGCTGGCTTTTATAATCCGGATAGGCGCTTTTAAAAGCAGCCTTTAGCCGTGTGGCCTCGTCAACGAACGGCTGCTTAGCCTCGGCTGTCAGGGCCTTCCATTCTTCCCCTAGACGCCGACTAATATCAGCATTATTTAGCCGGGGATTCTGAGCGGCAATCTCTTTGCGCCTGGGCGTGGCCCAAAGCAGGTAGGGATTCACTGGCCGCTTCACTACAGCCGCGGCAGCGGCTGCGGCTGCAGCAGCGGCGGCTGCAGCGGCAGCGGCACCCGGACCAGCGCCGGGTTCAACTGGTCGCACTGTTTCCGGCTCTGTTGTCATCATGGCTGCGACTGGATTAACTGTAAGTTTTTATTTTCGAGTTTTGGAGTTACAAGAATCACCCATTGGAAGTAAGATTAAGTTGAAAAAGACATACATAAACATAGCCTGACAGAGATTGTTATGATTAACTATGATTAACAACATAGGCTCCAAAAGTGTTGCTAATATTGGTATGAAGGAAAACCGAATTAATGAATATACATATATATATAGGGAGAAAGTAAGCATATATTACAGACAATATTCTTAATAACATGGAATTTTTGCTAACAAAAATAATTAAGTTTAAAACATTGCCTTTAAAGACAATAGTACAGAAAACAATTTAAGTTTCTTCGAAGCATATAAAGCATGTTTAGAAAATACTAATTTAAGCTAAAGCTATCAATACCCATAAAATATTGAGTACAAAAACCCTGCTTTACTGTTTAAAACTCAATTTGTAAACTTCTATAAAAATAAGATTAACAATGTAATGTACAAATGTAGGGTACATGTTTTTAAAAAACATGTTCAACAAAAAAAAATGTTTTGTTAATATAAAAATATCTTTTCATAAACTTTATATTTGAAGCTAAAATGCAAAAAAGAAAAAACCAGAGTATGCTACATAAAAAATGGTTTAATAATACCACTGAGTTATTGACTATAGGTGTTTTACTATAACTATAAATGGTATTATGGAATAATAAATGATGACAGTATATTTTAAAAATTAATTTCAGATTTTGACTGTAGAACTTGGTGGCAAGAATTTTTTTTAAGCAATTATAAAGTCATGAAAGTTTTTGTGTGTAGATAACAACTACGGTTTTAAGGTTTATAATGAGAACAAAAAAATATTGTAGATGAATAAACATAGTCAAATAGTCAAACAAAGAAGCTGAAACTTATGTGAATGATTAATTTCAATTTTTTTAAATAGCAACTGATATTGATAATGTTTTTAAAAAGTTAAATATATATATATATAACAATGTATATACAATATATATATACAATGTTATATTATATATAACATTGAATCCCAGTAAAGTTTAAACAAATATTAACAATTAGCAAAGATATCATATTCTTGTATTTTTTAAACAATAATTGCATTGTTATAAAAATTATTTTAAAAACAATATGGATATTGGCATTTAGCTAGCTTAAGGAAATTATAGAATATGGTACTAATAGTTCTTACAGTATGATTTAGTTATACGAACTTGATTACAGAATCACTTATGGGTATGGATATAGTGCTCAGACCTCCCATATGGTGGAATGGAAGTCTTGGTCTTGGTTTGCATATACATTACATATAAAAAAATACAAAAACAGCAAACTACATATCATTTTTAATTAGGGTAATGTATCATCAACGGAACAATGTATCTTCAAAACCGAACAATAATTTTGACTCCTTCCTTGGTCTTGTGCAAGATAGAAAAAAGCTATTATGTCTCACAGAACAACTAATTTAAAAGTTGAAGAAATTATCTACAAGCTGAGGCATGATGTGCAATGAAGCATTAAGAGAAAAGAAAGATATTGATGTTTCAGTAGAAATTTTTATTGCAAAAGCATACTTTTTAACAACATTTTTTCAGGCGAAGATTTTTTAGGCGAAGATTGTATGTGGTTGCTTGCCAATTAAATGACCATAAATGTAGTTATTTATAGAGCATGAAAAATGCTTTCAAATGACATAATTCATGATAGTTCACTCCTTAAAATAAGATTAAACCACTCACTCAAATTGTACAACCAAACATCAAATTCTATGTTTGGTTTGAAGATACATGAAAATCATTGTTCGGTTTTAGATAAAAAGCAGGAACAACTTTTTTCTATTTGACAAAATAGCAAAAGCAGATACTTTTTAGAAAGATGTAACTGTTTTCTATAACTTGGCTTTTGATTTATCATCATATCTTAAATAGAAAATCTGTAGCTTAGGTTTGAAGTTAAAAAAATACACATTCTTGTTTGGTTGATGATATATTACCCTAGTAAAACAAGACAATTAGACAAAATTATTTCAACAATATATAGTATTTTTTATTTTTGTTAAATAAAAATTATTTATTTTTTTTTATTTTAAGAGTAACGAACATAGGCTAATATACTTAGCTAATATTAATTTAATACTAATAATAGCCATTTATCTAAAGTGATGGAGGTTACATACGTGCACATGTATGATTACATAACTGATTTTTATTTATGCAGTCTATGCTATGTCTATCTATAGACTGACTTTTTATATAGGAAATATTACCGATTTACAAAGATTTTTGGATGTGTATGTCATTAAGTTTTTATTATTGTTTTACATATTATCGTTTATAAAAAAATCGATTATTATTGTGAGCTGGCAAGGCACACATTACATAGCATGTAGCTCGCTCCTTATGTCTTACGGTCGTAAAAAATAAATGTCATTTCAAGCATAACATTTGAAGCTTATCATAAAATGAGCACTAGACCTGATTAGAGGTGTTTAGCAATTAGCAGACTCTTTGAGATTTATAAAGCAGCCCAAAATCTGAGCACTTTTAAAGAGTACTGTTTAAGACTAAGAAATAACTAAACAATCATACTAAAGAAATTATTTTAAACCAAATTGCTATGCATATTTTTTTATTTGAAACCTATTTAAGAGTACTCGTATAACTATAAGCAGCGAACAAAGGCATCAAATAATAATCACGTTATGGTGAAGACAAAGTCCTGGAACCGACTAATATTAACAGTTCAAACCAAAGCCAAACATTAAAAAACTTAAACAAACTACTTTAATTAAGTACGTTCTACTAGGCTTTAAGTTTTATGTCAGTAGAAATTTTTTTCGCATTTACCTAATGTATTTATTTTTTTGTATAGACTTAAATATTTTTAGTTTTCTAACGTAGAATAAATCGATCGAATAGACCGTTAAAAAATAAGTGAACTTTACTAAATTGCTTTGATTTTCACTCAAGCCTACATTTTAAAGCATGTAAAAGTGGCCTTTTAATTAAACTGGCCGCGCTTATTTACGTCTTAAGAATTAAGTCCGAAATTTAAGTCTTATAATAAGGTCCTAGATCGAATTGAACGAACCACTTTATACAAAAAGCTAATAGCTAATATACATATAGACGCTACTTCATATCCAGTTCGGATTTACTAAGACATGAAAGGCTACTCGTGAAAACGCGATACTATTGCTTGCGCAAAGATAACAAAGATAGCTTTTGTGGTCCTTGGAAACAGGTACCGATCAAGCGCGAATGCCATTAATTTATTGTCGTGTCTAGAAAACACTGCATCTAACCCAGAACTTTAGGTGCAAGTCTGTGATCGAACCAGCCTGAGCTATTGCATGGAGCATCTAAACTCTATATAGCTGCATATCTACAGATGCATGTGTGTTAGATTATGCAGCTATTCAAGCCACGAAATTACAGAGGACACCAACCCCACCCAAATAACTACCCCGCAGCTATAGGCAATGAGTTATTGCTTTTGCGCTATATACAGAAATTTTACACCTGAACGGGTTGGAATCCTTACTCCTGGTTTAGGAGTCCGGAACGGCTACAAACACAGGACTGTTTCAATTTTTTTAGATTGTCTTTGGGACGACTAAATTCAAAATGCAAAGAATTTAGCAGTCCCTAGCTGATAGGCTCAAACATATATGAACAGTTCTCTATATTCTATTCGGTTATAGTTACAAAACCTATTTGTTAACAATTGTATCATATGTGCTATATCTCGTACTAAAGAGAACGAGACGGAACTAATAATAATATTAAATACAGGAGGGCTGCGGGAAATGACACACCGCGCATTTTGGTGGCAGTACGTTGACCCGCAGCCAGCGAGGTGGTGATTATGCCCATTCCGCTGACTCCTGAGCACACACGCAGAGTACGCCGGCACACGTTCTCACAGGTGTGCATATCTGCCCTGACTTTCTCATCCTCAGGCAGAGTACACTTCCACTGTGCTTTTGGAGGTTGGTCCAGCTCGAGGGCGTAAATTGCACGACAAGCCCACAAGCCTCTCTCCGCGGCTGCGTCGACAATTTTGTTTAGCCTCGCCGAGGAATCGAGCTCAGGGACTGTGGTGCGAGAAGCGAACGCGTTAGACCGCTCTGCCACGAGCCTTCAAGACGGAAATAACAAATAATGTAATTAGTGAACTAATTCATTTGGCAACGCCCTGGATGCGAGACTGCGTCGAGTTGTAAATCAAGTTTATAAGCTGCAAGGAATTGATCCGTGCTGAACTAGCATTTTTATAATTGAAATATGATATCCAAAACGAAAATTCACCTCATATAATGTATTATCAATCACTTTTATTAAGATCCTTCCGACCAGTAAATAATATATCCTATGTACTTCATATATGTAAATGCGAAACAAAAGTACAATAGAGATCAGTGCTCATAGCGAAACGTATTCGCTTTGCTAAATTATCATGCATTGGGTGTGGCCCACAATATGGACTCTCGGCAAGTCAATATATGTTGCTGTATAGAAACGCATGCCTCAACTCATCAAATGCAAATGATCTCGCGACACGACCTGTCACATTTTCGTCCGTCGATCATCGCCTTATATAAAGTCCGAAATCTCTCTGCTTCCAACGCCATCAACGGATACAGCTGATTAAAATAGAGCAATCAATCAATCTGACAGTTACGGAACTGCCACTTAGAAAGCACCGAATGGGCATTGCGGTGTTCAAAATCTGCAAAGCCGCATGCTGCAGCATCATAGTTGGCATCAACGTGATGGTCATTGTAAGTTGCACAGCATATTGCGGGAATTTTAATTATTATAACACCCTTCGAGTCATTGCTATTGATTTTTTCGCTCTGAGAGAATTTCGTCCCCATTGCAGCCAATCGGAGCGGCTCTAGCCCTGATTGGCTGCCTGCTAGCTTGGGGCTTCTCCAGCCTCACGGATCTCCTCAAGGTGAATGGCGGAGTGCTCAGCTCGCTAGGCAGCTACCTGAGTAGCCTGCTGCCCACCGGCCTGGGCATGGACCTGGACAACCTCCTGACTGGTCTGGGCGAAATTTCCGGCGCCATTGGCGGCACCTTCATCGGCGTCGGGTTGGCGCTAGTTGGACTCGCGTGTCTGGGCTGCCTCGGCGCCGGCTGGACCAATCTGGTTTGCTTGGCTATTGTGAGGGCCTGTGATTCGTACTCAGCTTTTTAGATAACTAAATAGTGCCATTGAACTTACCTTTAGCTAAGCCAAACAATGTAATTGCAGTATGTGGCTTACCTGTCGGTGCTGCTGACGGGTCAGGTGATTCTCATCGCCATCTTGTTTGCAAAGCTCGACATGGTGAGTACTGTACGAATATTTCAAGGTTAGCATGCGGCCCAGTGGTCAGAGCTTTGAACGTCTCAATGAGAGGTCAGGGGTTCGAGTCTCTGCCGAACTGGATTAGGTGTAATAATAAAAATATTTTTCGCAGGAGGGCTGTGGGCAATATCACATCATTTGGTGACACTAGACCCGCAGGCAGCGAGGTGGAAATTCTGCCCACTTCTCTGACTCCTGAGCACACGCGCTCACACAGGTGTGTACATCTGCCCTGACTTTCTCATCGTCAGCAGTGTACACTCAGTCTGCCATGGAAGTAGGCACTCAATGGCGTGAATTGCACGACAAGCCCCCAAGACTTCTCTCCGCGGCTGCGCCCCAAATGAATGTGGCCTCGCCGCGGAATGGAGCTCAGGGACCTTGGTGCGAGAGGCAAATGCGTTAGACCGCTCTGCCGCTCGCCCGGCCTTGATATGGTGTAATTTAGAGCGTAATTTCCTGAGGTTGAGCCATCAGAATGTCAAAATTGTCAAACGCACGCCCTAGTTTAAGCAGCTAGTCAAGGACGCCATGACGGACGGACTCAGGAAGTACACCGGGCAAGGCAGCAGCAATGTGCAAACCCTGGCCCAGAACCTGCTGCACATCTTTGTTGGCTGCTGCGGTGTGAACAATGGAACCGACTTTCAAACTCAGAGTCCGCGATGGAATCGAATCTACGCCTACAATGAGAACAACAAAACCGTCAGCTATGGTTGGCCTGAGTTAAAAACCTGTGTTAGCTTTTATTATATTATATTTTTACCAGTCATGGATTGAATAAAAGAATTCTTTCTTATTACGATAGGCCTTGCCTACCCAATAACCTGCTGCAAGTTCAACTTGACCGCACTGCAACCGGTGGACAATTATTGCAGCTACAATAACACCAACCCCAGCACCAGCTGGTACAGGGAGGGCTGCTTTGATCGCCTGAGTGGCGTGCTTGACGACTGGCTCCATTTGCGGGCCGTCCTAGGCTTTCTCAGTGCTTGCCTCGGTCTGCAGGTATGTTGCAAGGTCACTCTTCAATGAAAATCGCCATTCACTAACAGTTACTCAGTCACTCTTCATAGACAGGACTGTCAATTTTTACAGCGTCACTCTTCACACGATATCAGTCACTCTTCACCCGTCATCAGTTACTCTTCACCCGTCATCAGTCACTCTTCACACGTCATCAGTCACTCTTCACACGTCATCAGTCACTCTTCACCCGTCATCAGTCACTCTTCACCCGTCATCAGTTACTCTTCACCCGTCATCAGTCACTCTTCACACGTCATCAGTCACTCTTCACACGTCATCAGTCACTCTTCACCCGTCATCAGTCGCTCTTCACACGTCATCAGTCACTCTTCACACGTCATCAGTCACTCTTCACCCGTCATCAGTCACTCTTCACCCGTCATCAGTCACTCTTCACACGTCATCAGTCACTCTTCACACGTCATCAGTCACTCTTCACACGTCATCAGTCACTCTTCACCCGTCATCAGTCACTCTTCACCCGTCATCAATCACTCTTCACCCATCATCAGTCGCTCTTCACACAATATCAGTCACTCTTCACACAATATCAGTCACTCTTCACCCGTCATCAGTCACTCTTCAGCCGTCATCAGTCACTCTTCAGCCGTCATCAATCACTCTTTACCCATCATCAGTCACTCTTCAGCCGTCATCAGTCACTCTTCACCCATCATCAGTCACTCTTCAGCCGTCATCAGTCACTCTTCAGCCGTCATCAATCACTCTTCACCCATCATCAGTCACTCTTCAGCCGTCATCAGTCACTCTTCAGCCGTCATCAGTCACTCTTCAGCCGTCATCAATCACTCTTCACACGTCATCAGTTACTCTTCACCCATCATCAGTCACTCTTCACCCGTCATCAGTCACTCTTCAGCCGTCATCAGTCACTCTTCAGCCGTCATCAGTCACTCTTCAGCCGTCATCAGTCACTCTTCAGCCGTCATCAGTCACTCTTCAGCCGTCATCAGTCACTCTTCAGCCGTCATCAATCACTCTTCACCCATCATCAGTCACTCTTCAGCCGTCATCAGTCACTCTTCAGCCGTCATCAATCACTCTTCACCCATCATCAGTCACTCTTCAGCCGTCATCAGTCACTCTTCAGCCGTCATCAGTCACTCTTCAGCCGTCATCAATCACTCTTCACACGTCATCAGTTACTCTTCACCCATCATCAGTCACTCTTCACCCGTCATCAGTCACTCTTCAGCCGTCATCAGTCACTCTTCAGCCGTCATCAATTACTCTTCAGCCGTCATCAGTCACTCTTCAGCCGTCATCAGTCACTCTTCAGCCGTCATCAATCACTCTTCACCCATCATCAGTCACTCTTCAGCCGTCATCAGTCACTCTTCAGCCGTCATCAGTCACTCTTCAGCCGTCATCAATCACTCTTCACACGTCATCAGTCACTCTTCACCCATCATCAGTCACTCTTCACCCGTCATCAGTCACTCTTCACCCGTCATCAGTCACTCTTTACCCGTCATCAGTCACTATTCACACGTCATCAGTCACTCATCTTTAAGTGAGTCACAATTGCATCACACCTTAAATTTCCAGACACTTCTCGTCGTCGGTTCAGTGCTCATCATTTTGGAACGAACTCAGAGAAAGAGAAATCGAAAGGCCACATAAATAATAATTTCTGGTGTAATTTTCGAGTATATGATGAATACTTGAAGTCTAAAACTATGCATATGCAGAAAGTTCTCTAGTAAACAGTCTAGCTCGTTTCGTACATTGTACAAGGCTTGTACAAGGCGAGAAGCCTTTTTCTTAGAAAAAAGAATGTCTATGACAAACTACGAGTATATTGTTATTTTTTTCCTTTCACTGTTTTAGCAATCAGCAACTCAATCAATTCGATTCTGGTGCAAATGGGCAGATAGTAAGATACAAGGCTAGAATAAAGTATATATTTAATCATTAATGCACGTGCAAATGAGCAGCTGATTGACTTCACAATATTTTTCATCAAACATGCGCAGCGACATATTTCTAAATAAAAAAGAGAATTCTGAATTAAACATTCAAGATTATCGAATACTTTGCATACAGACTCGACTTACGATCTGCTGAAGTTGCTAACATAAAAGTACATTGCGATGGATTCAAAGTCGCTTTAATTAGTTGGTAAATAAAAAGCGCTTTAAGTGTTGAAGTTTCACTAAAAGATTACAACAATTTGTAGATTATACAAAGCACTAAAGATGAACCAGGTAAGTGAGAGTTAGTTTGAGCACCCTTACCAGCACCGAATTTAAGCCTCGAATAATTTATTAACCATTTGAAAATTCAATCATGCGCAAATTGTAAGTTTTGCTACTATGAGTAGCTTAGAAAGCATTTAAGCGTCGAGTGTATACAAATTCCTACAAAACCCAACACCCAACACAATGGCTATTCGCCTCCGGGGTTTGACGACGAAAAAAACAAAAAGCAGCGAAACGGAAACAGACCGTGAAATAAAAGTGCATTTGAATTGTCAATAGAAACAAAAAAGAGAAAAGCAGCGTGAGAGTCCGACAGAGAGGCAGAGAAACGAATAAAAGCTTGGACAAATTGTCTAGCTGCTCCTAGGGAAGAATTTCTTAATGCCAGTTGGAGCCTTCGGTGGCGGTAGCGACGCCTGCTGCGGCTGCGGCTGCAGCTGCGGCTGCTGCTGCGGCTGCGGCTGCTGCTGAGGCTGCGGCTGCGGCTGCGGCTGCGGCTGCGGCTGAGGTGCCGGCTTGACAGATTTCAGCGTTACGCCGAATGGATTCCTCAACCCGGACGTTGAAGGCTTCGAAGACTTTGGCGCCGGCTGCGGCGGCGGCGGCTTCTGCTGCAGCTGCGACTTTTCCGGCTGCTGTTGCTGCTGCTGTTGTTGTTGTTGTTGTTGCTGTTGCTGCTGCAGCTGCTTCTCTGGAAGTTTTGTCGGAGGATCATCAGAGACCTGATTTCGGTTGAGCACGGCGCCGCTACCGGCAGGTAGGAGACGCTCGCTGCTGGCGTAGACCTGCTCATCGTAAGCCTGGTAGAAGCGTCTTCTGGCAGCCGCATTGCTGCTCGCCATCTTAGACAGGCTGCTTGTAGAGCCAGACAGCGAGCTGTCGGGGTCGGCTGTGGACACGTGAGGTGAAAATCGGACAGTTGGAAACGTCAGGTTGGTCTGCGATGAGGCCAGACTCTCGCGAGAGTTCGTTCGACTCGACGGCTTGATCCAGAAGCCGGGCGTCGGGTCCGGGAAGGCGGTCACCTTCTTGACGGACACGTCTGGACTGGCGGAGCGCTTGGAGCGGAACGGACTCTCGGCGCGGAGCAGCGACCTGGGGGCCGACCAGTCCATGCTGATGGATCTGTTGCCCAGGTTTCCAGCTCCAGTCAGCTGCGGTTGGCGCTGCTGCTGAGGGCCGGGCACGGCACCCGTTGAACCGAATGGATCCTCGGTGGAGGCGGCGGTGGTAGCGGAGGGCCCGCTCGCGGCAGCAACACCGGATGTGTTGCTGAGGCTGCTGGCGCTGTTCAGAGCGGACCTATAACTGTGTGTGAATGGATACTTATTAGGAATTCCCTATGCTTGTCAAAAATATTAAGTATGTCCATTTTAGCGAATATTGCAGGTCAAGAATTGGAAAAAGATAAATTCATTTAGATTACCTTAGTTTTCCCTGTTTGGCAGTTCCGCCAGCAGTTTTGTCGTGTCCGCTGACGCGATTCTTGAATTTCACAATGTCGTTTACGATCAGCTTGATGCTTGCCCTCAGCTGAAGAGGAACAAATGTTGAGATAGTTGAAGAACGCTATCCTAAAAATTTCTAAATATTCAGCCTCCCCTTTGGGTTTGACTGGTCAGTTTGTATTTCACAAGCGTACCTCGTCTTGTCTGGCAGGAAACTCCTCTGAGCCTTCCTGCAGCTTCAGCGCGTCCGCCTCCTCGACTGCGTTCAAGAATCTATCCAGCCATTGGTCCAGCATCACTCGTAACTGCTCTGCCGCGAACTGCAGCGACAGTTTCTCACTCTGCCATCGCTTGCGCTCCCTCAACAGGTTGTCCTGAAGACCCTCGGCTCGACCACGCCATTCAACAGCATCTTGGCGGAAACTGTCGGCCTGAAGTGAGAATTCGGTTCAGTCACAAATTTCGTTCATGCTGTTCTATTTAGCCATGTCGAAATTCAGTGAGTATAGTTATAAATTTTATGGACAAGCTTGCCTGAGCAAACACCAGCTGCATCTCGTCCACGCGCTGATTAAGCTGCGTCACCTCCTGGCTCCATCTGTCCAGCTGTTCAAGACTCTTCTGCGCCAGCTTCTCCGTCAATTCTCGCACCTCTTTGCGCAGTCGATCCAGCTTCTTTTCCTGCTCAGCCAGGCGCACCTGGTACTCGTTCCGCTCGGCTTCAAATGCGGCGTCTCCAGCCCCGGACACGATCGGCGGCGCCTTCTTGCTCCCAGCGAAGCGCTGCAGCACCTTCGGAATCTTCTTCTCCTCAACGAAGCCGCCTGCCTTGGCCTTCAGCTCTAGATTCTCATGCTGCAGGCGCGACTTCTCTTCGTCGTGCTCCAGAGTCTGCTTGGTCAGCTGCTCCTGGAGTTGCACCAGCCGGCGATCTCGGTCCAGGAGGGACGCCTGCAGCTCCTGCGCTGATGGTTCGCGGCCACCGCTGTACTTTTCTGACTGGAAAACAGGTTCGCAAAACACTTGTCCTAAAAATAAAATCTAAATTGCAGCAGCGCTGCCGGCACTATAACATAATTTAGTGACACTAGACCCGCAGCCAGCTAGGAGGCAGTGTGCACTTTCACTGTGCCTTGGAGGTTGGCACTCAATGGCGTAAATTGCCCGATAAGCCCACAAGCCTTCATTCCACGGCTGCGCCCCAAATGAATGTGGTCTCATCTCGGAATCGAGCTCAGGGACCTTGGAGCGAGTGGCAAGCCGCACTGCCACTCACCCCCCTTGTGCTTTTCCTAACATTTATCGAAGTTTTCCACTTAAAAAGGATCGCATACCCGATGCAGAGCTCTCTGCAGGGCGTCCTTCTCGCGAATCCAGGCGTCCCGGTCGTTCTTCAGTCGCTCCTTGGTGCTGTAGTACAGCTCGCGGAATTCCTCAACCTCGCGCTGATAAGCTTCAACCTGTAGCTTTAGTGTGATCTGCTGGTGCGTCAACTGCAGGTAGATCTTCTCCACCTGTTCCAGGTGTTTTAGTCGCACCTGGATGTCCATGGGCACCTGGGCATCGGCGTCCTTTAATTAGAAGATTTTCGTTGCTGTCATTTGTTCTCACACGTATGTGTCTACAATTGACAATCGCCTGAGCGATTGATGATCGAATAATAGCGCTCCCTTACCCTGTCCAGCAGGCTGGCTGGCGAGCTCACAGATTGGAAGCCGCTGTCCCCGGCCGCTGGCCGCTGCCTGCCGACACCCGCCCCGCCCGCCAACAGCGTCAGATCCTGTCTGGCCAGCTCCAGCTCTCGCCTGGCCTCGTCCCGCTCCTGGCGCAGTTCGGCGCACCGTCGCTGCGCCTCCTCCCTGGCTTGCTCCGCGCTCCGTGCCGCTTGCTCGCCGCGCTGACGCAGCTGGGCCGCCTCGCCCGTCTGCCAGTCGCGACTGGCCTCGGCCTCCTCCAGCTGGCAGCGCAGGCTGCGGCCCTCCTTCTCCTGTTCGGCCAGCTGCTGCCGCAGGGTGGCCAGATCCGACTCCGCCGACGTCAGTTTCTGATTGGCCTGCTTCAGGACGCCATCCAGATCGGAGATCTCTCTCTCCCGGTTGGCTAGCCGTGTGTTGATGAGGCCGATCAGCTCGTCCTTCTCCCGGATTCGGTCGTCCCTGTTGCGCACCGCCTCCTGGTAGCCTCGAAGGCGTTCGTCCGCCTCCGCCAACTCCGACTTGCGCTCGGCCAGCTGATCTCGGAGCTCCGCCAACTGGCGCTCCTTGTCCGCAGCCGAGGTAATGCAGCGGTGCAGCTCCTCCTTGAGACGGGCGCTCTCTGTGTTCTTCTCCCGCACGCCTGTGATGGTTTGTTGGTTGGTTTTTTTTTAATGATTATTGACCAAAGAACCAGAGACCAATTAGTGCGTAGTAAAGCTCGTATTAATTAATTCTACGCTAACCAATACTACAACTGATGAGTTTGTGCTGCATATCATATGAAAATTAAATGAAAAAAACGACGGGTGGAAAATGACAACAAAAGAGCACAATATACCAATAAAATCTAACATCGACAACACCAATGAATAATATGCGTGGGGAAGGAAATAGTTGAAGTACGAGTTCTTCTCGTAGTTACTACCAATTACTCGTAGTTACTACCAATAGCACTTATCAGTGAAAAGTCATGGTCCCACATAGCGTGACAAATCGGATTGTCTATGGCAGGGGTCGGCAAACCCCGGCCCGCGGGCCAGATGCGGCACTCGAAGCTCCCAAATTGCCCCTTCCGACACCTACAGTATCATGTTTCATTTTTCCCATGTCTCATCTCTCCGTCCTGCGTCTCATCTCTACCCTGTCTCATATTTCTACAGCTCGCTGGCATCTTTTAGGTTCTCTCTTTGGCCCGCTAGCGAATAAGTTTGCCGACTCCTGGTCTATGGGTTACTTTTCTATGGTAGCATGGTTCCGAAACGGTCATTGATGACTCATATATCTAAAAACTGACGTTTCCAATGGCGCGAAACATTAAATTCTGCGGAAAACATCTAATTATAGCCTGTAATCGTTTTGTCTATGGCCAAACCAAAATTAAATAGAGCGACGCAAATAATAACATTTTTACTACCCCACTCTAATCAGCATTTTAGTTATGTCTATGGTCCAATCACTGTCCAAGGTCCAAGCAAACCTTAGAGTCGTTTAAAATAACATGGGAAATCTAATGAACGCAGACAATCGCTTCCACCTAGTGACAATAAATAAACTTGTCCGGAGACTGCGTAAGGCCACGTGATTAGAGGCCGTTACCGAGCTCTGAGTACCAAAGGCTGTGCTAATAAACAGGTGCGAATGAACGGACCAAAACATAGACAGGCAATAGTTTTACATAGTTTTTTATCTTTTTACTGTGCTTTTCGAATAGAAAATAAAGATGGTTCTTTCTTCAAGAATGTGCCGATTTCAATATATTGCTTACCGCACCGATCTGTTGATGGCCTTTAAATCTGTCACAATCGTGAATGTAGTGGTTTGCTTATGTCTAAATGTTAGTCATACAAGCATAAGAAACCATTTATATTGCTTTTATTCAATGCTAGCGCAAAACATTTAAATAAAACTATATGAATGTGTAAACGGAAGGTAAATTAAGGGGTCGGAGACTTAGAACTTTGGGAGTAAAAGACAAGAAGATTTTTGCATTTCTTGAAGATTTTGTTCGATTCTCACGGATCAACTAACTCACGAGATAATTGTCTCCTTTGTAGAGGGGCGTAAGATTGCTGGTCCCATATACTAAATTTACTTTTGCTATAGCTTGTTGTAAGAAACTGTCATTTACCTTTAAATAAGACATGTCGATTAAAAACTTAATACACATAAATTGAAGAGTGTTTAGAATTTCAGACGGAATGCACTCACTCGAAAACTGGCTCTTAAGTAGGTGCAGTTCGTTTTTCAGTCGCTCGAATTCCCTGTCGGCCTCCTGCAACTTCCGCTGCAGGCCCCGAATGGTGTCGTCCTGCTCAAAGATGTGCTCCTCTCGCAGTCGCAGTTCTTCGTTGAGAATGTGCAGATTCTTGTCCGATGCGGCCTGGAAATAAATGGATATGCCGTACATACCAATTAGATGAGAGAAAGTTGACATGAGCCATATACAAGCACACTTTCGAAGTACTCTTCTTTTTAGACTCATCCAATATTTAAACAATCAGTTTTACCTTGTCCTTCTCCATCTTGGCCACCTTGGCCTGCAACTGGTCGTTTCGCTTCTTCATTTCGAGCAGCTCCTTGCGCTGCGAGTCCAGCGCCCGGGACCGATCCTCAATGCGGCTCTGCGTAGAAGTTGCGGCGCGGGCAGTTGAACTACCAGTCTCCGAGGAGTCCGCGTCGTCGACCAGAAGCTTCAAAGCTTCGTACATCTTGCGGCTCTGGTCGAGTTTCATTTGGTACTCCTTCAGTTGGGCATCTTTGTCGCTGATCTGAAGTTTCGGAGTAGGTGAAAGTGGGATGATAGCGGGTGAAATTCTACTTGGTCTAAAACTGTATTCATGGCAGATAGCCTCACTAGAAATCGTCTTTGTATCCAAGTATAAACTACCCGAAAAGTTTGACTACATAAATACTTGGTCTGTCAGTTTTAAGAGTAATAGAACACCATAAAACAATTAAACTTACAATGATGCGATACTTTTCGTTATCCTTCTCCTCTCGCTTCTGATCCTCGCTGAGGCTCTCCAGCCGTTTCTGATAGTGCCTTGTTCGCTGCCTCTCCTCTTTCAGCAGCAGTTCTAGGCTTTGAAGGCGTTCGCGAAATCGATTCTGCAAATTGGAAAGTGTGTTCCTTCCTTAAACGTGTTACTCTCGAAAGGCATTGAAGTTAATAGCGAGTTTCTTGGGTGGCTCCAAGACCTTTAGTGTCTCCCAACAAAGCCTGCGAGACTCACATCCCAATAGTGCACATCCTGCTGCTGCTGCTGCCCCTCGGCTAGTCTTTCACTGCCTCCTCCAACAAAGACATCGTCTTTGTCGCCGGAGTTGTCTCCAGTTTTGCTGACTTCGATAGCCACAGGCGTTGATTTGGCGCCGTCGCTGCTGCTGGAATCCGCAGAGCTGTGTGATGAATTGAATGCAAGGGTAAGAATGTATTCCGATTAAGACAGTGCAGGGAGGAATTCCTCTTAAAGTGCTCCTGACCTTTCATATTCATACATAAAACGCCGCCGAAGAGTCACCAGCGAAAGCAGATCGCCAAGCAGCTCATTCTGCTTCTGAAGCTTCTCAAGTTGTTCCACAAAGAAACGCTCGTCCTCCTCGTAGGTCCTCCGACTCTCCTGCAGCTCCTCGTCCAGTGACTTCAAGCGAGTCTGCATGCTCTCCGCTTTTGAGTCGCTTTTCTTTATGACCAACAGAAGATCCTCTGAGAATTTTAGTGGTACGATTTATTAGGATTTAAAAAAGCTGGGAATTTCGAATCAAAATGGGTTGGTTTTTTGCTCACCGACTTCATCCTCGAGGTCGCCGACCTCGCGAATGAGCTCAGCCTTGGTGGCATTCTCCAGCTCCTGAATGCTCTTCTTCGCGGTGCCTTTCTGGCCTTGCGAGGCCGCCTTCTGTACGTCCATCTTCTCAAGCTCAATCCGGAGGTTCGAGTTCGTGCCCTCCAGCTCACCGATACGGCGTCGCAGCTCCGAGACTTTCAACTCCAGCTGCTTCTTGGCCTCGCTGGTTTCGATCCACTTTTCCTGCATGGCGAAGTCTTCGGCACTCAATTGAGCAGCCGCTGTTACCTTAGTTTTCATATCCTCCAGGTCTCTGTCAATCTCGGAGAGCAGACTCTGAGCCTCTAGGGTGTCTGAAATAAGAAGTTTGCATCGTGATCATGCTCATTTTAGAAAAAAAAGACATTAAATTTTAGACAAAAAAGAATTCTTGACCATCTCTTCAATAGTAACAAACCAAAAATCAACATGAATTTGAACGCAAGATCGAAACTTGCTCACTGTACTCACTGTACTTAAACGAAGCTCTTCGTCTGTGAGCGTCCACTACCGCCTGAGCACCGTTTTCGCCCCCGCCGCCGCCAGCCTCCTCCAGCCGCGATTCTAACTCGGCTACATCATGGCGCAGGGTCCGATTCTCCCTGTCCAAGTCGGCCATCTTGCGTCTAAGGCCGGCGGCCTCCCGCTCCAACTGCTCGTCTAGCTCCGCCTCGACGCTTTCGTCGCTACCGTAGCGGCCACGGCCGACTCCGCCGCCTCCACCTCCGCTAGCTCCGTCGCCTCCGCCACCTCCACCGCTACTGCCACCGCCGCCTCCACTGCCAAGCTTGTGCAGCTTGGCCGTTAGGCCCTCATTTTCTTCCTCGGCTTCTTCGAGTTTTCGTTTGAGAATTTTCGCCTCCTCTTTGGAGAAGCGCAGCTGTTCGACCAGGTCAGTCTCGCGCTCTTTGGTGGCAGTCAGCTCGCGCTTCAAGTGATCCTCTTCAATTGATGGCTCGCGAGACACCACCTGACCTAGGCGGGGCTGCAGCCAAGAGAGCAATATGTTTTATTCAATGTTATCACATTCGCACACCAGTCGAAATAGCTCGTAATATGCAGATTCATCTGCTCACCCTTGGACTGGACTTGTCGACCACCTGAAGCGGACCAGAGTCGGAAATTCCAGCGTCTGACTTCACTTTTTCGAGCTGTTGTTTTGTGAGTTTAAAATAAGTTTTGCAATCAAGTACAAATAAGGCTGCGTTCAAGTACTATAAGTCACGTACGTCTGCCTATGGTACGCTAATATCAATAGAGTGTACCCTAACTTTTTCATAGTCAGGCAGTGCACACTCTCCACTGTACACTCTCACTGGCCATCAAGGGCGCAAGTCGCACCACAAGCTCCAAAGCCTTCTCACCGTGGCTGCGCCGCAAATGAATGTGGCCTCGCCGCGGATTCGAGCTCAGGGACCTTGATCAGGGACCGACGCGTTCCCTAGGCGATTGAAAGGCGACGCGACGCCTTTCAATTCTATACACTCATTTCTCAGCACATCCCCAACCATTTTCCTATTGGCTGGCAGCTCAGGTTCTAATGAGCTTCTCACCTCCAGTTTGGCCCTATCGATCTCGTTCTCTAGCCGAATTCGTTCTCTCTCCGAGGACTCCAGCTCAAATTTCAGCTTCTGATTCTCGGATTCCAGTCGGAGTCGCTTCTCCTCGATGAACTCCAGCTCGTCGTGCAGCCGTACTGACACCTCCTTTGCCATGCGCAACTCATCTTCGAGCTCTTGAATCTGAAGGCAAAGAGTTGGCGGTAGATATTTTCTTTAAAGAAAGTTAAATGGTTTAAATGAGAATCAGATATTCAGATTTCGAGGACCCAATTGAATTTGTTTCTGTGCATATGTCTTCCAGATTTTAACGACAAGAAGAAAAAATGCCCTGGCACCCGTTCAGCAAGCGGAACAGATCACTGTGGAGAACGAACGAATTAACCAACTGGTTAGATCTGATTTAGACCAATCCGTCACAATGTGGCATATACGAGTAGCCAAGTTCGGGAGTTAACGCGCCTTTCGAAGGCCTTTTCCGCCTCTCTGCATGCATCAATTAGAGGAAAACCTGACTGAACATGACCGGGGACCAGAGCTCCCCTGCCAGGAGCAAGCCGCTTGGACCAACAAACAGCTGCCACATTCCTTCTTCTTTTCCTTAGCCTCCTCCGTCTCTGTCTCTCAGTGTTGCCATTCCAAGCATCGGTTTCATATTTTCTAGATGTGCAACAACTTTTTCTAATTCGCATGCTGCCTAGTGGTGCGTGCAGAAGTGCGCCAAAAGCATCAGACTCGCGTAGGGCAAGATCGGAATGAAAATGCATTAAAAAACTGGAGCTTCCGATGAAGCTTCTAGTTTCCGATGGCTTCAGGAATATTTCTTTCGTACATGTCTGGAAGTTTCACAATACTCCAGCTGGCAATGTTTCTTATCAATTGGCTGCTTTTGAACTTTCGTATTCTTTAGACTGCACCGCTCGCCTTTTCAGAAAACTTTCCTGGAATCCCTTAGAAATATAGGTTCCTTAATTCTATTGCTTAATAATTTGTTACAAATTTTGCGCAAAATGTTTTTGTATTTTTCAAAGTCCGACTCTTAGCCTGTTACGAGCCCTTACCAATTAATCAAAGCAATTCACTTTCAGAGTCAGCCCCTGGGTAATTCTTAATGGTACTATCCCAGACTGGGACACTCTTGATGGTACTATCCCAGACTGGGACACTCTTAATGGTACTATCCCAGACTGGGACACTCTTGATGGTACTATCCCATACCGGGACACTCTTGATGGTACTATCCCAGACTGGGACACTCTTGATGGTACTATCCCAGACTGGGACACTCTTGATGGTACTATCCCAGACTGGGACACTCTTGATGGTACTATCCCAGACTGGGACACTCTTGATGGTACTATCCCAGACTGGGACACTCTTGATGGTACTATCCCAGACTGGGACACTCTTGATGGTACTATCCCAGACTGGGACACTCTTGATGGTACTATCCCAGACTGGGACACTCTTGATGGTACTATCCCAGACTGGGACACTCTTGATGGTACTATCCCAGACTGGGACACTCTTGATGGTACTATCCCAGACTGGGACACTCTTGATGGTACTATCCCATACCGGGACACTCTTGATGGTACTATCCAAAACTGGGACACTCTTGATGGTACTATCCAAGACTGGGACACTCTTGATGGTACTATCCAAGACTGGGACACTCTTGATGGTACTATCCAAGACTGGGACACTCTTGATGGTACTATCCAAGACTGGGACACTCTTGATGGTACTATCCCAGACTGGGACACTCTTGATGGTACTATCCCAGACTGGGACACTCTTGATGGTACTATCCAAGACTGGGACACTCTTGATGGTACTATCCCAGACTGGGACACTCTTGATGGTACTATCCCAGACTGGGACACTCTTGATGGTACTATCCCAGACTGGGACACTCTTGATGGTACTATCCCAGACTGGGACACTCTTGATGGTACTATACCAGACTGGGACACTCTTGATGGTACTATCCAAGACTGGGACACTCATGATGGTACTATCCCAGACTGGAACACTCTTGATGGTACTATCCCAGACTGGGACACTCTTGATGGTACTTGCATTGACAAGCCTGACGGCTCACCTGAACGCTCTCGTCTCCAGACAGCATCCGCTCGCCCAGCCGACGAAATTTGTCTTCCAAATCGGCCCGCTCCGACTCGCACTGGTCGAAGCGTCGCTCAGCCTTGCGCAGCTTGAACTGAATCACCCGGTAGCTCTTGTTAGCCGCGTCCAGCTCGCGCTGCAGCTCGCGCACCGTGTTTGCCTGACTGTCCTCGTCCTGGAACGAGTCGTGCATCTCGCTTAGCTCCTTCTGCAGCTCCTCGACCTCCTCCTTCAGCTGATCGTTCTCCTCCATGAGCTCCTGGCAGAGATCTTCTAATTCCTGAGCGCGACTCTCTCCCGCGTCTTGCGCTGCAGCAGTTGTCGTGGTTGTCGGCGCCTCCTGATGACTGCTCTGGTCAGACTCCGGCAATTTCAAGCGCTCCCTGTAGGTCTTGATCTCCTGCTCGAGCTGGGCAACTCGCTTCTCCAGGCCGGAGATCTTCGCGCGGCAGCTGTCCAGTTCCGCCTCCAAGTCCTCGATATCGCCCAGCCGCTCCTCCATCTGCGCCTCTAATTGGGTCTTCTCGCGGCACAGCGCCTCGTACTTGTCTTCCATGTCGAATAGATCGTTCTCAAGGTCCTCCACGTATTTCTCATCAAAACTGGAACCGCTGACGCCGCTTCCGCCACCGGCGCCATAATTACGGCCAGTGGCAGAGCGGAGGCTTTCCTTGCTGGCGGAGCGTGACCTGGTCGATCCTCCTGAGCGGATGGACAGGAAATATTTTCGTTCGAAAGTAAAAACAATCTTGCGTCAGGGAGATACTACCTTTGCATTTAGAGTTCAGAGGCCAGCCCCCCAGCTCACCCTCATATCCGAAGGTCCTGCCGCCCTCGTCCTTGTAGTCTTTCCTCTTTGACTCCGGTGTAGTTCTCCGCGAACCCGACGGCGACGAGCTCAATGACTTGCCCGACGGTGTCCGCTCCAGGCCGCTCGACTTGCGCGACGATCTCGGCGACCCCGACGCGCCGCTGCCCCCGGCGCCGCCACCACCGGTGCCGCTAGCTCCGCCGGACAATTTTCGAAAAGCAGCCGACGGCGGCGACTCGGTGGCAGGTGTTTGGCCGCCGTTTCCGCCGACGCTAACGCCACCGCTAGCCGAGTGCTGCGACTTCATTCTGAAGCAGTTCTTGCAGACGTTTCTGCGCCACGTCTGCGACTCGAAACCGGGACACTCCTTGGCGCCGCCCTCTTTGCCGGCCTTTTTACCAACAAGGCCCGTGGCGCTGTGCGGCTGAGTCGAAGACTCATCTGCTTGCTGCTGCTGCTGGCTACCGGACATCTTGCCGCTGAAGCTGCTGTCGGCAGAAACTGCCGCCCAGTTGCTTCGCTTCTGTCTGTGCAGCGATTTTTTTATTGTTTTCAATGCCTCGAGTGAAAACTTGGACGCAGACAGAAAAAAGACAGTTTTCCTTCGGAGAATGAATGCCTTTTCATAGATTGATTAAGACGCGCCAAGAAATATACCTGGCCCGCTGTTTGGTCTGGAGGATGGGATGGCTGCGACGGGGTTGTGGAAAATTGGGTTAGAATGTATGAAACCCGGAATGGCGAAAAAAGACAGCTTGACGTCTTTTGGGACTAATTTAAGGCGGGGAAGGGCGGAATTTTACCGAATGGGGCTGCATGCGGAGGCTGGGGTGGGTGGCAGCAGTTGGAGATGAATTCTTCGGATTGGCTGTAGAAGCACACCTTTAGCACTCCCCTAGTATTGACCTTAAAACCCCATCTAGGGAGACCCAAGGGATTGCTTTCAGCAGCCAACGGGTGGCAAAGAGCGGCTGCTGTGCAACCACAGTTCGGGACGGTTCGCGATGGAACAATTATAACCTCTGCTGCTGCTGCTGCTGCTGCTGCTGCTGCTGCTGCTGCTGCTGCAATGTCAGTTTTTAGGCTTTTTGGCACAGCAGGAAAGTGCAACACCTACTGGGCCTGCTGGTTTGTTCGGGAGTAATATAGGATCTGAACGATCAGTCAAGAAAGGATAAGAGAGAAAGGGAGAGAGAGAGTGAGGCGGGTTTGGGAAAAATGGGAACGATCCTGACGCAGCGAAGGGTGAATCAGAAACGATGTGATTTGCGTTGTATAGAAACTCCCTTCCTTAGGATTATTGATTTGCGCGTGTGGCGACTGCCCCTCGGATTCTGGGTTTAACCCTACGCTCTCTCCAGTACTTGTCTATGCCGAATGCTGGTCAGTCCCGGCCTCCAAGCAAATGCAGTTAGATGTATATAGAGAAGTAGAAATCGAAATTACATCGAACCTTCTTGGGCCGCGTGTACAGCCAATAGCGCAGCCGCAGCCATTGCGCGTCTCTTTTAAAGGCTACTTGTACAGCTGTTCAGTCCATGGACTGGGGGCCTACACACCCACCCAAATGTCTACCCCCAGCTGATGCTGGCACCCATTTCTCAGCGGGATGAAGTGAGGTAATAGAAAACCAATCGTCTTGCTTGGAGACATATACTTCAAAATTCAATCCACACCTAAATTTTATGCACGAGTTTTATCTTGATGATGGCTATATCGACACCATTTTTAGGTATTAGGTAGTGACGATATTTTATATCAAATATTTTAATAATATTTTTAAGATGTGCATTAAGAACTTCGCTTGAAACTACAAGTAAATCAGCTAAAAGTGAAATGGAGGCTGGGTGGAACCGGATGGGGTTGTATCCAAGGGTATGAGGGTTGGGTGCAGGTAAAAAACTGTGTACACCCGGATCGAGCTGAACACGCTAAACCCCAAGACTGGAGCTTGCATGGGAAAGTTGAAAACTAGGGATTACTAATCCATTAGACCTACAATTGAGCGCGTGTCACACTAATAGTTTTACTCGTAACGATTTTTGCAGTAAATATTTGTGTCACGTTTAAGACTCACCTATGACGAAACGTCCAGTTCAGAGTGTCTTTTTGTCGCTGGAGGAAAAAACAAAAAGAAAAAAAAGAAAAAAAGATTTCAATGCGACCTCCTTAGAGATAACTCTTTCTCTACGCTAAAAAGTAGTTTTTTTAAACTGTAAATTTGTGATAAAATCTAAAACGAATACTGAAACGTGATGCAACGAAAGAGAAGTGCTGGGAGAAAGAGATCCTACAGGTGGTGCTGCAAGTGGCCGGAGGTAGCGGTGCTTTTGACCCGGATTATATTGTGCGGCTATGCGGACAATCTTACTAGGTAGCAGCCAACAAACTGAACGTTCTCTCTGTCCTCTCTCTCTCTCAACTCGCCCTCTTCCCACAACCTACGTTCGCTGCCCCGATTCCTTTTCTTCCCATTCTTCCCCTCTGTCTCTATACATTTCGAAGCCCGGGCATTGCTTTACTTGCTAATGCACACGTAGTGACAGAGGTAATCTCAGTGCTCGATTCACTTGTTTGACTGTTGAATTTTTCTCAAGCGAATTGGGCGAGCAAACTATATTTAAAAACATCTTACAGCATTGCTGACGATGTAAAACTTAAGTAGAATGGAATACAATGAAATGGAATGGAATGGAATGGAATGAAATGGAATGGAATGGAATGGAATGGAATGGAATGGAATGGATTGGAATGGAATGGAATGGAATGGAATGGAATAAGATGGAATGGAATGGAATGGAATGGAAAGAAATGGAATGGAATGGAATGGAATAAGATGGAATGGAATGGAATGGAATAAGATGGAATGGAATAAGATGGAATGGAATAGAATGGAATAAGATGGAATGGAATAGAATGGAATGGAATAAGATGGAATGGAATAAGATGGAATGGAATAGAATGGAATATGATGGAATGGAGTGGAATGAGATTTAATGGAATGGAAGGGAGTGGAATGAGATTTAATGGAATGGAATGGAATAAGATGGAATGGAATAGAATGGAATGGAATAAGATGGAATGGAATAAAATGGAATGGAATAGAATGGAATAAGATGGAATGGAGTGGAATGAGATTTAATGGAATGGAAGGGAGTGGAATGAGATTTAATGGAATGGAATGGAATAAGATGGAATGGAGTGGAATGGAATAAGATGGAATGGAATAGAATGGAATAAGATGGAATGGAATAGAATGGAATAAGATGGAATGGAGTGGAATGAGATTTAATGGAATGGAATGGAGTGGAATGAGATTTAATGGAATGGAATGGAGTGGAATGAGATTTAATGGAATGGAATGGAATAAGATGGAATGGAGTGGAATGGAATAGAATGGAATAAGATGGAATGGAATGGAATGGAATGGAAAGAAATGGAATGGAATGGAATGGAATAAGATGGAATGGAATAAATGATTGAATGATTGAATATAATGATTTGTTTAGAATAGATACATTTTTTACAACTAACGAACATAAGAGAAAATTAAGGGAAAGAAGTTAAAGAAAAATAAGTATAGATAAGAAGATAAGATGGAATGGAATGGAATGGAATGGAATGGAATGGAATGGAATGGAATGGAGTGGAATGGAATAGAATGGAATAAGATGGAATGGAATGAAATCGAATGGAATAGAATGGAATAAGATGGAATGGAATGGAATGGAATGGAATGGAATGGAATGGAATGGAATGGAATGGAGTGGAATGGAATAGAATGGAATAAGATGGAATGGAATGAAATCGAATGGAATAGAATGGAATAAGATGGAATGGAATGGAATGGAATGGAATGGAATGGAATGGAATGGAATGGAATGGAATGGAATGGAATGGAATGGAATGGAATGGAATGGGATATTATAGAATGGAATGAACTAAAATAGGGAAATGTGTCGTTTTTAATAACAAAATGTAAATTAGGTGATTTGGCATCAACACTCCAATGTGACGGACTAAGTCATTCAGGCGTTCCCTAATTTACTACTGTTAGTATTCGTGATTGAATATAATGATTTGTTTAGAATAGATACATTTTTTACAACTAACGAACATAAGAGAAAATTAAGGGAAAGAAGTTAAAGAAAAATAAGTATAGATAAGAAGCTCAGGCTTGGTCCAAACATCAGCAAGCCCCTTAATTCCCTAGTCCTTTAATTCCAGCATTGAGAACCACCCAGCTGAGAAATAGATGCCAGTATTAGCTGGGGTAGACATTTTGGTGCGTGTGTTAGCCTCATCCCAGTCCGCGGACTGAACAGCTGTACACAGCATTTAGAATTTTCTTTTGTACAGCACAACTTTTCTATAGATATCAAATCGAATTATTTTTAAATCCAGTCCACTGTACAATGTTTAGCGCCACAGAGACTAGACCGATATATGCTAGTCAAAAAAATACAAACAGAACAAATTTCATTAATTTATTATGCAGCTCTCACGCGGAGTCCAATTCCCTCGCGAGGCGTGTCCCCAACCGCCAGACTCAAATCCTGTCTCCGCATTACCCAATGCTGCATTCGAGAACGTATCTAATCCTCTATCACTACTATGCACGCATACTTCTTTTCCTCATACCCCCTAACCATCCTCAGCCAATAGGGCAAGGACCCGCCCAGTCCGACCCTAGACTGCACCCACCGGCGACCTGCCGACAACCCCTCCTCTACTAAGTGCATTTGGAAAAGCCAAAAACTCCACGAGACCAGAACTGGCTGAGCCCCCCACCCCGGCCCTCCCGCGCTCTCAACTCCCCTCAACTCCTCCTACACCCCGTAAGGCCTCTGTAGCCATTCTGGGATATCTGGGATATATAGGGAACGAACTAGAGACGAGAGAGGGGGGGCAGAAAACAGGAGTGGAGAGAGAGACATACAAACAGAGCGGAAAGGACTGCGCAGTCAAAGCCAGACGTTCCGAGGCATCTAAAATACACCCCATAGCTCCCCTCCGCCACCCCAGCTAAGATTCGAGTGGAGGGACTAAAGTCCATGTGCGTGTGTGTGCGTGTGTGTGCCAACCCGACCAACAGCCTGCTTCCCATTGGGCTGAGGGGCCTATCAGCGACATCGAGAAAACAAGGCCAGAGAGAGAGTGAGAGTGAGAGTGAGAGGAATAAATAATAAGGCTGGAATTGGCTGCCGGGCATTCATCTCGGCGCATCAGATCTGGCCGCATTCAACAGACCAGCAGACTGACAAAAACAGCATAGCCGGATGAATTCGAACGGCTTCAACTTGTTTAATCAGAGCCCGGCTTCGTTGTCCATGCTGCACAACATGCAGGGCTACGCTGCCGCAGCTGCCGCCGCAGCCGCCGCTGCCAAAATGCGCCCGAATCCAAATTTGGGAGCCTACTATATGCAAGCACCCGGACATCACATTCAGCAGCAGCATCATCAGCATCATCAGCAACAGCAGCATCAGCACCAGCACCAGCATAATCATCAACAGTACCAGCAGCAGCAGCATCAGCTTCAGGTGCAGCAGCGACATCATCACCATCATCACCAACAGCACCATCAGCAGCATCATCATCATCCTCCGCCGCCTCCGCAGTCATTGAAACTAGCGGGTCGAGCTTTTCCGTCGGCTGCCGTGCAAGCCGTGCGACCTCCGCCGCCGCCGCCGCCTCCGCCTCCGCCTCCGCCGCAGGCACTGGCACTTCCGCCGCCGCCACCGCCGCCGCCGCCACCGCCACCACCTCGACCAACTATTGAAGTTGGCGAATTTGTCGAGACCATGCTCGAAAACAAATCAATCTACGCTTTCAACGTTGGCGGTGAGAAGCGCCTCTGCTTGCCGCAGGTGCTTAACAATGTCCTGATTCGACCGGGCGTCACACTGGACGACATTAACCGAGTCTGCGAGGAGCTCAACATCATCTGCCAGCGGTGCACGGGTGAGCAGATGAGCCTGCTGCAGGAGCGGCGCATCTTCGGGCCGAACCTTGAGAACTGTGGCCTCATCACCAAGTCGGACGCTGAGCGGCTCTGCAAGTGGCTGCTGCTGAACAGCTCGGATCTGCCTCGCTACCGAGGCTCGCTCACTGGCCTAGACGGAGTCTGCGTCTATCACAGGTGCTTCGGCAAGCAGCGCGGCTTCCTCATACCCAGATTGTACACCTGTCCCGAGGCGCCCTGCATCGTCTGCTCAGGCTGCTCCGGCCTGCTGTCGCCAGCCCAGTTCGTCGGCCACGTCCACATCAGGCCGGAGCGAGAGACCTGCCACTGGGGCTTCGACTCGACCAGGTGGCGGCTGTACCTCATGCTAGACAGGCGCCTCGCCGAGTCAGACGCTGCTAGTCAAGAACGCACCCTCGAGGCTGTCAAAGCGCGATTCGAAGCTCGCAAACGGCCAGGCCACATGCTGGTGAGAGTTGGCACTTTTTATAATCTGGCTTAATCTAATTTTAGTAGCTCAGTTATTTCCCCCCTGAGGGTTAGTGGTAGTGTGGTCTAACGCGTTTGCCTCTCGCACCATCGTCCCTGAGCTCGATTCCGCGGCGAGGCGTCACATTTATTTGGGGCGCAGCCGCAGAGAGAAGGCTTGGGGGCTTGTCGAGCAAAATACGCCAACCTTGAGGGCCAACCTTCAAAGTACAGTGTGAGTGTACACTGCCTGACGATGAGAAACGTGTGCGAGTTTAGGCTCGCGTACAGTATATGTACGTCTGCTCTGCCACACAGCCACAAAACATCGTTAACTCTCAAATTAACTCTCAAACTCTCAATATAGCAGAGCTTCAGCAAAGGGAACGGCTTTGGCCAGGATTTGGAATCCAAGCGACACAAACTTCCGCTGCCACCGCCGCCGCCGCCGCCACCACCACCGCCACCACCGCCGCCGCCGCCAGCAGTCGCAGTCAGCTCAGCAACTTCAACGGTATTCAATGGTAGAGGATGCCATGAGAATGGCTTATCATTAGCATGTGCAGCTACAAACCAGTCCACGTGAGTTCCTATTTGAAATTGAATAAATCTTCACAGCCAAAGAAGTTTGTGAAATTATATATTTGCAGAGTTTTCTCAAAACAAAACATTGGCCGTTTTAGAAGCGATTTCTTGCCGGAAGACGAAGACAAACCTTCGATCATGTTGAGCCCGGACAGCCTGCCGCAGGAGCAGAAGCCGCAGCAGCACAGCGAGTTCGCGCCAAACATTCGCCTGCACCAGCAGCCAGCTGCGCTGACGACCATGACGTCACAGCCAAAGTCGGAGGCGACCGCCTATCATGACCTGAAGCAGGACAAAGCAGCCAGCCCGATGACAATCGAAGGTGAGGAACCAACAATCAGGTCATTTGAATGAAATCCTCAAACTCTCAACTGCCCTGTCACTCCGTGCACTCTCGTCTGCTCTGTCACTCCGTGCACTCTCGTCTGCTCTGTCACTCCGTGCACTCTCGTCTGCTCTGTCACTCCGTGCACTCTCGTCTCTTCAGTCACTCCGTGCACTCTCGTCTCCCCTGTCACTCCGTGCACTCTCGTCTCTTCAGTCACTCCGTGCACTCTCGTCTCCCCTGTCACTCCGTGCACTCTCGTCTCTTCAGTCACTCCGTGCACTCTCGTCTCCCCTGTCACTCCGTGCACTCTCGTCTCTTCTGTCACACTGCGCCCCCCCCCAAATTCATTCGAGAAAGAAAATAATAAATCCGGAAATTTCCTGTCGTCAATTCGAATGTAGCAGATTATAGTCACAGCCTAGCTTGTCGACCAGATTGCAAAGTATTAGGCCTTTGTTATTTCGATTCACTCGGGTCTGAACCGAGACGCACACAAGCAGGAATCGATACCTTGTTGTCTACTCTCTCATTCATTTCTCTCGTTTGAAATTCTCATGCAGTCAAAGTCGGATGCGAATCGAAAAAAAATGCGTTTTAACGCAAACATTTCGCCACAAAGAAAATAGCAAAGCAAAACAGAATTGACTCACCTTGAAATTGGGGTTTCTGTTTTCTTGGCTTAATCGCTACATTTCGCTCGCTCCCTGTCTCTCTCTTTGCTTCCATAAAAAAAATAACAACTAAATAAAAATATGGATCTGCAACGCTCAAACCCGTAAGCGAGCTGTACGTCGTTTTCCGGATCGGAAATGCGCTGCGCCTCGCCCCCACCCCTGACCTTGTCTCCAGGCATGCACAGAATTAGCCTGAATGTTTTCAGAGTCGTACCGTGATTAATTTGCGAGTGAATGGATTTCCGCTTGCCTTTTTTAACACCTTGGCATTCTTCTTTTTGGATTTATGCATGCATGATTCTGGGATTGACTCTGGGATTGACTCTGGATTGACTCTGGATTGACTCTGGATTGACTCTTGATTGACTCTGGGATTGATTCTAGGATTGATTCTGGGATTGATTCTAGGATTTGATTCTAGGAATGATTCTAGGATTTGATTCTAGGATTTGATTCTGGGATTGACTCTGGATTGACTCTGGGATTGATTCTGGGATTGATTCTGGGATTGATTCTGGGATTGATTCTAAGATTTGATTCTAGGATTTGATTCTAGGAATGATTCTAGGATTTGATTCTAGGAATGATTCTAGGATTTGATTCTGGGATTGACTCTGGATTGACTCTGGGATTGATTCTGGGATTGATTCTGGGATTGATTCTGGGATTGATTCTAAGATTTGATTCTAGGATTTGATTCTAGGAATGATTCTAGGATTTGATTCTAGGAATGATTCTAGGATTTGATTCTAGGATTTGATTCTAGGAATGATTCTAGGATTTGATTCTAGGATTTGATTCTGGGATTGACTCTGGATTGACTCTGGGATTGATTCTGTATTGATTCTAAGATTGATTCTGGGATTGATTTCGGCTGCAAACATGACCAGCGAACTGAATGCAAACATTTCTCCACAGAGTCCATCGCCTCAGACTGGGAGTCGCTGACTGACTGGGGCGAGGGTCATCTGCCGGAAAAGGCGACTCCGCAGTTCCTGGCGATGGTGGAAAAGGTGAAGTCGGGCTACCAGGCCCGCATCGACAGCCTTCGTCTTGTCATCGACCAGCTGACAGACCGCTGCTCCAGAGCTGAGGTTGATCAGCGCGAGCTAATTAAACTTCGACGCCAGGTTGAGGAGCTCCGGTCTCCGGATGTTCGCCGATTGAAGGCCAAGTACGCAGCCCAGAAGGAGGAGCTGGAGCGGCTGCGCGCGTCGCTTAAACCTGGCGAAGCCAAACAGGCTGAAGACGATGAGGAAGAGGAGCCGCCGGCGCTGGAGCTGCAGTGCGGCGCGAACTCGTCGGCTTCGGGCTGCTCGAACGGGCAGGTTCAGCACTGAAGGCCCATCTCATCTATACATAATGCCACATTGAATTTTTATCCCAATGCACACTCAGGCGCACATTTGGCAACTCAAAATGCAGCACAGTTTTTTTAGCACTAAGGGACACTGGATAAATACAAATGGAACACTTCTGCTCATAAATGGAAACCAAATCTTAATATGAGATTTATGTACTCTTGACACATTCATAGACACATTCTTAGAAACATTCATAGAAACATTCTGAGAAATATTCATTGACATTCTTAGAAACATTCTAAGAAATATTCATAGACATTCTTAGAAATATTCATTGAAATGTTCATTGACACATTCTTAGAAACATTTATTGAAACATTCTTAGAAACATTCTGAGAAATATTCATTGACACATTCTTAGAAACATTCTTAGAAACATTGATTGACGCATTCTTAGAAACATTCTTAGAAACATTGATTGACGCATTCTTAGAAACATTCTTAGAAACATTCTTAGACAAATTTCACACAAATTGTTAGACACATTTCAGACACATCGTTAGAACCATTTAAGAACCATTTTATCAATCTCGTACTTTGTTAGACATATCTCATACAAGTTTTTAGATAGATTTCAGACACATTCTTAAACACGCTTTATAGACACTTTTAGCCACATTTGAGACATTTTCAGACACATCATAGATACTCAGGGTAGCTGATACAGCTTAGCTATATATTGAATCAGGATAAACCATTTTTTGTCTTATTAATCCAAAATGTTCCATAATCCGAAGGCATTCTAATTTCGCATTACCTCAAAGTTTAATTTTAAGCGTGATTTTATTTACAGCAATGTGCTCCTGGCCTGTTTGCAAAAAAGACTACGGCTTAAACCCGTTAATTTTTTGTGTCTCTAGCTAAAATAGCACCGGCCGATTTTATCTCTCCGTCTGTCTCCAGTCCTGTGTACCTTTAAGGCGGTGTCGGCTTGGTTCAAAGCGATGAAGAAAAAAATGGAAATAGAAAAAAGAGTAAAGTGTAAAAAACTCAAGTCCAAATTTAGAGCTTGATGCAAAGGTTCTGAACAACACAAAATGCTAATTTTAACCGGGTTTCACTTGCCACTATCAATTTCCTTCTCTGCTTTTCTAGACCTACGTTTGTTCTCTCCGCTACACTAAAATACTCGGCGACTGTTTGAGGGATTGATTCTGGGATTGATTCTAGGATTTGATTCTAGGATTTGATTCTGGGATTGATTCTAGGATTTGATTCTGGGATTGATTCTAGGATTTGATTCTAGGATTTGATTCTAGGATTGATTCTAGGATTTGATTCTAGGATTTGATTCTAGGATTGATTCTAGGATTTGATTCTAGGATTTGATTCTAGGATTGATTCTAGGATTGATTCTAGGAATGATTCTAGGATTTGATTCTAGGATTTGATTCTAGTAATGATTCTAGGATTTGATTCTAGGATTTGATTCTAGGATTTGATTCTGGGATTGATTCTAGGATTTGATTCTAGGATTTGATTCTAGGATTGATTCTAGGATTGATTCTAGGATTTGATTCTAGGATTTGATTCTGGGAATGATTCTACTCGTAGGATTGATTCTAGGATTTGATTCTGGGATTGATTCTGGGATTTGATTCTGGGATTGATTCTAGGACGGAATTAAGAGGCAATTCAGAATTTTTGCGTTATCTTCGTTAATGAAAATGTTTAAGCTTAGCTTCAATTGGATCTATCAATACATTTTGATAGAACAAAGACTTGTGGAAAATTGTCAATGATAGCTATTCATAATTATCTGTTTCTCATATTGTGCTGTTCCTCATTGCTGTGTATTTGTGTTCATCGGACAAGTTTTGTTTGCCCTGTGTTATGAGGGCCAAACCCGCAGGCAAACCAAAATCATTATCAAGGCTTTCTCTCGCTATTTAGCAAACAAAGTTTTGTATCAGTTTTCAATAATGTAATAGAATTGTACATAACACACACAGACACACGCCGTATTATAGTGTGCATAATTATTGTTGTACAAGCCCTGGTGTTTTCGCTTATAAAAAGCTAAGCTAAGAATGTAGCGAATGTAGCGAACCAATTTGAAAGTAATTATTAAGTATTTTTTGGCCACAGCTTAACAGAGTATTTGGTACACATTCTTTATTGCAGAATCCGATAACCAGCGAATTGATTAAAAATATACACAAAATGTTCGCCATTATGAAATACGGCTTTACATATAGTTTTTTTCGTTTTCCTTCAACCTTAGTCCTTTGTTTGTGAGAGTCTCGTCAAAGTGATTATTATTATTATTTATTATTTTATTAGTTTTATTATTATTTTTAATATTATTTTTAATATTATTTTTTTTTTATTATTATTATTATTATTTATTATTTTATTATTATTATTATTTATTATTTTATTATTATTATTATTATTATTTTATTATTTTATTATTTGAAAGTTCTGCTTCATCGGATAGAGCGGAGAATTTTGTAAAGATTTTTATGACAATTTGTTGAATATTTTAGATAGATTTAAAAAAAGAAAACATGGGGTGTTTTGAAATACACCGTGGTATTGTACTCGTAGGTTACACAAAAAGTTTTCTTTCAACTTTCTCCTCATTGTTTTCAACATCCCTTGCCTTCTATCTGAAATACATCTCTAATCGATATTGAAACGTTATTATACGACTTGTCCGAAAATGGGATTTTGCGGAAATGCCAAAAACAATGTTAGTGTTACACTTTTGTCCATAAACTGGTTCGAAATCTTCATGCAATTGCTTCGGAAATAGAGCATAAAACTACTATACTATAGGAATATATTTTGGTAGGTCTAGTTTCATACTGTTCAGAATATTTCGAATATTCAATGACTTCCTTATCCTCATTTATGGCCTCCAATGAGGCTAAACCTCGTAAAGTTTTATAATGCCGCCGCGCCCATCCCTTATTTCGGCCATATAATAATATTGATTTGTACTTTTTGCCTAGAATCTTGATACTGCATACTTCAGTGATGCATGGAAATGCAAAGCTAAACACGCGGTGTAGCAAATATATTTCACTCCGCAGTGTTGCGAGCCAATCCCTTTACTAATAAAATGCTAAACAGGTAGACTTATTGTAGAATCTGGAAATCCCTCTGAATGAAAAAACATTGCTTATTGCTTCTTTGCTTTCCATAAATCGGAAACAGCAGCAGCTGCAGTAGGCACCCAGTTGTATTGGGCTAAAATTCTACAAAATTTATTGCATTTCAAACATTTTACGATGCTGACGGCATAATATGCCCTATGCACTATATAGCTCGTAAATTTTACGTCATTCACTCACTCACTCACTCACACTCACTCACTCACTCACTCACACTCACTCACTCACTCACTCACTCACTCACTCACTCACTCACTCACTCACTCACTCACTCACTCACTCACTCACTCACTCACTCACTCACTCACTCACACACACTCACTCACTCACTCACTCACTCACCCACTCACTCACTCACTCACACTCACTCACTCACTCACTCACACTCACTCACTCACTCACTCACACTCACTCACTCACTCACTCACTCACTCACTCACACTCACTCACTCACTCACTCACTCACTCACACTCACTCACTCACTCACTCACTCACTCACTCACTCACTCACTCACTCACTCACACTCACTCACTCACTCACTCACTCACTCACACTCACTCACTCACTCACTCACTCACTCACTCACACTCACTCACTCACTCACTCACTCACTCACTCACTCACTCACTCACTCACTCACTCTCACACACACATACACTCACTCACTCACTCACTCACTCACTCACTCACTCACTCTCACACACACATACACTCACTCACTCACTCACTCACTCACTCACTCTCACACACACATACACTCACTCACTCACTCACTCACTCACTCACTCACTCACTCACTCACTCACTCACTCACTCACTCACTCACTCACTCACACACACTCACTCACTCACTCACTCACTCACTCACTCACTCACTCACTCACTCACTCACTCTCACACACACACACTCACTCACTCACTCACTCACTCACTCACTCACTCACTCACTCACTCACTCACTCACCCACTCACTCACTCATTCACTCACTCACTCACTCACTCACTCACTCTCACACACACATACACTCACTCACTCACTCACTCACTCACTCACTCACTCACTCACTCACTCACTCACTCACTCACTCACTCACACACATTCACTCACTCACTCACTCACTTACTCTCACTCATGCATTTATTGGTACTCTAGCCTGTAGCTGTGATTGATTATGAGGGCATCAGTTTCCAGCGATGTTGTTTCCGCTGCTGCTGCTGCTGCTGCTGCTGTTGCTGTTTCGCGAACTAAAAATTCCACAACTGGAAGTTTCAACCGTTTCTGTATCTCTTTTAGGCTCAGTGTCTTCCCCTCTGCCCTCTACCCTCCTTTTTAGAAGCTCTACCCTTTCAGCTTCTAAAAATGGTCTGAAAAAATGAATCCGAAGCAACAACAGCAGCAGCAGCAGCAACTAGGGCCTTGATAAAAGCAACAAAAGCAGTTTGTACTTTTCTGGCTATATTCTCACGATTTGCTAAAAAATGATAAAAAAGCAGACTTCATTGCCTGCTGTAGCCCAAAATCCATTAGCGATAAATTGTTTAGAAATATACGTATCCGGAAATTGTGCGCCACAGTCTCTTAACAGCTTTTTAAACTGTTTTTACTGCATTTCTGCGAACAACTAAAACACCTAAATTGTTCTCACATTAGTTTTTTACACTCCTCTTCCTCCGATTGTTCACTCCTCTCCCTCCGATTGTTCACTCCTCTCCCTCCGATTGTTCACTCCTCTTCCTCCGATTGTTCACTCCTCTCCCTCCGATTGTTCACTCCTCTCCCTCCGATTGTTCACTCCTCTTCCTCCGATTGTTCACTCCTCTCCCTCCGATTGTTCACTCCTCTCACTCTGATTGTTCACTCCTCTTCCTCCGATTGTTCACTCCTCTCCCTCCGATTGTTCACTCCTCTCACTCTGATTGTTCACTCCTCTCCCTCCGATTGTTCACTCCTCTCCCTCTGATTGTTCACTCCTCTCCCTCTGATTGTTCACTCCTCTCCCTCTGATTGTTCACTCCTCTCCCTCCGATTGTTCACTCCTCTCCCTCCGATTATTCACTCCTCTCACTCTGATTGTTCACTCCTCTTCCTCCGATTGTTCACTCCTCTCCCTCCGATTGTTCACTCCTCTCACTCTGATTGTTCACTCCTCTCCCTCCGATTGTTCACTCCTCTCCCTCTGATTGTTCACTCCTCTCCCACCTGATTGTTCACTCCTCTCACTCTGATTGTTCACTCCTCTCACTCTGATTGTTCACTCCTCTCACTCTGATTGTTCACTCCTCTCACTCCGATTGTTCACTCCTCTCACTCCGATTGTTCACTCCTCTCACTCCGATTGTTCACTCCCCCCACCTGATTGTTCACTCCTCTCACTCTGATTGTTCACTCCTCTCACTCCGATTGTTCACTCCCCCCACCTGATTGTTCACTCCTCTCACTCTGATTGTTCACTCCTCTCACTCCGATTGTTCACTCCTCTCACTCCGATTGTTCACTCCTCTCACTCTGATTGTTCACTCCTCTCACTCTGATTGTTCACTCCTCTCACTCCGATTGTTCACTCCCCTCACCAAATTGTTCACTGCTCTCACCAAATTGTTCACTGCTCTCACCAAATTGTTCACTCCTCTCACCCAATTGTTCACTTCCATCTGCTTGCTTTAACCCCTCAATGAATTATTTAATTTCTGCATCTTACATTGCCCCATGACTCGCACGCTGGATGATGAAGATGAGGAAATTACAAAAAATGATTAAGAGGCCCTGCTCAGGCGGGTGAGTAGTGCAGTCCAACACTCACGTGACTCGCCAAGAACCCGAGCTGAACTCATTGACTTAGACAGAGGAATTGAGTAGGCTGTGCTACGAAGTATATACCTGTGTTGTCTCGTAGATCAAACTGAACTTGGTATAGGGGTTTGCCAGTCTTTCCAATTCCGTTGAGAATGATTTACGGGGGAGAAAATTTCTTGGATAGAAAAGTACATTCACGGGCATTCTCCCGTTCTCTTCTCTCCCCTCCCCTAATCCCAAAACATACTCCTGTATAATATATATGCGCTCTGCCTTAGCATTGCTAATGGCTAATCCATCAGAAGGGATAAGCATGTGTGACACGCGGAGTATTAATATACTGCAGACTGAAGGGACGGCATAGGACATGGGGTGGAGCATAGTAAGGGAAGAGTTTTCGCCCGACCTTGGCCCCGCCATATAGCCTTAGAGGATTATATATATATAAGCGGGCTTTTGCGAGAGGCCACGCGAGGACACGCGAGCCATGCTGCGTATATCAAAGGAGAGAATTGGGTACGCCAAGGCTAGACATTTTTTGTAAACGGGTAGACTTGGGAGGAGGAGGCTGTGAACTCTGCGCTAGTAGCTATGGGCCTAGTGTGGGGTAAGACGGACGGACTTTGCTCCCGATGTTGAGCTGGGCCGTCAAAACACGCCCACCATTGATTTCAGTTGCACCCTCACATTTCATAGGTAGGCAATGAATATAGGGATTTGTTTGCGACTACAAAGCTTGTTATTATGCTTGACGACCTAAGTCAACTGCAGCCTCCACCCATCTGAGCCCAACCCATTATGCTTCGCATGCCTTATTTGCTCCTGGTTCAGCACGTTTCCACCTATAGAGGCCCCTCCTACTCTAGGAGAGAAGCCTACTATAAATATAATTTACAAATGTGGCACCCGAATAGACCGACTCCCTACAGGACTGAAACCAGCTGTCTCAGTGATCTGCCTACCCTACCTCCCTTGTCTACTCGCAGCTCTACTTCTCTCGTCTACGTACTCCTCTACCTACTCATCTACCTACTCCACTACCTACTCTTCTACCTACTCATCTACCTACTCCTCTACCTACTCCTCTACCTACTCCTCTACATACTCTTCTACCTACTCATCTACCTACTTTTATACCTACTCCTCTACCTACTCCTCTACCTACTCCTCTACCTACTCCTCTACCTACTCCTCTACCTAATCATTCTACCTACTCCTCTACCTACTCCTCTACCTACTCCTCTACCTACTCCTCTACCTACTCTTCTACTTAGTCATCTACCTACTTTTATACCTACTCCTCTACCTACTCATCTACCTACTCCTCTACCTACTCATCTACCTACTCCTCTACCTATTCATCTACCTACTCATCTACCTACTCATCTACCTACTCATCTACCTACTTTTATACCTACTCCTCTACCTACTCCTCTACCTACTCCTCTGCAATCTCATCTACCTTCCTCCTCTACCTACTCCTCTAATCTCATCTACCTTCTTCCTCTATATCTCCCTCCTATACCACACTCCTCTACCTACCTGCTTTTCCTCCCTACTTTTCCTCTCAACTTTTCGGCCCAACTTCACTAGCTTATCTACCGCCCTACATGGCGATCTATTCGCTGATCCGATCGGTAAAATACCTGCCATTAAGTTTCACCTGCCGAAAAAAACAGCCCGGCTGTGAGCCTGTCCTCGCAAAATAATCAGTGCAATCAGTGCAATCAGTGTTAGTCTGAAAAATGACACAAAGGCACTGCTAATTTCACATTTTCGCCTAACAAAAATCTGCTTTATCATCTATTTGATCCGAAGTCTAGACTTAATCGTTACTTTCATGGCTCTCTGCGTACCGTAAGGTGACTTAATTAACAGCTTTTAAGTCCCGTGTTTCAAGCGCTTCTGAATCAAGTTTCTGAAATTTAGCAAACTAAAAAATAGGAAATTTAAATCAATTATCCCTATCACACTTATTGGCTACAATTCCGTAGAAATCAGCACACACATTATGCTCAGCTCGTGCCTATTACTGGACAAGAACGTAGAATTTCACTGGGATTAACTCGAAAACTGACACGAGACGAAATCCATCCTTATTGAAATGTATCTATAATCCGTTCAGATTGCACCCGATTCGAACGAGAAATTCCGACTATTCTTAGTCGATATGGAGTCCTCAGCGCAGCAATATCATTCCATCCCTGCATCATCCACGACCATTTCCTTTCCTGAATCATTCACGGCCCTTCCCTTTCCTGAATCATTCACGACCATTCCCTTTCCTGAATCATTCACGGCCCTTCCCTTTCCTGAATCATTCACGGCCCTTCCCTTTCCTGAATCATTCACGACCATTCCCTTTCCTGAATCATTCACGGCCCTTCCCTTTCCTGAATCATTCACGACCATTCCCTTTCCTGAATCATTCACGGCCCTTCCCTTTCCTGAATCATTCACGGCCCTTCCCTTTCCTGAATCATTCACGACCATTTCCTTTCCTGAATCATTCACGGCCCTTCCCTTTCCTGAATCATTCACGACCATTCCCTTTCCTGAATCATTCACGGCCCTTCCCTTTCCTGAATCATTCACGGCCCTTCCCTTTCCTGAATCATTCACGACCATTCCCTTTCCTGAATCATTCACGACCATTCCCTTTCCTGAATCATTCACGACCATTCCCTTTCCTGAATCATTCACGGCCCTTCCCTTTCCTGAATCATTCACGGCCCTTCCCTTTCCTGAATCATTCACGACCATTCCCTTTCCTGAATCATTCACGGCCCTTCCCTTTCCTGAATCATTCACGGCCCTTCCCTTTCCTGAATCATTCACGACCATTCCCTTTCCTGAATCATTCACGACCATTCCCTTTCCTGAATCATTCACGGCCCTTCCCTTTCCTGAATCATTAACGGCACTTCCCTCCCTGCATCATCCACGACCATTCCCTTTCCTGAATCATTCACGGCCCTTCCCTTTCCTGAATCATTCACGACCATTCCCTTTCCTGAATCATTCACGGCCCTTCCCTCCCTCATCATCCAATCATCCACGACCATTCCCTTTCCTGAATCATTCACAGCCCTTCCCTTTCCTGAATCATTCACGGCCCTTCCCTTTCCTGAATCATTCACGACCATTCCCTTTCCTGAATCATTCACGACCATTCCCTTTCCTGAATCATTCACGGCCCTTCCCTTTCCTGAATCATTCACGGCACTTCCCTCCCTGCATCATCCACGACCATTCCCTTTCCTGAATCATTCACAGCCCTTCCCTTTCCTGAATCATCCACGACCATTCCCTTTCCTGAATCATTCACAGCCCTTCCCTTTCCTGAATCATTCACGGCCCTTCCCTTTCCTGAATCATTCACGACCATTCCCTTTCCTGAATCATTCACGACCATTCCCTTTCCTGAATCATTCACGGCCCTTCCCTTTCCTGAATCATTCACGGCACTTCCCTCCCTGCATCATCCACGACCATTCCCTTTCCTGAATCATTCACAGCCCTTCCCTTTCCTGAATCATCCACGACCCTTCCCTTTCCTGAATCATTCACGACCCTTCCCTTTCCTGAATCATCCACGACCCTTCCCTTTCCTGAATCATCCACGGTCCTTCTCTTTCCTGAATAATTCACCGCCCTTCCCTTTCCTGAATCATTCACAGCCCTTCCCTTTCCTGAATCATTCACGACCCTTCACTTTCCTGAATCATGCACGGCCCTTCCCTTTCCTGAATCATGCACGGCCCTTCCCTTTCCTGAATCATGCACGGCCCTTCCCTTTCCTGAATCATGCACGGCCCTTCCCTTTCCTGAATCATGCACGGCCCTTCCCTTTCCTGAATCATTCACAACCCTTCCCTTTCCTGAATCATTCACGACCCTTCACTTTCCTGAATCATCCACGGTCCTTCTCTTTCCTGAATAATTCACCGCCCTTCCCTTTCCTGAATCATTCACAGCCCTTCCCTTTCCTGAATCATTCACGACCCTTCACTTTCCTGAATCATGCACGGCCCTTCCCTTTCCTGAATCATGCACGGCCCTTCCCTTTCCTGAATCATGCACGGCCCTTCCCTTTCCTGAATCATTCACGGCCCTTCACTTTCCTGAATCATGCACGGCCCTTCCCTTTCCTGAATCATTCACAACCCTTCCCTTTCCTGAATCATTCACGACCCTTCACTTTCCTGAATCATCCACGGTCCTTCTCTTTCCTGAATAATTCACGGCCCTTCCCTTTCCTGAATCATTCACAGCCCTTCCCTTTCCTGAATCATTCACGGCCCTTCACTTTCCTGAATCATTCACGGCCCTTCCCTTTCCTGAATCATTCACGGCCCTTCCCTTTCCTGAATCATTCACGGCCCTTCCCTTTCCTGAATCATTCACGACCATTCCCTTTCCTGAATCATTCACGGCCCTTCCCTTTCCTGAATCATTCACGGCCCTTCCCTTTCCTGAATCATTCACGGCCCTTCCCTTTCCTGAATCATTCACGGCCCTTCCCTTTCCTGAATCATTCACGACCATTCCCTTTCCTGAATCATTCACGGCCCTTCCCTTTCCTGAATCATTAACGGCACTTCCCTCCCTGCATCATCCACGACCATTCCCTTTCCTGAATCATTCACGGCCCTTCCCTTTCCTGAATCATTCACGACCATTCCCTTTCCTGAATCATTCACGGCCCTTCCCTTTCCTGAATCATTCACAGCCCTTCCCTTTCCTGAATCATTCACGGCCCTTCCCTTTCCTGAATCATTCACGACCATTCCCTTTCCTGAATCATTCACGACCATTCCCTTTCCTGAATCATTCACGGCCCTTCCCTTTCCTGAATCATTCACGGCACTTCCCTCCCTGCATCATCCACGACCATTCCCTTTCCTGAATCATTCACAGCCCTTCCCTTTCCTGAATCATCCACGACCCTTCCCTTTCCTGAATCATTCACGACCCTTCCCTTTCCTGAATCATCCACGACCCTTCCCTTTCCTGAATCATCCACGGTCCTTCTCTTTCCTGAATAATTCACCGCCCTTCCCTTTCCTGAATCATTCACAGCCCTTCCCTTTCCTGAATCATTCACGACCCTTCACTTTCCTGAATCATGCACGGCCCTTCCCTTTCCTGAATCATGCACGGCCCTTCCCTTTCCTGAATCATGCACGGCCCTTCCCTTTCCTGAATCATGCACGGCCCTTCCCTTTCCTGAATCATGCACGGCCCTTCCCTTTCCTGAATCATTCACAACCCTTCCCTTTCCTGAATCATTCACGACCCTTCACTTTCCTGAATCATCCACGGTCCTTCTCTTTCCTGAATAATTCACCGCCCTTCCCTTTCCTGAATCATTCACAGCCCTTCCCTTTCCTGAATCATTCACGACCCTTCACTTTCCTGAATCATGCACGGCCCTTCCCTTTCCTGAATCATGCACGGCCCTTCCCTTTCCTGAATCATGCACGGCCCTTCCCTTTCCTGAATCATGCACGGCCCTTCCCTTTCCTGAATCATGCACGGCCCTTCCCTTTCCTGAATCATTCACAACCCTTCCCTTTCCTGAATCATTCACGACCCTTCACTTTCCTGAATCATCCACGGTCCTTCTCTTTCCTGAATAATTCACGGCCCTTCCCTTTCCTGAATCATTCACAGCCCTTCCCTTTCCTGAATCATTCACGGCCCTTCCCTTTCCTGAATCATTCACAGCCATTCCCTTTCCTGAATCATTCACGGCCCTTCACTTTCCTGAATCATTCACGGCCCTTCACTTTCCTGAATCATTCACGGCCCTTCACTTTCCTGAATCATTCACGGTCCTTCACTTTCCTGAATCATGCACGGCCCTTCACTTTCCTGTATCATTCACGGCCCTTTCCCTCCCTGCATCATTCACGACCCTTCCTTCCCTGCATCATTCACGACCCTTCCCTTTCGTGAATCATTCACGGCCCTTTCCCTCCCTGCATCATTCACGACCCTTCCCTCCCTGCATCATTCACGACCCTTCCCTCCCTGCATCATTCACGACCCTTCCCTCCCTGCATCATGCATTCTCTTGTGCATTCAACAAAGCGTCAATCATACTTGAAACTGCGTAAATAAAAAAATTATAGTTGTTTTTCATCAATTTTGTTGAATAGGCGCTGTCACGTTTTTCAGCAAATTGCTTTCCCACCTGGACTTGTTACAGTGTACCTATAGCAACTGTCTCACTTTGGTATTTGATAAAATATTTTCAACTGTCACTAGCCATCAATTTTAATCCAAAAAAATGTTACAAAAAAGGACTTAATAAATGCAGCGGTTGCTACTAAATTATCCCGGAGAATCCCCAGGATGACATCCATTAATAATCCCAGGATGACTAGCTGCAATATATATAAACTGTTTTTGTATTTTCTATTTACACAATTTTTACAAATGGGAACTGTGCCAGGCAATAGAAAACTAGTATTGGCGCCCCAGACAGAACTCCGCCATACTGGAGAAGAATTGCGAACTCAGACTGACATTGCGAGGAACACGATTTCAGGCGAAATAACTCGCAATGAACAAATGCTCAGTGACTGAGTAGAGACTCAAGTCAGTAAGAATAAACCCTGTTTATAACAACATCACACATCATACTGCTCTTTTAGTAGGGCTGAGTTTGTTGTAAAAGAGCAAGGACGTCTAGAGATAGCATGCGATGCTATGTTTAGAAGTCCTTGCATAAAGGGCCACCTTTGACTTCTTCGAAGACCCCAGGGAAAATAGCGTATCGTGAGTTTATTTCACTTTATTCATGCTGTCTATTGTTTTCCCTTGAGCCAAGATTCGAACTCCGGACCGCTCAGTCAGATCTCTCAAAATTCTGTATGTATTAATATCCGACATTATTGTTTAAACGAATCGAATCGATTGTCAGCAGTTCGTAAAATGAGCCTTTATCAACTGCCTGGTCCTGAGAGTTGGAATGCGCAACACGTCAAGCAAGACATTTTCATTTCTACTAATATTTGCAACATGCGCATATTGATTAATCGTCTATATTAATCAGGTTAATCCTGATTCAAAATCTGACTGGATATCGAATGACTTGAATTGCCAAGAAAGAATCTAGACATTATTATTTTTATCCATAGGAAGGCTTCAAAGAGGGTACATCTGTGATTCGCCGTCCGGTGTGACACACAGATGATCGAATTTCCATTTCGATTTCCATATTTTTATTTCCATGGGAAATAAAAGATAAGCTCGGGAAAATGGGAAAAATTGACTAGCAACTGGATATTTCTAGCTATAGAATAATTTTCCTACCTTTACAACTATCTATTGAATCTAACAAGCTGACTATTTTAAAATGCTTTGCGACTCAGTCAGAGTCATTGTTCAATAATAGCATTCCTTCTGTAGCCTTCCACCATAGATTTTAAGTCGACTCATTCTAATTATACCCGCCTCGCAATTGTAGTTTATATGCACCGATTCATTAAACCTGTGTAACGTATTCATTGAAACCTTTCATATTTGCTGGCTGTTTTTCAGGGCCTTTACTGTGCCCTGCCCTCCCTGCATCAATCAGTCACTCTCCTGTGCCCTCCCTGCATCAATCAGTCACTCTCCTATGCCCTCCCTGCATCAATCAGTCACTCTCCTGTGCCCTCCCTGCATCAATCAGTGACTCTCCTGTGCCCTCCCTGCATCAATCAGTCACTCTCCTGTGCCCTCCCTGCATCAATCAGTGACTCTCGTGTGCCTTCCCTGCATCAATCAGTCACTCTCCTATGCCCTCCCTGCATCAATCAGTCTCTCTCCTATGCCCTCCCTGCATCAATCAGTCTCTCTCCTATGCCCTCCCTGCATCAATCAATCACTCTCCTATGCCCTCCCTGCATTAATCAGTGACTCTCGTGTGCCTTCCCTGCATCAATCAGTCACTCTCGTGTGCCTTCCCTGCATCAATCAGTCACTCTCCTATGCCCTCCCTGCATCAATCAGTCACTCTCCTATGCCCTCCCTGCATCAATCAGTCACTCTCCAATGCCCTCCCTGCATCAATCAATCACTCTCCTATGCCCTCCCTGCATTAATCAATCACTCTCGTGTGCCTTCCCTGCATCAATCAGTCACTCTCGTGTGCCTTCCCTGCATCAATCAGTCACTCTCGTGTGCCTTCCCTGCATCAATCAGTCACTCTCCTATGCCCTCCCTCCATCAATCAGTCACTCTCCTATGCCCTCCCTGCATCAATCAGTCTCTCTCCTATGCCCTCCCTGCATCAATCAGTCTCTCTCCTATGCCCTCCCTGCATCAATCAGTCACTCTCCTATGCCCTCCCTGCATCAATCAGTCACTCTCCTATGCCCTCCCTGCATCAATCAGTCACTCTCCTATGCCCTCCCTGCATCAATCAATCACTCTGCTATGCCCTCCCTGCATCAATCAGTCACTCTCCAATGCCCTCCCTGCATCAATCAATCACTCTCCTATGCCCTCCCTGCATTAATCAATCACTCTCGTGTGCCTTCCCTGCATCAATCAGTCACTCTCGTGTGCCTTCCCTGCATCAATCAGTCACTCTCGTGTGCCTTCCCTGCATCAATCAGTCACTCTCCTATGCCCTCCCTCCATCAATCAGTCACTCTCCTATGCCCTCCCTGCATCAATCAGTCTCTCTCCTATGCCCTCCCTGCATCAATCAGTCTCTCTCCTATGCCCTCCCTGCATCAATCATTCACTCTCCTATGCCCTCCCTGCATCAATCAGTCACTCTCCTATGCCCTCCCTGCATCAATCAGTCACTCTCCTATATGCCCTCCCTGCATCAATCAGTCACTCTCCTGTGCCCTCCCTGCATCAATCAGTCACTCTCCTATGCCCTCCCTGCATCAATCAGTCACTCTCCTATGCCCTCCCTGCATCAATCAGTCACTCTCCTGTGCCCTCCCTGCATCAATCAGTCACTCTCCTATGCCCTCCCTGCATTAATCAGTGACTCTCGTGTGCCTTCCCTGCATCAATCAGTCACTCTCGTGTGCCTTCCCTGCATCAATCAGTCACTCTCCTATGCCCTCCCTGCATCAATCAATCACTCTGCTATGCCCTCCCTGCATCAATCAGTCACTCTCCTATGCCCTCCCTGCATCAATCAGTCACTCTCCTGTGCCCTCCCTGCATCAATCAGTCACTCTCCTGTGCCCTCCCTGCATCAATCAGTCTCTCTCCTATGCCCTCCCTGCATCAATCAGTCACTCTCCTGTGCCCTCCCTGCATCAATCAGTCACTCTCCTGTGCCCTCCCTGCATCAATCAGTCTCTCTCCTATGCCCTCCCTGCATCAATCAGTCTCTCTCCTAAGAAAAATATGCACAAATGCTTTAGAACTTATCTTAAGAAAAATATTTTTTTATGCTTGCTGTTTACTTATTTTACTCTAGTAGAATATCAATACTAGTATTCAAGATGTCATTATAAAAACCATGAAGTGCAGGTTATTTATTCGAATGCATTGATGATTGACGATTTACGATTGCATGCTAGTATTTCCGCGCTGACGTCGTAATATGCAAATATACTAGACTATAATAATATATTATTTTCTACTTCATTGAACACAAAAAAATTGACATTAAGATTTGCCAAAGCCTGTTTAAAATATATATAACAATTTGATTTTGTTTACACTATAAGTTTACTTTAAAAAATACACAGGAAATAAATCCCACGTTACAAAAATCATTTAGATATTATTGTTTTCGAAACATGCAATCGTAAACATGCAATTGTTTGTTCCGTTGTCTTAAGATACCGAGCGGTATCCTACAAAACACAAGAAATTCCACATCGACTGGAAGCTTGTACTAGGCCTATGCATTATCATTATACAATAAAAAATGTCAACTTTTTCTTTTGCATTATACTTTGGGTTAAAGTTATAATTTTATTTTTAACATTATATCAAGACTAGAGGTTTTACTGTATCAACTGGATAATACTGCACTCAATAGCTACAGCATGTTTTGTTTGTTGTCAGTCATGAATTACCATAATATAAATTGGTAGGTCTTGCCATCTTGGTCATGACAAGACAGTTCAATTGAACAATTTGCAGGATTTGCTATGGTGTGTTTACATATTAAAAGCATGATAAAAGCGACCAGGTAGACTCTGAACTGGACCCAGTTAAAATAATTGACATAGTAACCATTGAAATAAATAGTTATATTATAATTTTGCTAACTCTACTTGCAAAACCAACTCTTTTTGCTAGACTTAATGGCAAATTGTGCAAACTCCATAGTTTGTAGCATTAATTTTTTTAATTTGAACTGGCACTAAATCTGTTATTGCACAGTATAATTTTTTACTATTTAGGAGTTTAGGAGTTGGACACAACTAGGATACGCCTATTGTTTTATCTATATATATAAAAGTGAAAACTCTGTCTGTCTGTGTGTGTGCAACCTTTTGTCTTTATAGACGCCGAAACCGCTCAACCAAATCGCACCAAACTTTGCACATACCTAAAACCACCTACGCTGAGTGCAATAGGCTACTCAAATTCCCGAAAAATCATTTCCTTCCTGCTCAAAAGTGCAAAAAACTGCTCAAAAATCGTCAAAAAATCACTCAATTCGACATATCGTCGCCCCACTTTGTCAGATTTTCTCCAAATTTGATCCACTTACACTTTACATGTTTTCCAACAATGCTATCAATTTTGAACATCTCTACTCAATCCAGAGCAAAGCTGCATCATCTCAAAGTGAGTCACTTTGTTTTCCGAGGACAGCCACCCCAACTCCCCTCCGCCACTCTGCGGGCCAAATTTTATTACAGCCACCCCCTCCCTTCCCCGGGCGCCGAAGCCCCAGACTGTACATTGTATTTCAAGCCGTGAATGTACACAGCCCAAACCCTTAGACTGTCTACTGGCCCCCAAGCAGCACTGAGACTGAGTGCGGTGAGTGCGGTGGCGTCCCAGTGCGCAGGGCTCTCCGGTCGATATTTCTCTCCAGCCAGCCTGGGATAGAAGAAAGAGAGAGGCTGGCGTTGACTGGCTGTCAGAGAGGGCAATTCTGTGTCCTAGAAATGATGCCGCCAACGAAATTAACTACCAACTGCTTCAGGAGTTGCCAGGTGCAGTTTTCACCTACAAGTCAATTGATACAACGTTGACTGATGACACCGCTGTGGAGTATCCTGTTGAGTTTCTGAACTCTCTAGATCCTCCTGGAACTCCATCGCACAACTTGCAGCTGAAAGTTGGGGCACCAATTATGCTCCTCCGCAACCTGAATGCGCCAAGGCTGTGTAACGGCACCAGACTGATAGTCAGGCGGCTCTTCCCACACGTGATTGAGGCCACGATAATGACTGGATCTGGCAGAGGAGAGTCTGTGTTCGTTCCCCGGATTCCAATTATCCCCACGGACCTGCCATTTCAGTTCAAGCGACTGCAGTTCCCTGTGAGAGTGTGCTTTGCGATGACTATTAACAAGGCTCAGGGACAGTCGCTGAAGGTGGCTGGCATCAACCTGGAGACTCCTTGCTTCTCGCATGGGCAGCTTTATGTCGCCTGCTCCCGTGTTGGAACTCCAGCTGGCCTATTCATTTTCGCACCAAGGGGAAGAACGAAGAATGTGCTGTATCCCCAGGCCTTGAGGTGACTCGCAAGCAATTAATAGAAAAGTAGTCACGAATTGACCTTGACCTGTCTAACTCTGAACTCTGAAACAGTTTAATTTTGTTTCTTTGACATTGTTATTGTTATGCCATGGCTATTTTCCTTATGTATACGCGTGTACATGCATACTGTAAACAGAGGCAGATTTAGGGGGGGCGGGGGGGGCAGTCACCCCCCTAAATTTTAATCATGGGAATAAGATGCCCCCACCAGGGGCGCCAGTCGCAGCACTGGCGCCCCTTTTTCAGCCGCTGGCTCCCGTTTTTCAGCCGCTGGCGCCTTTTCTTGGCTCCTGGCGCCCTTTTTCAGCCGCTGGCACCCCCTCTGTGATTCTCTTACTTACTTACTTACTTTGCAGGGGGGCCTGGGGCACCTGACGCACAAACACAGGAACGGCATGCCCCCAGGCCGGCGAACTAGGCGAGAGCCGCCCATCGCGCCGCCTCCCCTGAGCAGGCACCTCACACACACAGCAGCAAGCCAAGCGGGGAAGGGGGCGGCAGCCGGAGTGCCTCTCACCCCAGGCCCGCACACGCACAGAGCAGACCAAGCCGGGGCGGAAGGCTGATAGAAATCAGTCCTCAGGGGGGGGCGGGTGATGAGTGTACACTTTATCCAATCGCGCTGACGGAAATCCAGATGAGCGCGCGGCGGTGTACACCCGCCCCCCAGCCACCCCCCGCAAGGTCTAACGCCCCAGCGCCAACGCACATAACTCATACACGCAGAACAGGCACACAGAAAGGTAGGAGCGAAGCTATTTTTCAAGCTTTGATTGCACGAACTATGGTGCACCTCCGCCGGTCGCTACTGTCCAAACCCCCCCAACAAGTACCGAAATTAATCGTGACCTGAAGGGTGAATCGAACTAGCGTCCTTTGGAGTGCGAGGCATCGACGTTAGCCGCTGACCCCTCTCGCCCCCCTCTGTGATTCTCATGGCGCTCCCCTGACAGACCGCCCCAAAACAAAATTCCTGGATCTGCCACTGACTGTATAGAGGAGTGGCTAAGAGACATGTTTCTAAAGAAGTAATCAAGAGGGGGCTGTTTGGACAAACTTTTCACTTATTTTTTACTTAAAACGCCCTTAAACAAACTCTTCACTTTTCATTAATGCAGTAAATAAATAAATGGTGACCTTCACTATAAAGTTAATACAGAGACGTGAATTGCTTACTGCTTTGCTTTAAATTTCTGCCCCAAAAACAATGGGCAAAAAAAGCTAGTATCTATATATATAAAAGTGAAAACTCTGTCTGTCTGTGTGTGTGCAACCTTTTGTCTTTATAGACGCCGAAACCGCTCAACCAAATCGCACCAAACTTTGCACATACCTAAAACCACCTACGCTGAGTGCAATAGGCTACTCAAATTCCCGAAAAATCATATAACATATAACATATAACATAAATCCCGAAAAACATATAAACGCAACATATATAAGCACATTTTAGGCAGCTTGACGTCCGAAATTAGTTTTTTGTCTTGAAGAAAAATAAGCACAGAAACACTAAAGCACTAATAAATATATTTCAGACACTTAAACATTACAATGCATTAGAATAATCACAAAAAATAATATCAAATACATTATAACAATGTTACCAGATAAAATCACTGGTAACAAAAAATCTAATATATACTATGATATTTTTACTAATAAGCGCACATACTACTGTCGTTTCAATTGAGAACGCAGGTCAACAGAAAAACACAGGTTAACACAGGTCCCCTGTCATTCGGACTACTTCTAACTTTCAGATGCCACCTAAGAAAAGTTTTTTAAGTCGCTTGACTAAAGCAGCTGGACAAGCATTTTCGGCCGCTGGCGCCTTTTTTTCAGCCGCTGGCTCCCGTTTTTCAGCCGCTGGCGCCCTTTTTCGGCCGCTGGCACCCCCTCTGTGATTCTCATGGCGCTCCCCTGACAGACTGCCCCAAAACAAAATTCCTGGATCTGCCACTGACTGTATAGAGGAGTGGCTAAGAGACATGTTTCTAAAGAAGTAATCAAGAGGGGGCTGTTTGGACAAACTTTTCACTTATTTTTTACTTAAAACGCCCTTAAACAAACTCTTCACTTTTCATTAATGCAGTAAATAAATAAATGGTGACCTTCACTATAAAGTTAATACAGAGACGTGAATTGCTTACTGCTTTGCTTTAAATTTCTGCCCCAAAAACAACGGGCAAAAAAGGCTAGTATATATTATATAGAAAATTTAAGCTTTCTTCAATTGTAGAATGTGTGAATTGTGTATAAGATGCAATCATGCAAATTTGGAGCCTCAAACTGGAACTGTGCAAGAACAGATTTGGCACCAATTAAAATAATAATAATTTAATGCCACAAATGAAGAGTTTGCAAAGTTTCTTTAATCCCTAGCTTGGCCCAGCCTATTGGCTATTAATTCTGTACATTTATTATTTAATCGGCCTAGGCTGTTAAATGATTTAATGGCCTAGGCCGATTAAACATATAGTCTATGGTCACAGTTGCTGTAGGCCTAAACAGTTTTAGGTTTGCAATCTCGTGAGCCAGGCCAAGCTTTAGGATTAAATACTATAATATAGTATAATATGCTATACTTCTTTTTCTTATTTTAGTTTATTAACATTTTTTAAACAGTAAAATGTTTTCTTAGTAATATTATTATTTGACAAAGATTAAAGTCTTTCAACTTCAAAAATGAAATATAGTGAGTGGCAATCCTTAAGTTTCTCACATTTGATTGTTTTTACAAACACAAATAGCAAGGACTTTCTTAGCCACCATGAGTAAATATTTGAACTTGGGTAAGTTTTTTAACAAGGTCTATGGCCAAAACTAAAGAGAAACAAAAGGGCAGGTAGGAATGATAGTTTTGTTGGTCATGTATGGTTATATATATATATATAATTTTGAGTATATAACCCTACATAGAGATGGTCCAAAACTTTGATTAAGTGGTTGCAAAGCTATCTATGCCTGAATCAATTTTAGTTTGAATATATAAACAATTGGTATAAAATCCAACTCTGTTAGAGTGCAAAGCTTAAAATACATACATTTTATAACACTACAACAGAAACTAGTGACAACTATATGATGTGAACAAGATGTGCATATTTGTATTCAATAGATCTATTAGATAGTTGAATTGATGTTTCAGTAGGTTCTTTGTTATTAAAGTTGCTTGCTTTGTGAGATTTACCTAAACAGAACTCAGTGGTAATACATGAGGTTTCCTGGATGTGGATGGGGCATGCTATAAAAATGACACTTTTTAATTCAGTTCTATGCTTTTTGTAATATGTTTAACTTAAATAAGCAGAAATTTCTTGGAAAATCACACAAGAAAAAATGTAATCACAGAAAAACAAGTTACCGTGTTACTGTGAGTAGCCAGTTTCAGAAAGTGTAAGTTTTTATTTTGCCTAGTTTCATGCTTTAAATGGTCTCTCTATAGGCTAATAAAGATATTATTCGGCTTCGGCTTAATATAAAAGATTAAATGATGGCACATTGTACATGAAATCTATTTGCAGCTTGCTGAACTAATGCGGCCATCCCTGCCAGAACTGCTGCATCAATGCGCTGATGGTCGCTACTGTCAATCAGCCAGCTTCCTGCGCTGCTCGCAGCGTCACCCGGCCCTGCTAGAAGCGCCTTTGCATCTGCTCACAGCCGGCCGAATTGAATCTCTGACTGACGCTGTTGCTAAGCAACTCACATCAGACGATTGCGTCAGCGTTGGCAAAGATCCGAATGGAGCCACCGACCTAGTCGAACTACTGGTCTATATTCACCTGTTCTCACCGCGATCCTCAGCTCCTAGCACATCCGAGCTCGATCGGCTGGACTCTGAACTGCTTCGACTGCGTGCCGTCACCGACGCCGCTGTCAAAGCCGGCGCCGCTGTGGACTCTGTGACGGCTTTGCGCTACGCCATCAGAGAGTCTCTGCTTTATCTGGGCCTCAACGGTCGACCCATGTGCAAACTCCAATGGCGATCCGATGCTCCGGCGGGCTCGCCTGACGACGAATCGGCGGCGGCGTCGCTAATAGCGGAACAGGAAGCCCGATTCCGACAGCTGCGCCGCGCCGCCAATGCGCCGGCAGCTGATCTGCAGCCGCATCAGGCGCGCTTCTGGGGCGACAGTGCCGACGAAGCCGATATCGACAAAGAGAGCGCCGTGGAGCAGGAGTTCGATGGCGCGTCAGCTCCCGCGCCAATGTCGGCCAAGAAGATCATTCGCCTAGCTCGCCGACTCGGCAGACGCTCACCGCCAGCTGACGCGGCCGATCTAGCCGACTTTTGTCGCAGCTCGCTGCTGTTATTGTCGGCGCCTAGTCGGCAGCTTCGCTCCAGCCTAGCCGACGGCGAAATTAGCGCCGGTTGGCGACGCGTCTTGGATCGGAGCATCACCAGAGCCCTGCCTTTAATCCTGTCCGCTTCGAGTGCAGATTTGGCCCTTGAAGCCGAGCTGGCCTGCCTAGAGCTCTGGCGTCGCCTGCTAGATCGTCGGCGATGCCCGACGGACGGCTGGTTCGGCGTGCCGGCGCTTCAGTGCGCCCTACAGTGCCTGCTGTGCCTGCCTCCCTGGAGTTCGCAGACTTCAACAGCCGATTGGCAGGCCGTTAATCGCCTACCATTGATCTCGGCTGCGTCAAGATTTGTTGTGAAAGCTATCTCCAGATTTCGCGACTATTTGTACGCCTCACCGGCAGCCCCGCTAGCTGTGCTCAGCCGACTCATTGTGGCTTTTGTTGACCTGGTCGACTGCGCGCCGACGCCTCCAGCCGAGGATCTGCGCAGATGCCTATCCGAGCTGAGTAAGGCTGCCCAAGCATTCTGCAGCGGTGAGCACAGAAAATTGTTGGCCAAAACTGCATGGCCCCTGCTGGCCGCCTATGCCAATAGACTCCACTTGGCTTCGGCCATAGACACTCGCTGGCGTCAGGAGCTGGACTCTGCCGTGGCCGCGCCATTCCTAGCCGTGACAGATCGGCACGCCCACGCACACCTGCGAGTCGGCTTGAAGCCAGGACCCAGGGAGATCCTGCGGAATTTGCATGCTACCTACTTGAAGTACTATAAGTTTCACGGCGACGTTTAAATCCTTTTATCTCCTATTCCCCACCTTCCACATCCTGTTCCCCACCTTCCATATCCTATTCCGCACCTTTCATCTCCTATTCCCCACCTTCCATATCCTGTTCCCCACCTTTCATCTCCTATTCCCCACCTTTCATCTCCTATTCCCCAACTTTCATCTCGTATTCCCCAACTTTTTCATCTCCTATTCCCCACCTTTCATCTCCTATTCCCCACCTTTCATCTCCTATTCCCCACCTTTCATCTCCTATTCCCCAACTTTCATCTCCTATTCCCCAATTTTCATCTCCTATTCCCCAACTTTCATCTCCTATTTCCCACCTTTCATATCCTGTTCCCCACCTTTCATCTCCTATTCCCCACCTTCCATATTCTATTGTCCACCTTCCATATCCTTTTCCCTGTCTCCCATATTCTCTCAACTTAATACTAGGATATACTAATCGTCTACTCATAGTACTATGAAGTTAAAGCCGCTGTCAAGTTTTTGAAACTTGTTATTATTGACTGGACAATAATAATATACATCAAATTGATATAGTAATGTAAGCATTTTCCCGCTAAGCATTTTTTGCTGTTAATGAGGCTAAAATACAATATTTTATAAAATTGTGAAAATCTTGGTTTAAATTTTGGCTTGACTTTTTAACATTTGAAAAATACGCTAGTGAAATACTGCTTTAATTTGATTTTTTCAGTCTTCTTAATTGACTCGATTTTGAATTGCTAACCTTTTCTTATTTGCTTTCAGTGCAATTATATTAAAACTCTTGACATATAACATGCTGACCGAGGTGTCCAAGAATAAGTGCTTTGGCGGCTGGCAGATGGTCTATAGCCATGAAAGGTGAGTCTTTAAATGTCTGCTTTTCATCAGACATCCTCACACTAAGATATCCTATTAAAGGCAGTGCTAAGCTAGAAAATAGCTAAAAAATAGCTAAGCTAAAAATAGCAACTGACGTCAACGATTTGCCTTTACCGGAAAGCAAATTCTCAATGAGGCTAGTCACGTGAGTAGAATCACGTGATAGCGAAGGCCGAGCAGGCCCACGCACTAGAAAGTACGGGGCAGAGAATGTACAATCAAAGTACGCACGTAGCCCGGGTGCGGTCGAGGCAGAGAGGAAACAGATCGCGGCGGGCAGGCTAGTCACCTCAGGTTCCATCAAGATTCCATAAATCCCAAGTAAAAAATCTCTATTCTCCCCATTCTTAAAGACCCTGTAGATCTGTACATAAAAATCCCATAACTCCCCGCACTAAAATTGTTTATTAATCCCAAGTAAAACTTCCTGATAATCCCCACACTGAAAGATCCCATAAATCCCAAGTGAAACTTCCCGATAATCCCCACACTGAAAGATCCCAGTAAAATTTCCTGATAATCCCAACACTAAAAGATCCCATAAATCCCAAGTAAAATTTCCCGATAATCCCCACACTGAAAGATCCCATAAATCCCAAGTAAAATTTCCCGATAATCCCCACACTGAAAGATCCCATAAATCCCAAGTAAAATTTCCTGATAATCCCCACACTAAAAGATCCCATAAATCCCAAGTAAAATTTCCTGATAATCCCAACACTAAAAGATCCCATAAATCCCAAGTAAAATTTCCTGATAATCCCAACACTAAAAGATCCCATAAATCCCAAGTAAAATTTCCTGATAATCCCAACACTAAAAGATCCCATAAATCCCAAGTAAAATTTCCTGATAATCCCAACACTAAAAGATCCCATAAATCCCAAGTAAAATTTCCCGATAATCCCCACACTGAAAGATCCCATAAATCCCAAGTAAAATTTCCCGATAATCCCCACACTGAAAGATCCCATAAATCCCAAGTAAAATTTCCTGATAATCCCCACACTGAAAGATCCCATAAATCCCAAGTAAAATTTCCTGATAATCCCAACACTAAAAGATCCCATAAATCCCAAGTAAAATTTCCTGATAATCCCAACACTAAAAGATCCCATAAATCCCAAGTGAAACTTCCTGATAATCCTCACACTAAAAGATCCCATAAATCCCAAGTAAAATTTCCTGATAATCCCAACACTAAAAGATCCCATAAATCCCAAGTGAAACTTCCCGATAATCCCCATACTAAAACATCCCATAAATCCCTAATAAAATTTCCTGATAATCCCCACACTGATAGATCCCATTTATCCGCCCGCATCCAGCGCCGAGCTGGGCTGCAAGATGCGCTTCGCTGTCTACCTGCCGCCCCAGTGCGAGTCGGGTTCCAGGCCCGCCCTGTTCTTCCTATCCGGCTTGACCTGCACGGAGCAGAACTTCATTACAAAGGCCGGCGCTCAGCAATACGCTGCCAAGCACGGCCTGGTTGTGGTGGCGCCGGACACCAGCCCGCGCGGCGTCGGGGTGCCCGGAGAGGACGACAGCTACGACTTGGGCACCGGTGCTGGCTTCTACATCGATGCCACTAAGGAGCCTTGGGCCAAGAACTACCGCATGCACTCTTACATCACCAGGTGAGACACATTCCCAGCTTCCCTACTGTATTATCATCTTCCCATCTGCATTCCAAACTTCCATAACATTCCCAACTTCCAAAACACATTCTCACCTTCCATAACACATTCCCGCCTTCCATAACACATTCCCGCCTTCCATAACACATTCCCGCCTTCCATAACACATTCCCGCCTTCCATAACACGTTTCCGCCTTCCATAACACATTCCCGCCTTCCATAACACATTCTTACCTTCCATAACACATTCTCACCTTCCATAACACATTCCCGCCTTCCATAACACATTCTCACCTTCCATAACACGTTCCCGCCTTCCATAACACATTCCCGCCTTCCATAACACATTCTTACCTTCCATAACACATTCTCACCTTCGATAAAACATTCCCACCTTCCAAAACACATTCTCACCTTCCATAACACATTCCCGCCTTCCATAACACATTCCCGCCTTCCATAACACATTCTCACCTTCGATAAAACATTCCCACCTTCCAAAACACATTCCCAACTTCCATATCACATCCCCAGCTTCCATATCACATTCCCAGCTTCCATAACACATTCCCAACTTCCATTACACATTCCCAGCTTCCATATCACATTTCCAGCTTTCATGTCACATTCCCAGCTTCCATAAAACATTCCCAAACTTCCATAACACATTATCACCTTGCATAAAACATTCCCACCTTCCATAACACATTCCCAACTTCAATAACACATTCTCACCTTCCATAACAGATTCCCGCCTTCCATAACACATTCCCGCCTTCCATAACACATTCTCACCTTCCATAACACATTCCCGCCTTCCATAACACATTCTCACCTTCCCATCTGCGTTTCAACATTCCCATCTGTATTCCAGCTGTCCATACTGAATTTCCACATTCCCAACCGCATCCCACTGCACAGCGGATCCTTCACCTAAATTCCAGGGAGCTGCTGCAGCTGGTGCTGAAGAATCTGCCAGTCCGGGCGGACGCAGTTGGCATCACGGGTCACAGCATGGGCGGCCACGGAGCTCTGATCTGCGCGTTGCGCAATCCCGGCCTCTTCAAATCCGTGTCGGCCTTCTCGCCAATCTGCAATCCGTCCGACTGCCCGTGGGGCTTGAAGGCGTTCGGCGCCTACTTTGGCGGCGAGTCAGCCAGCGCCGACTGGGCGGCTCACGACGCCAGCAAACTGGCAGCCGACTACGCTGGGCCAGAGCTGCAGCTGCTCATCGACCAGGGCGAGGCCGACGAGTTTCTTGGCAAAGGCCAGCTGTTGCCGGAGCGTCTGGTTGAAGCATGCGCCAAGAATAGCCACCTGAAGGTGAATCTGCGAATGCAGAAGGACTACGATCACTCTTATTATTTCATTGCCAGCTTCATTGGCGACCACTTCGAGCATCACGCCAAGCTGCTGCTGTGATCTGACGGCTTCACTGACTCTCCGATCATTAGTGCCTGACTCTCCGATCATTAGTGTCTGACTCTCCGATCATTAGTGTCTGACTCTCCGATCATTAGTGCCTGACTCTCCGATCATTAGTGCCTGACTCTCCGATCATTAGTGTCTGACTCTCCGATCATTAGTGTCTGACTCTCCGATCATTAGTGTCTGACTCTTAGATCGTTAGTGTCTGACTCTCCTATTTCGAAGTCACCTGACGTTCTCATTCAATGTTAGCCTGTATGGTTTCACTACATTAATAAAATTTTCTTAGTTTTTTTTCTTTTTTAACGCAGCCCATTGCACATTTTCGTCAGCCTACCGTTTTGATAATAAAAACTCATAGTACGAGTGTAATCATTATATAAAATCCGGTGTTAGTTTATTAGCCTTTAAGTCAGTTTCCAGTGTTATCGCTTATCTTTTGATCTTTTTTTGACACCAAATATAATCGTGTGAGGACGCCTAAAACATTTATTCTGCCATCTAAGACTTTTCGTATTTAAAAAGTAAAAAATTTTATTTCTCGAGGGGGGACAGTGGAGAGTTTGAGCAAGGGAGAATGATAAAACAGGGAGAGATGATAAGGGAGAGTGATAAGGGAGAGTTATAAACGGAGAGATGATAAGGGAGAGTTATAAAACAGGGAGAGATGATAAGGGAGAGTGATAAAACAGGGAGAGATGATAAGGGAGAGTTATAAACAGGGAGAGATGATAAGGGAGAGTGATAAATAGGGAGAGATGTGACCGGGTTTAGATGAGAAGGTGAAGATATGCGTTAGTAATAATAATTGCAGGAGGGCTGCGGGCAATGGCACATCATTTGGTGACACTAGACCCGCAGCCAGTGAGGAGGCAATTCTGCCCATTCCGCTGACTCCTGAGCACACAAGCATATGCTCACACAGGTGTGTACATCCGCCCTGACTTTCTCATCGTCAGGCAGTGTACACTCTCACTGTGCCCTGGAGGTTGTCCCTCAAGGGCGTATATTGCACGACAAGCCCCCAAGCCTTCTCTCCGCGGCTTACTATTTTCGGCTTTGACAGCTCAAAGATAAGCTTTCACAACTGAGGTTTGTTCAGGCATTAGGGCTGTACAGTACAACTTGTTTCAGGGTCTGGGATGAGTTTTCTACCTGAGTAGGTCTCCAGCTATCGATTAGCATATGCACACGGCATCTTGACTAGAATGAATTCGATAGTCCGCAGGCTTACAGGTAGGGAAAATGTACTTTTATACAATAGATCTCCGTGTAGACACGGGGGGATTGCTTTTCCTGCTAGTTTAGAATCTGGTCGACACTTCAACAATGAAGTCATTTCCGTGTCTGCAATTCTCTCAATGGATTGTGCTGGTTCAATTTTCAATTCACTTCCATGCTATAACAGCCATAGTTAGGCTTACTAAACATGAACATAGAGTTCATTTTTCACCTCTCATTTCCGATTCTGGATTTAGCTCGTAGAAGTCTTTTTTTGTTACAGATGCGAAAACCGGTTCTTTGCTTTGGACTTCTGACTGAGAAGAGGTCCTGAGTTCGATCACTAAACTGAAAAAACTTTCAAAAAAATCAAAAGTTTACAATAATCTCCCAGGATAAAGCTATGTGTAGAATACGCTCATAATGATAAATTTATTAATTCCTGTCTTACGAACTACACAGCAAAAGTTTGTTCTGCAGTGTGCTTTGTGCGTTATGAGTAAAGTATGAGTAAAGTACATTTGAGCCAGCTCAGCTTATACGAGTTGATGGGGACGAGCAATATATATGACGGGGATTATTTATAGATTGGTTCGAACAATATTTATGCTTTAATAGAGTTTGTTAAGGCAAAGCAGGTGTTTCACTTCTCGCAAAAACGAAACATTTTTTCCAAAACTAAAAACAACTCTAACACAGACTTCAGTATCCCACCCAATAAAATCCTTATCTTACCTGATAGGATCCTTATCCCACCTGATAGAATCCTTATCCCACCTGATAGAATCCTTATCCCACCTGATAGAATCCTTATCTTACCTGATAGGATCCTTATCCCACCTGATAGAATCCTTATCCCACCTGATAGAATCCTTATCTTACCTGATAGAATCCTTATCTTACCTGATAGGATCCTTATCCCACCTGATAGAATCCTTATCCCACCTGATAGAATCCTTATCCCACCTGATAGAATCCTTATCCCACCTGATAGAATCCTTATCCCACCTGATAGAATCCTTATCTTACCTGATAGAATCCTTATCTTACCTGATAGGATCCTTATCCCACCTGATAGAATCCTTATCCCACCTGACAGAATCCTTATCCCACCTGACAGAATCCTTATCCCACCTGATAGAATCCTTATCCCACCCAATAGAATCCTTATCTTACCTGATAGAATCCTTATCCCACCTGATAGAATCCTTATCCCACCTGACAGAATCCTTATCCCACCTGACAGAATCCTTATCCCACCTGATAGAATCCTTATCCCACCTGACAGAACCCTTATCCCACCTGACAGAATCCTTATCCCACCTGACAAAATCCTTATCCCACCCAAAAGAATCCTTATCTTACCTGATAGAATCCTTATCCCACCTGATAGAATCCTTATCCCACCTGACAGAATCCTTATCCCACCTGACAGAATCCTTATCCCACTTAATAGATCATCCTTAATCACACAAAATTGAACCTTATCCCCACCCACTTTTTTTATTCGCTATTAATTTTAAGTCTTATCAAAATTAGGATCAGTGTAGGAAATTGTTGAACATCACAGGCACGTAGGCATATGGGATGGAGGAAATATATGAAAATATAATAAAAACTAATTTTCTGTAAAGTTAAATACGTTTATATTCATTGAGTTTGCATAACTCGAGTAAAAAAAAACAGATTTTAGCTTTTATGCCACTTTTATCAGTAAATGAAGAAAAAATATAGTTTTTGTGCAAGAATGGCGATGGAATTTTTTCGCTTTTTAACTATAGCTATCAAATAGGAAAATATACTGCTCTATTTATGGTTAAACTCTGATAATAGCTCCTAATACCGCAGTTATAAAATAATTTTCTTGATTTTTTAAACTGACGAATCGTCGCGCATCAAGGTCAAGGCCGCCAAGGCCTGCTGTGATTGGCTGAGCCGCTGCCGACGCTGTGTACACTGCCTGGAGCCGTGTGAACACCGTTGCGTTGGCCCAGGCCTCTGTGATAGATGACCCACTCGGTTTTGGCGCTACCATTCGAACCAGCGCCGACGGCTGCGACGATTCGAGAGCTAAAAAGATGTGGTTTAGCGCGTGTACTTTTATCAATTTTTAGGTAAATTATCCTATCAGAGAGCTCGGCGTGAAACTATCGAACCTGTCAGTGGCGTCGGAGCCTTGCACAATGAGCAGTCCAGAGCAGGTCGCGATGCCCGAATCATTCTCCGCTGTTACGCTGTAGCGACCAGCCTCCGCAGTGGAGACGCGGTGAATCAACAGTCGATGGACCTGGCCGCGCCGGCCCAGCTCGAATCGTCTGTCGCCGGCTCTGATTGGCTCGCCACGGAAGCTCCAGGTAATCTGTGTGGTATTTTTATTTCATTGGTTGTGTAATTATGGCCTAAGCTCTGGTTTATCTTATTCGCATACTGAGTTAATCTGATGGCAAGAAAAGTTCGAAAGTGCTTAATTTAGCCTAAATTTAGACCTTGAATCAGGCGAGCCCTGCGTGGCCTAAAAACTAAATTACTGTGAGCCTAACAATCGGGGCCAATTGATTTTGAATTGAACTCGTTGACCAGTTATTATTTTAGACAATGGCAGTGACCTTCAATAAGAAATACTCTCATCAATACTCCTAGTACCATCGATCTTAAATCACCCTTCCTCCTCGTGAGCAACAGAAACATGCAAGTCGACCTTGAATCATGCAAGCCCCGCGTGGCCTTGATCTTGACCTTGAATCACGCAAGCCCTGCGTGGCCTTGATCTTTACCTTGAATCAACGCAAAAAATACTCCTTCCACTTTCCAGTTGACCTTGGCTTTGAACCATGTGATCTATAAAGCATATAAAGTGCAAATGTCACCAACCTCAGGCTCAGGCCAGGCGCTGATCTCACATTCCAGTGCCACTCGATTGCCAGGTCGACAGAATTCGTCGCGAAACAGGCGAAGAAACTCCGGCGGCGACTGTCGCCTATTTTTTAGTCTGCGGCTTTCCTCATCGTCGTTGCCATTTGCGAAGGCGTAGCTCAGTCCGTTGTCGCCATCGATGCTGGCTCGACGGACTCCGGAGACAACCACCGGCTGCGACTGCTGCGGCTGCTTCGGCTGGCTACTACCGCTGGCCTCAGTAACGCTTACAGCGCAATGGCACTCGGTGGAACCGATGGAATTCCAGGCTTCGACCCGGTATTGTCCGGCGTGTTCGAGGGTCACAAACTGCATCACCAGCTTGTGCTCATCGCCAGACTCCGAGAGCTGTGAGTCGTCGTGTGAGTACAAAATTATCTATCTGTAAGTGTGTGAGTACTAATTGGGGTGGGTGCTGATGGGGTTGGTGCTAGTGGGTTGGGTGCTGATGGGGTGGGTGCTGATAGGGTGGGTGCTGATTGGGTGGGCGCTGATGGGGTGGGCGCTGATGGGGTGGGCGCTGATGGGGTGGTGGGCGCTGATGTGGTGGTGGGCGCTGATGGGGTGGGCGCTGATGGGGTGGGCGCTGATGGGGTGGGCGCTGATGGGGTGGTGGGCGCTGATGTGGTGGTGGGCGCTGATGGGGTGGGCGCTGATGGGGTGGGCGCTGATGGGGTGGGCGCTGATGGGGTGGTGGGCGCTGATAGGGTGGTGGGCGCTGATTGGGTGGTGGGCGCTGATGGGGTGGGCGCTGATGGGTTGGGTGCTGATGGGGTGGGTGCTAGTGGGTTGGGTGCTGATGGGGTGGGTGCTGATAGGGTGGGTGCTGATTGGGTGGGCGCTGATGGGGTGGGCGCTGATGGGGTGGGCGCTGATGGGGTGGTGGGCGCTGATGTGGTGGTGGGCGCTGATGGGGTGGGCGCTGATGGGGTGGGCGCTGATGGGGTGGGCGCTGATGGGGTGGTGGGCGCTGATAGGGTGGTGGGCGCTGATTGGGTGGTGGGCGCTGATGGGGTGGGCGCTGATGGGTTGGGTGCTGATGGGGTGGGTGCTAGTGGGTTGGGTGCTGATGGGGTGGGCGCTGATGGGGTGGGTATTGATCGATCGATCGATAGAAGATAATCACAGGTGGGAATGCTATAAACAGTCTTCTAGGTTTCAATTAAAGTTACCAAAAAAAGCCGCAGACACTTCTACTAAAGTCCACATACAGCTCGCAAAAACTGGAACCACTTAGCGGGCATGATGTTCTATTTGTTAGAGAGTTAAACATTTACTTTTTCCCATTTTTTACCTCGTAAGATATCTGAAATTTTTCCGATTTTGATTTCTAGATTGCTTGATGTTCGGAAACTATGTTAGTTTTTTTTCAATAGGTACTGCGGCTGTTGCTTACCAAAACAAAGTCGCTGCTATGGAGACGCGCAGCGTCTTTGTGCCAGGCCACCTGCGGCCTGGGATAGCCGTGCACGGTGCAAATGAAGGTCACCTTATCGCCAACCTGCACGTCCAGCTGCTCGCTGAAGTTGCCGGAGAACCTCGGCGCGAAGGGCACCGGGGAGACGCCGGGAGGCGAAGCTCGCCTTGGAACCGGGTCTGCAATGAGGAGGCGGAATTCGGGAGTCAATGGGTGAATTCTGGAGAAAATGGGTGAATTCTGGAGTCAATGGGTGAATTTTGGAGAAAATGGGTGAATTCTGGAGAAAATGGGTGAATTCTGGAGAAAATGGGTGAATTCTGAAGAAAAATTGGTGAATTCTGGAGAAAATGGGTGAATTCTATAATTGAGTAAATATACTCGTAGAATTAAAAATATAGCTGAGTAAACTGTAGTCCTTTGATCCCTAGAGTTTCCTAATTGACCCACCCGGCTTAGCAACCGCAATGTTATTATTCTCAGAAGCCTAGCAGTGCATTGTTTTTTTGCTAATTTGTTTTTTTCCAACGCGGAGTGGGGTGGATCGTTAGCGGTCGGGTTGAAAGCACTGCTCAGAGGCTGGACTGCTCAGGCGAGAGACCAGAATCATGTTAAATAATTAATGGCTAAATCCGCGCACACAGGTTTGGTGTGTTGCCGGGCCGGTCTGGGCCGCAGCCTGTAACTTCAGCTGCTAGCTGCGAAGTGGGCATTGCGACTGGCTTTGGGTCGAGGGTGGGCCGTAATTAACGAGGGAAGCCTTGCCATGGCAGCTTGGCCCTCCAGGTGAGGGCAGTAACTGAGGTTAGACAGGGTGAATGAGTGTGGTTTAATGAGTGTGGAAAATTGTGTGAATGAGTCTGGGAGAGTGGGTGAATGAGTATGGGAGTGTGCAGGTTAATGTGTGTGGAAAATTGTGTGAATGAGTATGGGAGAGTGGGTGAATGAGTGAGGGAGAGTGGGTGAATGAGTGTGGGAGAGTGGGTGAATGAGTCTGGGAGAGTGGGTTAATGATTGTGGGTGAAAAAGAGAGGAAGAGTGGGTGAAAAAGAGAGGAGTTAAAGAGTGTGGTCTGGGAGTTTTTAGGTGGGCTGAGCTCAAATCCCATGAACAGCTTTGGCTTACACACTTACTCAGCAAGAGAACACTTGGGTAGGAGTTCCGGCTGATCTATTGTGTATTATTTGCCCCAGCACAAAATCAGATAATTCACAGGTTAGGGATGCATTTTCTGGCGATATATGAATGCCTAGAAGCATTTTTCCTCGCTACGAGACTCGTCTTCGGAAGCGGAAGAATTTTACCCACCTGCGTCAATGGAGACTCGGCAAAGTTAGGGTCCAAGGGACAGAACGATTGGGAAAACTGAAATCGATTATTCACTGCTCAAACGGTCGCTTGCGCCTGCCTAACTACCGGCAAATCAATACTATCCATTGCCATTGCTTGATCTCATAAAAATAATCATTGTTTGTTGAATCGATAAGTGCATAGGATTGGGGTTGGGGAAGATTTTAGCAGTCATTTGACTAACTTGTTGAACTGGATCGGCATAGTTAGATAGAACTGTAGCTATAGGCTGACAAGCAGTAAAATAAGACAGAGAAACAGAGAAGGGACAATAGGAGACATTTGGGATAGATACTTTTTAGGAACAGTTGAAACATGTGCCACTAAAATATTCAGATATAAACATATTGAAAAACTTGTAGATAAATGTAGGTAAAACTGACTAATTCAGAATGATTAATTTGACAGGTGAAACTGACAGAGACAGGTAAAGCAGGTATGTAGAGACAGGTGAAACTAGCAGAAAAATGCAGGTGAAAGAGGTGAATAAAATAGGTGAAACAGGCAGATAGTGACAGGTGAAACAGGCAGATTTTGACGGGTTAAATAGGCAGATAGTGACAGGTGAAACAGGCATATAGTGACAGGTGAAACAGGCAGATAGTGACAGGTGAAACAGGCAGATTTTGACGGGTGAAATAGGCATACAGTGACAGGTGAAACAGGCAGATTGTGACAGGTGAAACAGGCCGATTATGACAGGTGAAACAGGCAGATTGTGACAGGTGAAACAGGCAGATTGTGACAGGTGAAACAGGCAGATTGTGACAGGTGAAACAGGCCGATTATGACAGGTGAAACAGGCAGATTGTGACAGGTGAAACAGGCAGATTGTGACAGGTGAAACAGGCAGATTGTGACAGGTGAAACAGGCAAATAGTGACAGGTGAAACAGGCAAATAGTGACAGGTGAAACAGACAGATAGTGACAGGTAAAACAGGCAGATTGTGACAGGTAAAACAGGCAGATTGTGACAGGTGAAACAGACATACAGTGACAGGTGAAACAGGTTTAAGGTGACAGGTAAAACAGGCAGATTGTGACAGGTGAAACATGCAGATTGTGACAGGTAAAACAGGCATACAGTTACAGGTGAAACAGACATACAGTGACAGGTGAAACAGGTTTAAGGTGACAGGTAAAACAGGCAGACAGTGACAGGTGAAACAGGCATACAGTGACATGTGAAACAGGTTTAAGGTGACAGGTAAAACAGGCATACAGTGACAGGTCAAACAGACATACAGTGACAGGTGAAACAGGTTTAAGGTGACAGGTAAAACAGGCATACAGTGACATGTGAAACAGGCATACAGTGACAGGTGAAACAGGCACAAAGAACTCACATTCGCTAGCTACGCGCACGTGGCAGTTCGATTCGACTCGACCCTCGCAGTTCTCTGCCACCACTGAATAGACGCCGGCGTCGGCGCGTTGAACATTTGGCAGGTCCAGCCAGAATTCACCCCGCTCCGGATCCTCGCCGGTGCCTAATTTCATTCGCCGACTGTCCAGAGGCAGGCCGTTGAACATCCAGGTGACGCTGGGAGGCGGTCGGCCAGTAATGCGACAGCTGAGCCTCAGTCGGGCGCCCTCCGTCACGAGCTCCTCGTCCATCGGCGGTTTTGTAAATGTGGATTCTAAGATTTTTGTTCTGCGTTGTTTGCTGCCCCCAATGAGAAGGCGCTTGTACTTATTTTATCCTGTCTGCTGTTTGAGTACATGACTTGGACCTTCTTTGGGTGTGGACTTACTCTCGCAGCCAATCCGCACATGGGATTTGGGAGAAATGAATGAAATGAGTGGGGATCTCTGCTCTCTCTCTTCATTGCTCTCTTCCCCTCTTCCTATCTATTACCCTGTCATTAGTGCACCCATGGAACCCTGCCATTGTGCTTGTGCCCCGACTCTGACAGCTGAAAGTAAATTATTTTATTCACGTTAGCTTTCTCTCCCCTCTCTCTCCTTGCCGATGTAACTGGGATTTTTGTTGTGAATAACAATCACAAAAATAACATAGCAAGTCAGTTATATTTTGCCTATATTTCTACTGTTAGTAGGCGCGAAGAGTTTAAGAAGTAAAACCAGTTTTTTTCTCTAAAAATATATAAATTTTAATATCCACTGGGAGGCTAAGGTTTTGGAGATTCTTTTAAATTCTGATCCAATGGTCGGTGGTTCGAGTCTTCATTCAAGGGATAAAATTTGTGTCTTTGAGTGAGACAAATGAGCAATAAATTAGTTATAAAAATATATTTCATCTTATACATTGATTCGTACTATTAGTAGTTAAACTATTTACTTGATCTTCGATTGCGTCGGACTCACGACTTGAAGGTCGGGGGTTCGATTCCCGACTGCACTGGAACAATTTGTGTCCTTTAGCAAGACACTTCCCTCAGCATTACTTCAGTTCACCCAGTTGTTAAATGGGTACCAGCATTAGCTGGGGTGGGTGTGGCGTCTCCCCAGTCCATGGACTGAACAGCTGTACGCAGCCTTCAGATGCGCCGCGCATTAGCTGCGGCTGTGCTGTCGGCTGCACATCTGACCCAATTGGGGCAGGTGTAAGCAATTATTATTATTGATCTTCAATTATTCATTTGCGAAAAATGGCATTCCTCTCAAATAGTGCTGGCAAAACTATGGCCATGAGCGATTCAATGACAAATACCGTAGAAATGAAAAAACTAATCACGAGTGTCAGTCTAAGTGACTGAGTGGCGTGAGCGATTAACTTTGGAACAAATCATAACGCAGGAGGAATGACTGATTTTTAATGACCAAATAATGAATGACCAATTCCAAATGTCCAAAGGATAAATTACTGTTAGTAATTACTATAGGATGAATGAGCGATTGTTAATGACCAAAGGGTGATTGACCAATTGTTAATGACCAAAGGGTGATTGACCAATTGTTAATGACCAAAGGGTGATTGACCAATTGTTAATGACCAAATAATTAATGTCCAAATAGTGAATGACCAATTCCAAATGTCCAAAGGATAAATTACTGTTAGTAATTACTATAGGATGAATGACCAATTTTTAATGACCAAAGAATGAATGACCGATTGTTAATGACCAAATGGTGATTGACCAATTGTTAATAACCAGAGATAAATGGCCGTTTGAAATAAAAACAAAATGACATTTTGATTGACAAGATGAAAACCTTTGCTTATAGAGAAGTTATTTTTCGTTTTATAATTGCTAAAACATGCCAAACTTATAATTTTTGTATCTTTTATAGTTCTCCAGTATAACCAAGAATATAATAAAAGGGAAATTATTGTCAAGTCTCATACCATATGATTTCTGACTTGTTTATAGGCGAAAACTTTCTCGACGATGATGACGTAAGACACGAAATACAAGCGTATTTTGCAGTTTTTCCTATTTCTATAGCAGTGCCTCATTGGTAGGAGGTTGGGCAAAAGCATTGGGAAGATTGAACAGCTAGTGCTTTTGACCTGAGGGCTTGACCTAAAATGACCTTCGGGTCAAAAATCGTTTCTTTGGTCGCTAGTGGTTTCGCAAGGCTTTGCAATGACAATTCTAATGGAGATGTTTATATACTTTATTGACGGATGTGTGTTTATTTACATTTGTTGCAGTTAAACAAAATATTATTGGTTTAAAATAATGAAGAATGCATCATGTACAATAGACACGATAAAGAATGAGAAAAAAGCGATAATGAAACAATTCTAAACTAAATTGAGCAGTGGCTTCAAATATAAGAGCTAATTAACATTTATGCTAATTTACAGCCAACAGAAACATAGGGTGCGAAAACAAATTAATTGACAAGCGGAGGCACAATGCTGATTAGTCAGTTTCGGAGGCCGTGGCAGCGAGAGAACGAATGTTTTCTAATTTCTCCTAGTCTTTCTTCATCGAGAAAAAATGCAAGGCAGTCGTCAGTAAACTTGCGCTAGACTTGTTAGGCACTAAAAAAGTACATTTAGTTAGCTTTTCCTTGACTTTTGATACGGCGAAGCGACCAACTAGGAGACAAGGCAACTTTCTAAGACTAGAGGCAACCTTCTTTGACTGGAGGCAACCCTCTCTGATTGGAGGCAACTTTCTAGGGTTGGAGGCAACTTTCTAGGGTCGGAGGCAACTTTCTAGGGTCGGAGGCAACTTTCTAGGGTCGGTGGCAACCTTATCTGGTCGGAGGCAACTTTCTAGGGTCGGTGGCAACTTTATCTGGTCGGAGGCAACTTTCTAGGGTCGGAGGCAACCTTATCTGGTCGGAGGCAACTTTCTAGGGTCGGTGGCAACTTTATCTGGTCGGAGGCAACTTTCTAGGGTCGGAGGCAACCTTATCTGGTCGGAGGCAACTTTCTAGGGTCGGTGGCAACTTTATCTGGTCGGAGGCAACTTTCTAGGGTCGGAGGCAACCTTATTTGGTCGGAGGCAACTTTCTAGGGTCGGTGGCAACTTTATCTGGTCGGAGGCAACTTTCTAGGGTCGGAGGCAACTTTCTAGGGTCGGTGGCAACCTTATCTGGTCGGAGGCAACTTTCTAGGGTCGGAGGCAACTTTCTAGGGTCGGTGGCAACTTTATCTGGTCAGAGGCAACTTTCTAGGGTCGGTGGCAACTTTATCTGGTCGGAGTCAACTTTCTAGGGTCGGGGGCAACTTTCTAGGGTCGGAGGCAACTTTCTAGGGTCGGAGGCAACCTGAGCTGGTCGGAGGCAACCTGAGCTGGTCGGAAGCAACTCTATAGGGTTCGTGGCAACCTTATCGAGTCGGAGGCAACCTCCTAGCTTCGAAGGCAACTTTCAAGGGTCGGAGGCAAGCTTAGAGAGATAAGACATCCTTTTCAGACTTGAAGACAGCCTTTCAACTTCCTAGGCAGCATTATCGGACAGTCAATAGCAGTCAGTCGGGCCCAGCTGCCAGCCGCTGATCTCGCCGAGCCTTCTGGTGATGCAGCCGCGCCACAGCATCTTGGCCTCGGAGCTGGGCGCCTCCAGCAGTAGCGTGCGGCCTCCGGCGAAGGACAAGCAGAGCAGCTTGGCATTATGAGCAAAGTCAAATTGAGCCGAGCAGCACTCAACCAGACGAAGCGGCTGCCCGAGAATCGCCGAGGCGGCCGCTGACATTGCTTGGAGGTCTTGGCCGCGACGCGGCGCTAGGATCAGCAGATCCGGCAGCAGCATGGCGTGCGCGGCGATGGAAGCCGGCAGCTGGCGAGAGTCGCGGCAGTGCCAGATGAGATCGCCTGAGAGAATTTGCTGCTGCTGCTGCTGCTGCTGCTGCTGCTGCTGCTGCTGCTGCTGCTGTGCGCTGTTACTGTGCTGACTGTAACAGCAGAAAAGAGATTAAATAATAATAATAATAATTTGACGATAGAATCGGAGCTACGGATTTCTTGAACTCACCAGTAGGACTGTGCCCCGCAATGGCTGCACCATTGATGCTGCCGCTGCTGCTGACGCTGTTCCACCGTCGGATCAGCCGACGACACTCCAGACGATGAAGCCACCAAACTCCTGGCTGTTGGCGACATTGTGGCGTCGGCCTCTTCAACAGCGGCGGCATCTTTAAAGTCGCGCTCATTTTTGCCAGCAGGTCGATTGTAGTCTTTGTAGTCTTCCGCGTCGTCATCTTCGTCATAGTCTTCGTTGTCGTCGTCGTAAAATTCTTCGGCAGTTAGCGCCGTCTGCTGCTGCTGCTGCTGCTGCTCAAGAGACACAGCGCAATGCTCTAGACTCTGCGCTACATCTTCCGCGAACATGTGGTCATAGTGCGACATCGGCGTCGCTTCCAGAAGGTCGTGAAAAATTTCCGCCAACCGGCGCAGATGCCTCAGCGGCTCCGTCAGGCAGCGGCGAAGCGGCTGCAGTGGCGCCGGGGCGGTCCGGCGGGCCAGGCGCAGCGCCGCCCGCGCCTCCGGACACGCGGCCAGGAGGGCTCGAAGCAGGCGCAGTGCCGTGGCGCTCAGATTCTCGGCGTAGTCGCGGTAGTCGTCGCACAGCTGGAACAGCCGGCCCCGGTAGATCTGGCCGGCGTTGTCAACGAAGCCGTGCAGGCTCTGCGAGTGCCGGATGAGGCTGAGAGAGGCGCAGCTCGACTCCAGCAGGTCCTCCAGGTTGAAGAACAGCGCCCGCTGCTCGTCGGCGGTCAGGAATTCGCTCAGTCGGCTGGCGTAGAACTGACGACAGGCGGCTACAGTCAGGGCGAAGGCCTCCTCGCTGGCTGCCAGACGGGACACGGCAGCCTGGCGGGCCGCCTCCAGCGCGGCTTCGCTCTTCGCCTCCTCGGCTTTGAAAGCTTCGGCGGCGACTTGAGCAACGCGAGACGAGCAAGATGGCACTGGCGGATAAAAATGCCTCGGCGGCGGTGGCGGCGGTTGCTGCGGCTGCGGCGAAACCTGCGGCTGGTTTAACCGTCGGGACAACGAGAACGTGCTGAATGGTTGCTGAAGCGGCTCCTGCTGCTGCTGTTGTTGCCAAGGACTCGCTAAGGCCTGACCGTTCGCTCTATCTATATCAGCCAGCCACCGTTGAACCTTAATCACTAGTCGGCCATGGCTTTGCCTGTCCGGTCAGTGCGAGATGTTAAAAGTACATAGAAACGGAAATAAAACGAGCAGCTAAGATACTGTGAGACTGTTGTCGGAAAGTTTGAGTCACTGGGTTTGACAGACAGAACCGCGTTTTCATTGCTAATTTTCCATATAAGGTGAGTCATCGTCGAGTCCAATGGTAATAATGCATTCATTTATCCTATTGTTGCTCACTCATTGAGTTGTAATTCTTTGTGTCACCTTAGACAGACTGCTCAGAAATCTACTCAAACTGGGGAGGGAGCTGCTCACAGACCTGAGTCAGCTAGCTAACTGCTTATCTGGTTTCCTAACACACACATTGCACACAGGGTGCAGTGCCACATGCAGTCCTTTGGGCAAACAGGCACCGGCTAGCCACCCCCTGGAGACAAGGCCCGCCCGCCACATTGGGCACTTTAGTAGACATTTTATGCACCTTTTCTACCAATTTTATACGCCATTTTTTACGAACAAATAAGTCTTGCCTGTCTCCTCTCTGCTCTGCTCTGGTTAGGCAGGACAGTTGCTGGGAGCCCGGAGCAGCTGCAAGTGCTCATGCGGCCAACAACCCCAACAGAACGTGGAGAAAAAAGCTAAAGAAAAAATATAACAAGCACGGGACCAGGTATGCATGCGGAAGGCCCGCTTCTCTTCAGGTCTCCGACAGGTCAGGGGTCGACGGCCTTAGCTGTTTCGCGACACTTCAAAAAAAGAGGGAGAGCTGGGAAGAGATCAGACAGGGGAAAGATGAGACGCGAGAGAGATGAGACAGGAGAGAGATAAGACAGAGGAGAGATGAGACACGAGAGAGATGAGACACGAGAGAGATGCGACACGAGAGAGATGAGACACGAGAGAGATGAGACACGAGAGAGATGAGACACGAGAGAGATAAGACAGGAGAGAGATGAGACGGGAGAGATGAGACATGAGAGAGATGAGACACGAGAGAGATGAGACACGAGAGAGATGAGACACGAGAGAGATAAGACAGAGGAGAGATGAGACACGAGTGAGATGAGACCTTGAGCTACAAGGAGGTTGCCGGCCCCCAGTCGTTCTTGTCATTCTTATACTCGCAGCCTACAAGACTAAATGCGCCAGTTTTGCAACTGTATTTTTAGTGAATGCTTCTTTCTGTCTCTCCCAGACCTGGCAAAGCCACACCCCATCTTCTCGCTCTTTTTCAGTCAGAAAAGATAAGTCTTCTTGGCTAGGACTGAATTAATATGAACTGCACCGCAGAAGGCATTCTCATTTGTATAAAATCTTTATGATTTTATTTCTTTTCTCTATTTTTCTTTTTTCGTTCTAGGTTTTCCGTGCAGGGTCAACTGGGGCCAGGTCGGTTTAACAAAAAAATAAATTTGACCTAAGGAAGCCTTTTGTATAGCATTCACTGTGAGACGAAATTGCAGAGAAGTTAGAAGACAAAAGGCTTGATAAATTTTCGTAGAGAAAAGACATTCTTCTGAAGGACTTGTTACTTTTTTTTCCCAAACTCAAATCCTCCAGGAAGTTTCAAATTTCAAACCCGCTTCCCTCTAACCTCAAAATCCACTTCTCCCATGATCTCAAATCCGCTCCCTTCTGATCTCAAATCCGCTCCCTTCTGATCTCAAATCCGCTCCCTTCTGGTCTCAAATCCGCTCCCTTCTGATCTCAAATCCGCTCCCTTCTGATCTCAAATCCGCTCCCTTCTGATCTCAAATCCGCTCCCTTCTGATCTCAAATCCGCTCCCTTCTGATCTCAAATCCGCTCCCTTCTGATCTCAAATCCGCTCCCTTCTGATCTCAAATCCGCTCCCTTCTGATCTCAAATCCTCTACTACCCAATCTCAAATCCGCTCCCTTCCGATCTCAAATCCTCTACTACCCAATCTCAAATCCGCTCCCTTTTAATCTCGAATCCGCTCCCTTCCGATCTCAAATCCTCTACTACCTAATCTCAAATCCGCTCCCTTCCGATCTCAAATCGCTTTTCGCTAAAAGTCGCATATCTACATCATCTTTTTTTCCAATGCTTTAATCATAATGCATTGCTATCATTACAATCTACTCAAGCGGCATGCCTACTAATTACCTTTTCGTTCACCAAACACATACGCATAATGAGCGGTGTTTCCTCACTCACTATTAATCATTCATTCTGTTTGGTTGAGTTGAGTTTCTTTGAAAGCGAGTTAACGGAAACAACTGTTTTGTTACAACTAAGTCGGGGAGTCTTTGTTCTCCCGCCTCCCTGGGTTGTCGCATTGTGTCGACAATAAAAAACCATGCAAATTACGTTTTTTATCCCACTGCACACAGAGGGAGGAAAATTATCCTCAACTTCGATGTATCTGACAAAAGAAGTGTAAGGCTCGCATGCATAGCCGTGAATTTGAGCATTGTGTCACTCATGACTCCCAATCTCCTAGTTTTTTATCCCATTAAGCCCAGTGGGATAAAAAATCCGTAAGCTCTTGAGTGGAAATAGGGATGGGCTTCGGGGTTTCGCAAGGAATTCGCTTGCACCAATTGGTCCTTGGTGATTGTCCCAATTATCGATTTCCCAAATTATCCCAATTTTAAATTTCCGAAATATTAAAAAACTCTAGATTTGAAAAACATAATTAATATCCTCGATTTTCCTATTGTATCTCTCTCCTTCTCTCTCACTATCAATCTCTAGAGAGATTTAGATAAAATAATTTTTCTATTGGGAGAATGACAGGGATGGAGAGATATTGATAGTGAGAGGTATTGATAGTGAGATTGATAGTGAGATTGATAGTGAGAGAGATTGATAGTGAGAGATATTGATAGTGAGAGATATTGATAGTGAGATTGATGGTGAGAGATATTGATAGTGAGATTGATAGCGAGAGATATTGATAGTGAGATTGATAGTGAGAGATTGATTGTGAGAGATATTGATAGTGAGATTGATAGTGAGAGATATTGAAAGTGAGATTGATAGTGAGAGAGAAAGATAGATATTGATAGTGAGAGAGATTGATAGTGAGAGAGCCTTTGATAGTGAGAGAGATTGATAGTGAGAGAGAAAGATAGATATTGATAGTGAGATTGATAGTGAGAGAGAAAGATAGATATTGATAGTGAGAGAGATTGATAGTGACAGAGCGTTTGATAGTGAGAGAGATTGATAGTGAGAGATTAATAGTGAGAGATATTGATAGTGAGATTGATAGTGAGAGATATTGAAAGTGAGATTGATAGTCAGAGAGAAAGATAGATATTGATAGTGAGATTGATAGTAAGAGAGAAAGATAGATATTGATAGTGAGAGAGATTGATAGTGAGAGAGCCTTTGATAGTGAGAGAGATTGATAGTGAGAGAGAAAGATAGATATTGATAGTGAGATTGATAGTAAGAGAGAAAGATAGATATTGATAGTGAGAGAGATTGATAGTGAGAGAGCCTTTGATAGTGAGAGAGATTGATAGTGAGAGAGAGATTGATAGTGGGAGAGAGATTGATAGTGAGAGAGATTGATAGTGAGTGATTGATAGTGGGAGAGAGATTGATAGTGAGAGTGATTGATAGTGGCAGAGAGATTGATAGTGAGAGTGATTGATAGTGAGAGAGATTGATAGTGAGAGAGAGATTGATAGTGGGAGAGAGATTGATAGTGAGAGAGATTGATAGTGGGAGAGAGATTGATAGTGAGAGAGAAAGATAGATATTGATAGTGAGAGAGATTGATAGTGAGAGAGATTGAAAGTGAGAGAGATTGATAGTGAGAGAGGAGACAAGCATAATTTATTTGATTCTTCCAACAATAAACTTCTTCATTTTCCTCATGTTTCCGAAATCCCAAATGAAAGCACATCCAAATTTGGTAGAAAAAAACAAACAGGCCACCCTGAACAGCCCAACGAACTGCCCCTTCCCCGGATCCCCAAAAAACAAAGAAATCCCAAAAAAATGTTTGTCATAACTTCAGGGCGGACGAACAAAGCAACACGACCATGGACCCGGTGCAGACATTGCCCACTGTCTGGACTAGATTGGAGTCGTTTAATATGAAAGAATACTGCCTGGCTGTCTGTCTGTCGGCTCTCTGTTTTTTTTAACAAAGACCTGAATTGCTAGCCGTGACTGCACAGGCACGTTAATAAATCTAACCAGACCAGCTGAAAAGTCTGATCAGGAGATATTGGGACTGGAGGTCCCATATGGATGATACAGCTGCCGTTTTCCTAAAATTGTCTCCACTATCTATCTCTCTCTCACTATCAATCTCTCTCTCACTATCAATCTCTCTCACTATCAAGTATCAATCTCTCTCACTGTCAAAGTCTCTCTCACTATCAATCTCTCTCTCAATATCAATCTCTCTCACTATCAAGTATCAATCTCTCTCACTATCAAGTATCAATCTCTCTCACTGTCAAAGTCTCTCTCACTATCAATCTCTCTCTCACTATCAATCTCTCTCACTATCAATCTCTCTCTCACTATCAATCTCTCTCACTATCAATCTCTCTCTCACTATCAATCTCTCTCACTATTAAGTATCAATCTCTCTCACTATCAAGTATCAATCTCTCTCACTATCAAGTATCAATCTCTCTCACTATCAAGTATCAATCTCTCTCACTGTCAAAGTCTCTCTCACTATCAATCTCTCTCTCACTATCAATCTCTCTCACTATCAATCTCTCTCTCACTATCAATCTCTCTCTCACTATCAATCTCTCTCACTATCAATCTCTCTCACTATCAATCACTCTCACTATCAAGTATCAATCTCTCTCACTATCAAGTATCAATCTCTCTCACTGTCAAAGTCTCTCTCACTATCAATCTCTCTCACTATCAATCTCTCTCTCACTATCAATCTCTCTCACTATCAATCTCTCTCACTATCAATCACTCTCACTATCAAGTATCAATCTCTCTCACTATCAAGTATCAATCTCTCTCACTGTCAAAGTCTCTCTCACTATCAATCTTTCTCTCACTATCAATCTCTCTCACTATCAATCTCTCTAACTATCAATCTCTCTCACTATCAATCTCTCTCACTATCAATGCCTCTCTCACTATCAATGTCTCTATCAATCTCTCTAACTGTCAATCTCTCTCTCACTATCAATGTCTTTCTCACTATCAATGTCTCTCTCACTATCAATCTCTCTCACTATCAATCTCTCTCACTATCAATCTCTCTCTCAATCTCTCAATCTCACTATCAATCTCTCTCACTATCAATCTCTCTCACTATCAATCTCTCTCACTATCAATGTATCTCTCACTATCAATGTATCTCTCACTATCAATCTCTCCCTCTCTCAAAACTGTTTAAGGTAGGGCAACTATCTGATAGGAAAACATCAATGCATTTGTATATGAATCCACAATTGTACTACGGGTGTGTCATAAGTAATGTCACTGTGGTTGTTGTGCGGGAACCCAAAGCAATAATCATCCAAATATATTATATTCTGAAAGTACATTTATTGAGAAGTTGCCACCACACCTGAGCAGCAATTTTAATGTCTATGGCCAAAACTGTCGCAAGAATTTGTTAATCAGATTTAGCAAGTGCAACACGATGAAATCTTCTTTTTGCAACGAGCAAAACTCAACATGAATCACGACAAGACGCACATCCAGTTCTACGCTTTCATTCGCTTCAAGCTTGGAAAATCTGCACTTGAAGTAGAGGAGGATCTCCGGAACACACTGCCAGACAACTGCCCAACTCGCAGGACAATTTACAGGTGGTTTCAGAACTTTACTGATCCTGGGTTCGAATTGGGAGATGCCGCCAGATCTGGACGACCATGTTCAACCAGGACAATAGAGAACATCGAAGTCATCAGCGACCTGGTCAAGGAAGACCCGCGGCAGTGTCAGGGAGCTAGCGGACTGCTTGGAGATTGATTTCAAGACAGTCCATCGCATCTTGACAGAGGATCTCCATCTCCGAAACGTCTGCTCGGTCTGGGTACCCCATGACCTCACTGCGGACCAACGTCAGGCCCGGACCAACTGCCTGGCTGTTGAGGATGAGACCTGGCTCCACCTGGATGGCAAAAGCAGTAAGGCAGACAATCGCTGCTGGCTGGGAGCTGGGGACTCCAGGCTGACTGTGACCAGGAGGTCCATCTCAGACAAGAAGACCATGCTGCTGGTGGCATTCACGCCAAACAAACGAGTCTCCATCTGTACAACTCCGCCAAACACCAAGGTCGATGGCCAGTACTTCATCGACTTTGTCCGACACACTGGGAACCTCTGGCGCACGCTCCGGTCAAACCCGATTCACCTGAACGAAGTTCTGTGGCAGATGGACAACGCACGGACCCACACCTGTCAGGCTGTTTCGGATTTTCTGGCTGGACAGCGAGTAAATCTGCTCTGGCAGAGTCCCTACAGCCCAGACTTCAACTTGTGCGACAGGTTTCTCTTTAAATGGCTGAAGGCAGACTTTTCCCAGAGAAGTTTCGCAAACCATGATGAGGTCAAAGAAGCCGCGTTGCACTGGTTCCGACAGCTGGAGGAAAAACACCTGCAGGCTGAGGTAGAGAAGCTGTACGAGCACTGCCAGAGGGTGATTGATATTGGGGGACACTATGTTGTTGATTGATACAGTTTCGTTCATCTGCGATTGTTAGTTGGTCTGTTTTACCCTCAGTGACATTACTTATGACACACCCGAAGTACAAACGCAGACCCTTCTGGGTTCTGAATCTTAGAGTTTTTAACTTTCGAAATTAATCAGATGACGAAGAATGTCCTATTCAGTAATAGAGTATATTTACTCCCGCTGTTTTCTGATTCAATTCAATTGTTAGTATTTGAACTCAAGGCTCACCTGATGGCCTGCACAACCCTATCGCAGCAGCAGCTGAGTACGGAGTCGCCGTTGACTGACACGACGATGTCGCCGCTGCGTATGCCGGCCAGGCCTGCTGCTGAACCGGCGTCAACTTTGCCAACACGGGTGGGCTGGGATCCAACCAGAGTGAAACCGTAGCCGCCATGGCAACTGCGAGACAGAGTGAACTGCGGGACAGGGGATTGGTTTGGCGACAGTCTGTGAGACGGTGGACCTGGAGAGTCAGGTGAGAACCCGATCTCTTCAGGTGAGAACCTGATCTCTTCAGGTCACAGTCTGATCTCTTCAGGTCACAGTCTGATCTCTTCAGGTCACAGTCTGATTGATCTCTTCAGGTCACAGTCTGATCTCTTCAGATCACAGTCGATCTCTTCAGGTAAGAACCTGATCTCTTCAGGTAAGAACCTGATCTCTTCAGGTAAGAACCTGATCTCTTCAGGTAAGAACCCGATCTCTTCAGGTGAGAACCCGATCTCTTCAGGTGAGAACCTGATCTCTTCAGGTCACAGTCTGATCTCTTCAGGTCACAGTCTGATCTCTTCAGGTCACAGTCTGATCTCTTCAGGTCACAGTCTGATCTCTTCAGATCACAGTCGATCTCTTCAGGTAAGAACCTGATCTCTTCAGGTAAGAACCTGATCTCTTCAGGTAAGAACCTGATCTCTTCAGGTAAGAACCTGATCTCTTCAGGTGAGAACCCGATCTCTTCAGGAAAGAATGCAGTCACCCAGCCCAAGAATTTTTCTCACCGTTCTCTGCTCAGTCCGTCCGCTTGGCTTGTCTCCAAGATCGTCTCCAAGGTTGACGACGCCGCACGGCGCGGCCAGAGCTGTCACGCTGGTCCCCGGAGCTGCCGCAGCCCCGGCCTCCTGGGTGCACCTCCTGTCGTGATCTGGAGCGCTGAGAACGAAGCGCCAGCCCTCATCCAACCCGTAGGGATCTTCTCCGTTTTCATCGTCGCCATCAGCCCGACTATTGTGCCGGCGTCTGAGGAACGCGCAGCCGGTGGGAGCCCTGAAAATTTTGATTATGCTCACAATTGAACACAATTGAATCACAACGGAACACTCCATCTCAGATCCTCAAATTGAAATCCCCATCGGAACACCATCTCAGATCCTTAAATCGAAATCCCCATCGGAACACAGCACCTCAGATCCTTAAATCGAAATCCCCATCGGAACACAGCACCTCAGATCCTCAAATCGAAATCCCCATCGGAACACAGCATCTCAGATCCTCAAATCGAAATCCGCATCGGTACACAGCATCTCAGATCCTGAAATCGAAATCCGCATCGGTACACAGCATCTCAGATCCTCAAATCGAAATCCCCATCGGAACACAGCATCTCAGATCCTCAAATCGAAATCCCCATCGGAAGACTCCATCTCAGATCCTCAAATCGAAATCCCATCGGAACACAGCATCTCAGATCCTCAAATCGAAATCCCCATCGGAACACAGCATCTCAGATCCTCAAATCGAAATCCCCATCGGAACACAGCATCTCAGATCCTCAAATCGAAATCCCATCGGAACACAGCATCTCAGATCCTCAAATCGAAATCCCCATCGGTACACAGCACCTCAGATCCTCAAATCGAAATCCCCATCGGAACACAGCATCTCAGATCCTCAAATCGAAATTCCCATCGGAACACAGCATCTCAGATCCTCAAATCGAAATCCCATCGGAACACAGCATCTCAGATCCTCAAATCGAAATCCCCATCGGTACACAGCACCTCAGATCCTCAAATCGAAATCCCCATCGGAACACAGCATCTCAGATCCTCAAATCGAAATCCCCATCGGAACACAGCACCTCAGATCCTCAAATCGAAATCCCCATCGGAACACAGCATCTCAGATCCTCAAATCGAAATCCCCATCGGAACACAGCATCTCAGATCCTCAAATTGAAATCCCCATCGGAACACAGCATCTCAGATCCTCAAATCGAAATCCCCATCGGAACACAGCATCTCAGATCCTCAAATTGAAATCCCCATCGGAACACAGCATCTCAGATCCTCAAATTGAAATCCCCATCGGAACACAGCATCTCAGATCCTCAAATTGAAATCCCCATCGGAACACAGCATCTCAGATCCTCAAATCGAAATCCCCATCGGAACACAGCATCTCAGATCCTCAAATCGAAATCCCCATCGGAACACAGCATCTCAGATCCTCAAATCGAAATCCCCATCGGAACACAGCACCTCAGATCCTCAAATCGAAATCCCCATCGGAACACAGCACCTCAGATCCTTAAATCGAAATCCCCATCGGAACACAGCATCTCAGATCCTCAAATCGAAATCCGCATCGGTACACAGCATCTCAGATCCTCAAATCGAAATCCCTATCGGAACACAGCATCTCAGATCCTCAAATCGAAATCCCCATCGGAATACAGCATCTCAGATCCTCAAATACAGCATTCTGAACTAACACAAGCTTCCCTGGCGGATTTATGAACTTTGGGTCTAATTTAGGCCAAAGAAACCAACTAAACCTCGCTTCGTTATTCACAACAGCAAACAGTGAACTGCGAAGTATTTTAGTTAAACCGCGCCATGTCCTCACACACTTGTGCTATCCAAAATCTGAGCCGGCCCGACCTGAAGACGACACCCGAACAGACAGCAATTTGTGCCTGCATTCGGTACTCTCTAACTTCTTAACTGAACTGGATTTGCACGGTGACAAAAACTGCACAACTAGTTTCCATGAAACTGTTTTGCTGGCGCGTGGGAAATTGCTGCGAAAAAAGGAAGAGAAAGGAAATAAGAAATCAAGCAAAATTACTGTCGACGGACTAGCAGTCGGTGGGTAGAGGGAACAGTAGTATCGTTTACTGCTACCGATTCCTATAGTTAGCGGGTGAGAAAATTTATAAATTGTCTATAATATGTTAAACACTGAAGTACGAGTAATTGGGAAGGGCCGAAGCTCTTTTGCAATTGAAAGCTGCGTCGAGCAATTGCTGCTTGGTCTCACTTGCTTGTACCATATAGAATTTCTATATTCTCTACGATTCTTCTTTTCTGTCATGCATTGTTCTTTTTATCCTCTCCTCTTCCCTTCTTTCCTTTCTCTCCTCTCCTATCGTTTCCTCTCCTGTCCTCCTCTCTCCTCTCCTGTCCTCTCCTCTCCTCTCCTCTCCTGTCCTCTCCTCTCCTCTCCTCTCCTGTCCTCTCCTCTCCTGTCCTCTCCTGTCCTCTCCTCTCCTCTCCTCTCCTCTCCTCTCCTGTCCTCTCCTCTCCTCTCCTCTCCTGTCCTCTCCTGTCCTGTCCTCTCCTCTCCTCTCCTGTCCTCTCCTCTTCTGTCCTCTCCTCTCCTCTCCTCTTCTGTCCTCTCCTCTCCTCTCCTCTCCTCTCCTCTCCTGTCCTCTCCTGTCCTGTCCTCTCCTCTCCTCTCCTGTCCTCTCCTCTTCTGTCCTCTCCTCTCCTCTCCTCTCCTGTCCTCTCCTGTCCTCTCCTCTCCTCTCCTGTCCTCTCCTCTCCTCTCCTGTCCTCTCCTCTCCTCTCCTCTCCTGTCCTCTCCTGTCCTGTCCTCTCCTCTCCTCTCCTGTCCTCTCCTCTTCTGTCCTCTCCTCTCCTCTCCTCTCCTGTCCTCTCCTGTCCTCTCCTGTCCTCTCCTGTCCTCTCCTCTCCTCTCCTGTCCTCTCCTCTCCTGTCCTCTCCTCTCCTCTCCTGTCCTCTCCTCTCCTGTCCTCTCCTCTCCTGTCCTCTCCTCTCCGCTCTTCTCCTCTCCTCTCCTCTCCTCTCCTCTCCTCTCCTCTCCTCTCCTCTCCTCTCCTCTCCTCTCCTGTCCTCTCCTCTCCTCTCCTGTTCTCTCCTCTTCTGTCCTCTCCTCTCCTCTCCTCTTCTGTCCTCTCCTCTCCTCTCCTCTTGTGTCCTCTCCTCTCCTCTCCTGTTCTCTCCTCTTCTGTCCTCTCCTCTCCTCTCCTCTTCTGTCCTCTCCTCTCCTCTCCTCTTGTGTCCTCTCCTCTCCTCTCCTCTTGTGTCCTCTCCTCTCCTCTCCTGTTCTCTCCTCTTCTGTCCTCTCTTCTCCTCTCCTCTCCTGTCCTCTCCTCTCCTGTCCTCTCCTCTGCCCTGAAATGCCATTACCAAGCAGAGAGGCCACTCACGCATCAGCAGGCAGTCCGCCGGCTCGCCGCATCCGCTGCTGCAGCTGGCTCTGTCCATGCCGCTGCTGCTGCTGAACAAACTCTTCGTCTCTCATGCCTGTGAATGCTAGGTCACCGCCGCCGCCGCCGCCTCCGCCGCGGGCGCGGTCGCCGCTTCCGCTGCTGTAGTCGGAGCCAGATTCTGTCGAAGCTTCTTTCCGGAAGCAACTCAACGGTCTCAACAGTTTGCTGAGACCCGCCCGCCTGCGCTGCTGCTGCTGTTGCTGAACTGACGTTTGCATGAGTTTTCCAATGCTTGTAGCACTTGCTGCAATTGCTAGACTTTGTGTGGCTGGCAACTCGAGATCAGTCTGTATCTAAATAGACTAGGCCAGCCTTCTAAGCCACTGTCCCAGCTAGAAGACTGCAGATTGTAATTTCATTGGCTATATTCCTCTGCCTCCCAACTCCTTGTCTAAAATGGCAAGTCTGTAGTCTACGCCAGCCAATAGGAATCCATCGCTGACAGTAAAATGTGTCTATTTTTAGGTACAAACGTCATTTGATTTTGAATCTACCATTTAGCGTTGCAGAAAATGTCATACAATGAATACTCTACTCAATCCTTAACGCTATAAATACTATAAGGACAATTTTTATCGGACCCAAGCCCCGCTACTGATTCTGCTTGAATGAGTCATTGAAAATATTTAATTCTAATCTAGAATAGGCTTTCCTCTGTGACTATAGGTGTGTCCCGTGGGTTCTTATCAATGTGCACTGGAATCGCTGCTGCTGCAGTATCGGATGTGGGTACAGTGTGCGAGCCAATTCTATGAAGCAGACAGATTTTATTGTCTGTAAATAGTGCTGATATTTGCTATCATGCTGCAGGTGCCACCGACTGTGAGAAGAGGCTGGAAATGAGATAGATGAGGCTGGAAATGAGATAAATGAGGCTAGAAATGAGATAGATGAGGCTAGAAATGAGATAGATGAGGCCATAAATGAGATGGATGAGGCTAGAAATGAGATGGATGAGGCTAGAAATGAGATAGATGAGGCTAGAAATGAGATGGATGAGGCTAGAAATAAGATGGATGAGGCTAGAAATGAGATGGATGAGGCTAGAAATGAGATGGATGAGGCTAGAAATGAGATAAATGAGGCTAGAAATGAGATGGATGAGGCTAGAAATGAGATGGATGAGGCTAGAAATGAGATGGATGAGGCTAGAAATGAGATGGATGAGGCTAGAAATGAGATGGATGAGGCTAGAAATGAGATGGATGAGGCTAGAAATGAGATGGATGAGGCTAGAAATGAGATAGATGAGGCTAGAAATGAGATGGATGAGGCTAGAAATGAGATGGATGAGGCTAGAAATGAGATAGATGAGGCAAGAAATGAGATGGATGAGGCTAGAAATGAGATAGATGATGCAAGAAATGAGATGGATGATGCTAGCAATTAATAAGTAATCGAGATAAAAGCAACAGTAAATTCAGTTGAAGTTAAACCGAATCTCAAATGTTTATTGTTGAAAAACATTCTCTGGTTAGATCAAAGGTTAGTTTGCAAAATTAGTTTCGGCTTATAACTCTCTGCTTTCAGTTTTAAAACAGGTTTCAGCACGGTGCTATAACTGCTTCTGTAGCGGTGTTTTCCGAAATTTTCCATTGTAAAGGGGCCAGCAATTAATCAAAGCCTGGCTTGGCTAGACAACTCCACACAGCTTGACCCCCCTATCTAAGATGTCAAAAGTTTCTGCATTTTATTCATTCGTTTTGACTCGAAAACGTTAACAGAGGGACTGTGTGTGGGTGTGTAGGCCAAGCTCGGTGTATTCTGTGCAACTGTACTGAATTGACTTCACTTGTGCTTCTGTCTT